>JAOWCC010001751.1:53669205-54269205 GCA_030867875.1 Actinernus sp. WN-2022 | reverse complement strand
AACTAATTCAATTAATAACTAGTCAAAGTAAGCATTATTTTCCAAAAGAACAGATCAAACTTAGCTAGTCTGGAAAGTTTGGTGAACTTTGGCCCAATATTGACGATGCTAGAAGGCATCAAATATGTCAATTTTCCCATACAAACTCTCTTATTTTTTAACGTTGTCCCTCCAAACCATACATTCATTGTAAAATTTTGGAGGGACAAAGAAATTTCAATTGCTTATAATTCAGACAAGATTCACTTGAATCACGTCAAACTTGGCACACATGCTAATTTCAACATGCTCTATCATGTGATGAACTTCATTTTAGAATTAGAGTAATTCTGATAAACTCGGTCCCAGTCCCCTGCTCGTTTTGTTACCGGCCGATTTGTTAAAGTCTTTCGCTCAATTCTGCATCACATTCGGTACTTCACATACCACTTAATAACCTAGACAGGACACCACCACGGTCAGTACTTTTACCCTTTTATAGTCTGATTGTATTGGTTTTTACTGATATTTGATTAAGGTCATGCTAACCGCCGTGGGAAGCGAGTAGCAGCTGACATTTCGTGCGCTCATCCCCTCGTCAGAGTGTTGGTTTTGAATCTGATTACCTTAGTATTGTATTACTCGTATTCTGCTGGATTTTAGGCATTTTTTCTCTGACTCTGTCAGTTTGACGGAACCAGAACACAATAAGTAGATACTCAAAGATATCTCCCGAATATCCAAAAGTTAGTCACTCTTAATGATCGCTATGCTCATCTCATTTGATTTGTTTAGACTGACGCAATGCTAAGCGTTGCGCAAAGAGTCCGCGGCGTCTGCCACTTCCGAGAGGAATACTTTGTACTGTGAACATTATAGACATGACATGATAGTGATTTCGTTTTCTTCTTTTTATGAACAGCAACAATTGTGCATTTTACCAAATCAAGCCTCTTACCATATTAGCAAAACTCGGTTTGCTAGTTTTTCTAGTTCTTCTCAATCTATAATGGTCAGAATCATCTGCCGACCGACTCCTCGAATTGCAGAAAAGAACAAACTTATCGAGTGTAGAGTCTAGCCCAGAAATCCTGTCAATTCCACTTCCCTGCGTGTACCCCTGAACTCGTGGAAATCCGCACAGTCCACACAGAAGAACGAATATCACAGCAACTTCGAACGCCATCATTTCTAAGGGAATCGCAAACCAACCACTGGACTCGTGTAAAACTATAAAGATTATGAAACAAACTGTAACCTTCCTAACTATATATAGTCAAAAGTATATTATTGTTTTTAATATAAGGAAGAGTTCTACGTTATAAAACAAACAAGACTACTTAGCGCTTATTACAGCAGTTTACTTATGCCTTCATTTGCTACTGATCAAATAGAAGGTACTTTTTTAATTTCGAGAAACGATTAAGTGTTGCGCATTTATTGAATTCAGGATGCGATGATCTGTCGCAATAAACCCTAAAACTCTTCGCATTTCTTCAGATAGCAAAACGTTTCATTTGGAGAAATTAGGGTTCGCATTTTATATCTTATAACAAAAGTCCCCTGAAAAGTCCCTTTGCATTTGGTTCTGCTGGCTGCGGTTGGTTCAGGTATGGCGCAGTCAGAGGAGATCGGGATAAATTTTTTTGCGTTTGAAATTTTACTGTTAAGGTTAACTTTTACTGTTTATACGCTTTTTTCTGCCAACGCAAATTTAAAATATCTTGTTCGGAGGACGGAGTACTCTATTTACTTTATAAAATTAAATCAATAAAAATTTGTGCTTATATATCTTACAAAGACAGGAAAATTATCAGTCAAGATCAGAAATGAAATGAATTGTTTGAGGGTGGGTTCTGTCAGTCAAAATGTGAATATTTTTGTTTGATTGTTTTCAGTTTCTGGTGGCATCCTGCTCCGCATCAAAGCATGAGTTAGCTCGGGTCCAGGGTATATTACATTCACGTGTATACTGCACTTGTATATGATCTGTGCTCAGTGGACTTCATGACGTCATTCACGAGCCTGCAAGCATGGGCAAACTTCAGAGGCTATTTTTACCTGGCTCGGATCACACAGCGGTCAAATGTCTGCGCATGCGTCAAAGTCTTGCAACAACAACATATTCCAAAACAAATTCAAAGCGAGCCGGCGGCCTTCACTGTTCACACAACCGTTTTCAAAACTTGAGAACTTTTTTGATAAATTACGAAAAAAATTGGTAAACTCACAGTTTGAAGTTTGTTCAATTTCCCGTCGACTGTGAAAATAAAAAGCTTAACTTTCACGTATTTTTCTTAACTTTTGGGGGTAGAAGTTCACTGTAATATGTTTTAAGGTAAATTTTGCGCGGGAAATTCGCGCGGCCGCCCACCAGACTGACCGTAATACGCACGCGCAGACGTTTGACCGCTGTGTCGGCTCGGATTGACAGAATATACCATGTCTTCAATCAAGCACCTTTTTTCGAACCGATCACATGTATTCTCGTTTGAAAATAAAAGTATCGATGCCTTATTAAAGCTTACTGAATAGAAAACTTTCAAACGTTTGTTTTTAAAAATAACTGCGATTTTAATCGGATTCTGTTTTTACTCTTATAACTTATCAGATAAAGAGCCCGTCACGTTGTGACGAAATTCGATTCGCAAACACTGTGTGATTTGAAAAGCAAGTGAACTATATTTTGGTCGTACGAGTGGTCGTGATTATTCAGTTTATATCGATATATAGAGGGTTCGACAGCATACATATTAAGTAATTAGTGTTCATTTCTCAAACTTCTTTTATGGGCCTGAAGAGAAGTTGTATGAACATTAACTGAAGAAGTTGAACTAATTATTTGTTTTCTAAAACAAAGATAGATTGCGGTGATACAGTCTTGTTAGTGGTAATCTTCTAGCAACCCTTCATTGGACATTTTTCTAGCATATGTAATATTTATTTCTAAACTTAAATCAGAATCTTTTAACCAAGAACAACGAAATAAACTTACAATGAGTACCGTTTCCATTCCATAAACTTCCAGAAAAGATGAAATAATGCACTAATAGGAGAATACATATCCCAGTATTTAAGATCCCAGGCGATACTTTCGCCTTTGTTGGAATGAATTAATGTATTTTGTTTACGTGTATGCATGTTCACTGTTGGTTGAGTGAGCTCTTGAAAGCCCAAAGCAAAATATACATTCCGTCTTGATTTTCAGTGAAGTGTGAATGTATCACGAATAATGAACGTTGAAATCGGTGAACTACCAATCAATTCAGCATCAGCCAGTTTGGCAGAGAAACCTCAACAAAGCACTTCTTCGTGTGGAACATAAACTAATTATCAACAGATACCATCAATGAGTCAAAGACTAACTCTACCCTGATGGTCAGAGATAGCTGACTCCCAAAGAAACACATCTAGATTTATATCCAAATTTAAGCCATTCTTATTTTCATATAATATACAGATATTGATCTTCATCTCATTATATTTGTTTGGGCTGACGCATGGCTAAGAAATCCAAGATATTCACCGACCCCGGGTATTCACCACTTCCTAAACGGTGCACTAGTACTAGTAATAAGAGAAGGGCGATTTGATTGGAGAATAATTACAATCATTTCGTTTTCTCCTGAAGTCACCGCGCTTTTGAAGTGCAAAAAATACCAAATATAACCTCTTACCATAGCAGCAACATTCGGTTTGCTAGTTCTTCTTCTTGTTCTTCTAGTTCTTCTTGTTCTTCTCATTCTTTTTGATCTGTATCGGCTGGATGAACCAGAGTGATCTAACAAGCTTATTACATGACAGAATTTAGTAAATTTATCGAGAGCAATACGAAGACCTGGTATCCTATCAGCTCCACTTCCCTGTGTGATGCCCTGAACTCGTCCAAATCCGCACATTCCACACAGAAGGACGAATATCAGAGTAACTACGAACGCTCTCATTTCTTATTAAGGGGATCACAAACCAACCTCTACCTACATGTAGCTAGAATGACTAGAATGAACACAAACTGTGCAACTTTGTTCTTAAATATATTGATTCATGCAGGAGGTTATTGACGTCATTTCCTTCTTTTTAATATAAGGAAGAGTTCTATGTTATAAAACAAATAAGACCACTTAGCGCTTATCACATCAGCTTACTCAAACTCTCATGTTCTATTAAATAATTAGGAGACCTAAGTGTTTGATACTGAGTTGCTACACAACTCGTGTGTTACCATTAATTTTGTAGTCTTTGCATGGCATTCATGAAATTCATCGATCCTCTTGAAATGATCGATTAACCCTCACACATGTTCACATTATTTCTTCAAGTAACAAACTTATTCATTTGGCTGAAAATATATAGCTTAATTAAGATTACCTTAAGGGCTTAGACATATTTTTTCTTCTGAGTACTGCTAACTTTTGTTAGCCATGAGCTGCTTTTTCTGCAAGTTTCGAGTTGTTCAAAATGGTAAGAAAAAACGTTTTACAAGTTATCCTTAGTCTGTTTATTGACCTTTTTCTGTCAAAGCAGAATTTAAATAGTTTGCTGAGTGTAACGAATTCTATTTATTTTATAAAAAGAAATCAATAAAAGTTATGTGCACATCTCACGATGTCAGGAAATTATCAGTCAAGACAGAAATAAACCAAATTGCTCAATGTGAGCTCTGCCGGAATAACCTTATTTGATCCTAGATCCGAATAATCCATTCCAAAACTTTCCTTCGTCAAGAGCATGCGTGACAGATTGTTAACTTTGAATGCACAACTGAATAATTAGATGATAGAATAGAAAGCAACATTGGTCGTTTGGCCTGCTGGTCGTCATTCGTTTGGCATTTATTTTCTAATGATTTTAGTGGACTGAAAATTGATGTGTGAGAGCCGTTTGGCCAAGCACCGAGCAGTGATCATGATAAACTGCTAAATTTATATATAGGGAGCCGGGGTGGCGCAGTGGTTTTAGCACTTCGCCTCTCTCTGTGACCCGGGTTCAATTCCCGTTCGCGGCGCCACATGTGAGTTTGTTGGTATCTCGCCCTTGCTCCGAGGCTTTTTCTCGGGGTTCTCCGGTTTTCCTCCCTCCACAAAAATCAACTCCAATTCGATCTGTTGATTAGCTGGGTCCTGACTTTGATCAGCCCCTATGGTTGTTTCAGGTCCGTTAGAAATTCAGAGTTTTAAACAAACAAGAGCCCATCTGGGCTTCCACTCGGGCCACATGAGATTGAAGATGAAATACACTTTCATTTGAAATCCTCTTAGTAATAACCAAAGGGAAGAATTATTAGCTGAATTTAGAAGTCTTTAGGAGTGGCCGGTAGCGCGGTGACTTTCATTCTCGAGTCTTCATTCTCTGCTCCGCAAGTATATCAGGTAATTTAATATTTTTGTTTTTCTCGTATGTAAATTAGAGAAGTTGACATTTTAATTTAAAGGGATACTGGCACTCAGGGGGGCCTGGTATCTAGTTTCATCTTGGAATAAGAGTACCCCGGGTTCGAAAATTATTCTCGTAAGGGTAAGGGTCAAACGCTAACTCGTAATTTCCCGCGTTTATAATTCAGTTTTCTCTCACCTTTACATGTTGGTTTTCATTTTGATGCTCTTCTTCCTCGTTTGGTCTGGCTTCTGCTACAGCAGGCAATGGGATTACGACCTCGGTCAAACAAAAGTTTAATGGCAAAAAGAAGAAATACGCGGCACTTTATTTCAGGAAAATACGAAGAGAATGCTATACTGCAATTTTGTCAACACAGTGCTTACCTCATTTCGACAGGGCTTTTTAGCAGTGTCACACGAGCAGTGGCTGGAACACTTCCTTCCCGCTGTTCGACATAGACAGCCTTTTCGTTTTTCTGTAGTCTTTGTCTGGCAAGAACTCTTGCATTTGCAAGGTTCGTGCGCTGGCTATAAACAGAAAATATTATTTCTTGTGAACCTCGAATTCATACGTTCGGCTACGAAAGTGCCGGTTATAATCTTCTAACCGAAGCTGCAGTACCATAAATACCTACCACTTCGATAGCTGAAAGTTCTAACTCCGATTCGTGCGAAGAATCCATTTTAAACTGAGCCCGGATTCTCTGAAATAGTCGAGCCTCGAGCGATACCAGGGCGCCTCAGACTCGTGCTGTTTTGGTGACCGTAACGTGACTTCAAAACCGATGCCAGTGTCCCTTTAAACACTACTTATTCAAGTAACACACATTAGTCCTGTTCTGTTATACTGCAGGTTCCGATTGTCTCAAATGTATGTTTATATTTGTACCATACTCAGTATAAGTTGTATCCTGTCCATCCTGTGATGCCAACTAGCTATGTCAATTTGTGTGCCTCTATGTAACTTTATCTGCTGTTCTTGCTATAGCGATACTACTGTTTGTAAACACGTCATTTATATATTTGCATATATAATGTGGTTGGCAAAAAAAACGCGTGTTTGTATGACTTGTATGGACTGTATGGGAACTAGCGATTTGGGACTCACAAAATACATCTAAAGTCTCAATTCTGCTTCCAAGTCCAAACATGGTTATCAACTGAAGCTAAATGAAGGATTCTTCCGTTTTCCCCATATTAACAGACATGTAACAGTATCTTAATCCAGTAGACTCTCTCTAGCTAGGTTATTCTGTCGTAAAACATGCCTTAGCTTTGTAGTTGACCTGACCCAAACTGTCAACAGTTTTACTATTGACAGATTGCCTAATGTTATGCCAGAGAATAGATTTCTGACAATGACTCATCGATCTATATCTCCTTGTCTCGTAATGACAAGAGGGCAAGTACAACCTCAACAACAAGTCTTTAAAATAACACATGCAATGTTCATTTTAACTTCCTCCCAGTGATTTAGCATTCAGTTTTGAACTGTATCAGTAGCTTTGCATATTTACTGGCAGCTACCACAGCAGTGTTATGCATGTATCAGTGGCTTCCCCCATGGGTCATGTACCCTGGGGATTTGTCCAAATGCCCAATCAAACCCCCTGGTATAGGGCACAACAAATAGTAAAAATTCATACAAGGTTGGTCCCCTTGGTTCCTAATCCATGGACCAAAGTGAGCTTCCCACCCTACCCCCCCCCCCCCCCCCCCCTCCCTCACCAATGGGCAACAAACAATTAATTCTGACAAGGTTCCCATGGATCCACCCCTGATGGAAGCTGCTGATACATGCATTATTTACCCATCCATTTACAACAACAATAAAAAAGATTTTTTTTAAGGCAGCAGTCACGATTATGTTTTATGTAGTATGTAATCTACTGGATTTAGCCTGTATATTTATAATATATATAGTGGCACCAAGGGAACTAGTACTACTACTACTAACAGAAGAGAGAGTCAATCTATTTAGCATGGTATTGCTATAATTGGGGACAAATATATTACTCTCTATAATTATCTATACAACTATATAATTCCACTACACTTGACGGTGGTCACTACCAGAGATTTGGTTGCAATCTCAGTGTTGGCCTACAATTTAACATTGTGATCCAAGAAGACACAAAGCTTTTAGAACAATTTGCAGATGTCAGAGCAAAGGCATGCAGTACCAGTTCTCCCAGTTATTTTAAGGTCCTTTATACCTGGATTTGAACTCTGACTACCTCCTGCACAACAGACTGACACTTAACCACTGAGCTTACTGGTTCTGTCGGATAGGCCAAATTTTTGTTCAGATAAAATTAATCGAATTCTATTAAAAATACATCTGAGACATTGAATAAATGTAGTCCATGGAGTTTTAGCATAGTTTTTGTCATAAATAAATGTTATTATTATAGCCAGAGAATAATACTGGCTCACTACTCATGCTCTTGCGATAAGTGATAATGGCTATATAATGAACTACAACTGCCAAATGCTGCACATTTGCCCGGGGGGAGGGGTGTTGTTAATATATTGTAACCAGGACTGATCAGTACGTATTACAGTTGACTCTCTCCTAAGCGGCCACCTCGGGGACGGAGGTAAGTAGCCGCTTACGAGAGATGGCCGCTTACGAGAATATTCACCACAGGTGGCCCAAACCTATATACAACAGTGGTTATGCAACTCATGAGTCATGAATGCTTGTTGCCTTGTTCTCATCAAAACAAGTATCATTTTACAATTTTACAGCCTCATGTTACAGCCTCCTGTTGCGGCCCGACGGGGGCATTCAATAAAGCCAACATTGTTGCCGTCTGGTCTGTCATAGGTCTGTCATCGATCTCCGCTTACGAGAGTAGAATGCCAAAAGGGAATCCCAAGAGGTCGCCGCGGCCGCTTACTAGAATGGTCGCTTACGAGAGATGCTAAATACAGTGTTTGACTAAGAAATAAAATGGGAATTTGTGAAGGTGGCCGCTTACGGGAGATGGTCGAGAGTGGCCGTTCAAAGAGAGTCAACTGTACTTTCATTCTGGATGAGATAGGACGTATTTCTCAGCAAATATTATTTTTTATGCATTTTTTAAAAGTATAAATCTATTATGCTAGAGAAAATAAGACTGAGTTTGTACCCTTTCTCGTCATATTTATTTATTTACTAGAAGTAATCATAGATTATCAAAGTGCGTTCAACATATTTTTGAAAGAGAAAGGACTGTGGTAACAGTCTGAAAAGCTGAAAATTGCTGCAATCTCAGGTACATTAAGGCCTGGGTCTCAATCTTTTCCAAAATGGCCGCCACAAATCAAGAGGGGGTGGTCTATCTCTTCGTGCTTGTAAGTTGTTTTCATGGCACTTTCACAGACTCGATAAAGGCACGAGGCTAACAATTTCTAGTGACAGTTTCCCTGGAAACATGTAATGTGACCTTTGAACTTTAATTTAAGGAAATTTGAAAAAAGCCTCGGGAAGGAAGGTAGAGAGTTTTAATGTGGCGGGTATTTTACTCTAATCGAATCAGGGTTAGTGCATACTTTCTTGGTCCAACTAGAACGGTTGGAAATTTTAAGAGGAAGGCCAATTAAGGTAAATGTGAAATTTGATACCCTCAAGTTTCAACGAATTTAACATACTTTTCCACGATGTCTAGTTGGACTGAAAAACTACATGGTAAACTGCATTAGTTCCACCCGTTTTAATTCTGACCTTTGTGCGCTCTACTTTCCTCCCGAAGCCTTCTATCATATTTTCTTCAAAATGAGATCAAAGGTCACAGGGTCCGTCGCTATGGCAACCATATTTGCCAGAACGTTAAAATGTGGACTCTACATGAGATATAGTGATTTAAATGTTATCGGGTACAACCAAACGAAAGTAGACCACCCCTTTACTTCTATGGGGTGTGGTCATTCTTGACCCAGGCCTTAATATACCTGAGATGATGTGGACGGTGTACGTATATAAATAATCCTGATCAAAAGTGCTTGATTTTTAACTAATGTGAAAATTTTGATGTCTTGACTTATATGTTAATATACAAGGGGATGCATCTGGGTATAAAACTGTAATTATCTTTGTGTAACATTAAATCATTGGATGCGATGATTATGGGGCTATATATATACATGTGTGTTTTATATGGTTATGGCATTGATTTGAGAATTAGTAGCACATTTTGCTGTGTGGTATACAGTGTAAAGCAATAATTGAAGTTAGTGTAGAACACAAATCAACTCAGCTTTACATACATCAAGGGCACCCAACGAGTACTTTTTGAAATTCGTTTGAAACCAGTTGTCTGCGGCTCATTTAGCCATTTTAAGGCGCCTACTATGTCTTTTGACGTATTCTAGAAAGCTATTAGCTGTTCGGATTTTCTAGGTGGAAATCGCGTCAACCGAAAATACTATGGCAAAATATTCCCGGCCTACGAATTTGTTAGTAGTCTAGAACATAAACAAGAATGTTCTAGCCCAAGTAACTTCACGTTGCAAAGTTTTGTGGAGGGACGAATTTTTTAGGGGTTCTTTTGGATCGTTCTGACTCTATATATATTGATCAGACGAATTGGGACGTACGAATATTTTAAGGGAAACCTTTTAGTCTCTCTTTTCTTCTATAATTTTCTAGGGATTGAAAACAAATGTTCTAGCCAGTATTTCATAAAACAAATTTCTAGGGACATTTTTTTCAAATCCGAAAGTTTTAGGCTAACTTAATTACTCTCCGGAACAGCTTTTTAACCGAAAACTTCGTTGGGTGCCCTTGATACATACATGAACTTTATTTGAGTGTCAATAGCTGATTTAGCTGTAAAGCTAATTGGGGACACTATATTACAGGATATATAAAGGGATTAATATAAAGTACGTATAAATAAATATTACTATTCAGATGTGTATAAACTGAATTCCAGTTCCTAGAACATAAACTATATATGGATGTGTATAAAGTACAGCCCATGCAGTTCCTTCGATTCAGATCATTCACATTACGTTTCCCGGGTATTTTTCAAGTGAGAACAAGGTTGGTTGCAGAATATTGAGCGCCATTGTTAGTTCCTGAATAATTTATGGTCAATGTTGGTAGCCGGCTAGCCGGGTCCTGGCTTTGATCGCTTTGATCAGGTCCGTTAGAAATTCAGTGTAGATTAATTGAACACAGTAATGAAGTCAGTACTTTAAATTTCCTTCACCTTGTACTGTGTTGATATTCCAGTTCCTTGGCATATCAAAGTGTCGGTATAGATTAACTCTCTGTCTGATTGTAGTGTTAATTTGAATCCGTTAATTTGTATAACCAAAATCGACACACAAGATACGCCGATTACGGGTATCTAGAAAACTCAGACCTTGTTTCTCTTCAGCCAGGTCATCTTACTGTTTGTAGTTTCGGTATCTGTATGTACAGCGAAAAGCAGAATCCAGTACAGCGAGCAAGCCAACAGAATTCACTCGGTTGTTTACAAATTATGGTTCATCACGAGTTGATTTGACTCAGTTCTCTGTTCAACCTCGCTGGTGTCGTCACCGCGCCGACAAAACAGACCATGTTTGACTTAAACCACCACGATGCACACGTGTAGTATTTAAAAAGCTTCTTCACAACTCACTCTGAAATATTCATATCCATGTATTTCTCTTCAGCCTTCAGGTATGATTTATAGCATCTTGACCATTTGCAGTTTTGGTATCGGCAAACCGAACAGCACAATTCAATGCAGCGAGCAAGCCAAGCATATTTTTCGATCGCACATTCACTCGGGTTCAGCATAAATAAATAACAAGTATCCTGAGCCTGTTGGAAGGCTTTCGCACGGTGAAGTTAAATAAAACATTAAAGTGCTTACATTTGAGAGATGGGACTCCAAATTAGAGAGAAAGTTCCTCGCGGGTCTCCACCATCTTGATTTACTGTATTAAATTGTGTAAATACTTTAACCTGGCGATTGTTGCGTGACCACCACAGTGCAATCTGATTGGTGTGAACTTGACCTTTGACGCATGCGCAGAAAGCTTGCTACACGGAATAAAAAAAAAATGACGACTTGCATTTTAAGACTCGGTGCTGCCACAGGCAGCCCGAGTAATTACTGTGGTTTCAATTGATTCCCATCTCCTGCTGAGCTATTCCCTCCTATGAACACATGAACTCTTATCCTTTCCAAGGAAGAAAAAGCGTTTAGTAGTCTAGTACAGTTACAGTAGATAGAAGGTTTAGTGGATTATTTATCTACACACAATTTATCAATACAATACATTCGCCACGAAGCTATTGATCACCCGAGCTGTTCGTACCCTATCTACAACGAGAGAGGTATAGCCCTTATACCACTACTGTGTGGGATTTATGTTTCGTCCAAGCTTGAGCTGTGTGTCAAGGACATCATCATTTGGTGCACTAATCCTAGCAAAACTGAGGTTGTTCATCTTACATCTCGATATAGTTCCACTCAGTGTGAAGCGATCTCCGGAATTAATGTTGATGGCTCATTTATTACTTCTAAACCAGTTGAACCATAGTTTGATATAGTGGAATGGTTAGGAAACCCGGCAAACTTCAAAGGTGCTAACAAAGTTGATGCGATTCATTTTGGAAGGGGGTAAGACAAAATATTGTGCACGGACATAGTTCATTAGTGTCCCCTGAACGACTGAACCCACACGTTTCTATTGGCTGATTCATTAACATATTGCCGGAATTTCTATTGTGTTTTGTGCACGGTAATGGTTGAAAAAAGCCAAGACATATAACAAAGAAGGTCACTGGGTTTCATTACGATTCCACCTTGGTGTTACTATGGACAACCATTTGAAGTTAACTAACCAGGTGAACAGTATTTTCAAATCTGCCTCCTTAGCCATTAGAAAACATCGGCAAGATTAGAAAACATAACTAAAGCTGGCTGTTAGAGACTTGTGAACGCTTTTAGGGAGTGTTCATTATTTATGGCTTGGGGGGGGGGGGGGGGTCGTCTAAATCATAGGGGGGAGTTTTATGTGCTTCTGTGGGGGGGTCATCAAAGATTTTACCTATACTCCTGGGGAGTCTCAAAGTTTTGACGTACCTGTCATCTAAAATAAAATTTAACTGAAAATGTAATGAAATTGTTGTTGTAATCCCAAGCCAATGTTCAGTCTCCAGAACACAGGCCGAACCAGTCACATGCCCATAAGACAGATAATGCATTGGTGTCCAGGAGATTAATATGCCATTGAGACTACGGAACAATGAAATACATGTATGATGCAATAGCCTGATACAATACGATGCACGAATTAACAGTACAATTTCAATTACCCCGGCCCATCATCCAAGGAGGATGAGCGGTAGCCATTTCCAGAAGAATACATGTATAATAATATATGTTTACGTAGATTTTGACAAACACAAGTGAAATTTATCCCTAATTTCACGTATACTATTAACATTATGGAGGACAAATTTCGATGCAGAAAACAAATACGTTAGTACGCGTAGGCGACGTTTGAAATTTCACTGATTACTCGTGAAATTTCAAGTTAAAATTAGGAATTAATTTGTCCTCTATGGTATTATATCATTGTAAGAGCACTGACACTTTGTGTAGTACTCCGAATACTTATTAGTATTATTAGTATTATTACTAGTGGATACCGCTAACGATGATCAGACATGGTATTGGTCATAAGTATATCGTCATTTCCCACCTACTAAGGAACAAATGGAATTTTCGGCCCGCATATCTCGTCAAAGTAAGTGGCAAAAAATCTCCTTGAAACGAACGTTATTTTCCATCAAAGTTGAATTTCATCACAACCTCGCGAACTGGCGCCCTTTCAAATTTCATGCTACATATATTGAGGTTATTACAATGTGTTGCAATTGCTATGAATTTTATTTAATCCAGTTCTGCACTGGCAAATAGACAATGAAACTGTCCTAGCATGCTTTGCAGCCAAAACTAAAAGGGCGATGGATTTTTACGGGTAGAAAACAACGTCGTAGAGACATGGGGTTTTCACCAAAATGTTACCCATAGAAAACTGCAGGGGTTGATATTAAAGTTCAAGGGGAGAAATGACAGCGAAACCAAAAATTCAAATCGGCTTAAGGTCTCGATAAAGGTTCAAAATGGAAAAGTTTCGAAAATGCGTTTTTTCGCAAATTCTAAATCTAAAAGCCCTAATCTGGCATCACAAAAAAACTCAAACTCAAAGTCTTGAAAATGCGACTTTCTGATTTCCAGCTAAAAAAGGCGCGAAAAATGATTGACAGCTGCTGTCATTCACTGGGCATGTTATTTCATTCTCGCTATCCTGTGATTTTCTGTGCTACTTTTCGTTCGTAAAGATTTCCTACGTTTATAATGCAATGCCCAAAAGTGTAAAAGTAGATATTTCTTGGTGCCGTATTCAAAAAAGGAGAGAAAAAAACACAACACAATTTAGTTTGTAATAATTTAGTTTGTAATAATTTAGTTTGTGAGTAAATTTGGAAGCGGGTGTAAAGTTCAAATTAGGACAAAGAATGGCTGGAGGGATTATACTCAAGTTCCAAGAAATTAGAATCATCGAAGACTGAAAGTCCACAAAGAATGAAGCAATAAAGTTTTGTTATCTTCAATCTACGGTGGCCTGGAAGGGACATTTGGATTGCGTGAATATATTTTCTTGTTAGTAACTCGCAATGCGTGCTAGTAACTCGCAATGCGTGTTAGTAACTCGCAATGCGTGTTAGTAACTCGCAATGCGTGTTAGTAACTCGCAATGCGTGTTAGTAACTCGCAATGCGTGTTAGTAACTCGCAATGCGTGTTAGTAACTCGCAATGCGTGTTACCAACTCGCAATGCGTGTTAGTAACTCTCAATGCGTGGTAGTAACTCTCAATGCGTGGTAGTAACTCTCGACACATGCGCATCTAGTATGTAGCGCATGCGTACACAGCCATTGTGATTTTTACCAAGATGGCGTGAATACGGTAACTCGGCCGGTAAGTAAAATATTCTGCTTAAAAACCTCCTTAAAACGTTTAGAATAGTACAACACAGTAAGAATAGATCATATGTTCCTGTTTTTGGTTTAGACTTGTGTAAATTTCTCAAACAATTTTGGTTAATTGGGGATTTTAGCTAGAGTAAAAGCAATCGCCACTTCGTTGAGATGTAAAAATTCAAACGTCCTGCCAGGGGATGGGGATGGGGATTTTATTTCATAGTTATAATACTTTTCATGTCAGTAGCATAATTTATGAATTTTCAATTTTTGTACCGCACAATCCATGACCATGTTGATAACCCCGGTGCTAAGTTCATTACAAAGAGGAATATATATCTGTTTTGTTCCCCAATATCTTTGTTCAATCTTCGTTTAAAAACGATTTGAGATGTTAAAAAGAATTGTCCTTCCCTGAATTGTGATTATATATGATGGACCTGCTGTCAATGTTGAGCTCGGTTTGCGGGACAGAAACACAAAACTACTGAGTTGGATTAATCTGGCTATGTGCAAATTTTGAGCACATAGCCGCTTTAATAACTCATTAATATTTTATCATTACAGATCTTATTTTTAGAAAATATAATTTGCCCTGCAAAGGTAGACTTAAAAGCGACTTAGCACCCTTAGCACAAGTAAGAAGGTGGCACGGCCATGGGGAGGAGGAGCGTAAGCAGCAGACTGATATCACAAGAGTTGGACCTCGTGCTGTATTGTAAGCCCCTGTAGGGGGTGTGAATAATTGACTCCCACTCCGCATGCATTGTGCACGTGCTTACCATGTGCTTTGTATAGTATTACATTACCAATATGGGTAGGACATAAAACTTTTATTGTCAAGCCAATAACCTCTTTGCGTACACACACACATAAACATAAATAAATACTAAACGTATTATCTCCCAACAGATGTATGGCAGGAGTGTTCAAGTGGAGTGAAAGAGATGTCAATCAATGTAAGAGCTTTTACTGTCTCTGTTATTTTGTTTGACCTTGTGAGATCTCTTCAAGCAAGTCTCCCAGAGTACATCCCGGTCTTAAAAGAAAATCATGGACAACGTGATAGCTTAATCGTGAGCTATTTCCATCTCGGATTAAATTACAGTGAAATTATTAGCTTTCTGCTTCTCTGCCATGGAATCTGCTTGAGGCAGCTCAAGAGGATATTAAGAGCCAAAGGTTTGCGAAGACGAAAAAGTTTTACACCTGTACGAGAGGTCGTTGATGCAGTTGAGGAAGAGCTGCAAGGAAGTGGGTGTAGCATAGGATACAGACTTATGCATCAGAGGTTACAGAATGATCGAGGGCTGGTGGTCGATCGCGAAACTGTTCGACAAATTGTAAAAGGTCTAGATCCTGAAGGTGTTGAGTGCCGATCTAAGAGAAAATTGAGACGAAGGAAGTACTTTGCTAAAGGGCCAAACTTCATATGGCATGTAGATGGCTACGACAAGCTAAAGCCGTTTGGTTTTTGCATTCATGGATCAATTGATGACTATAGTCGACGAATTATGTGGCTAGAAGTTGGGCCGTCAAACAACAATCCTCGGATCACAGCTCAGTACTTTATTGACTGCATTCGCCAGGTGAATGGCGTTCCATGTATAGTAAGAGGTGATTGTGGTACCGAAAACATCTATATCGCTTCGATACAGCGCTATCTAAGGAAGGACTGTGATGATGGTATGGCTGGCGCCAAGAGTTTTCTTTACGGCAAATCTACTGCCAACCAACGAATCGAGGCATGGTGGTCTGTACTGCGCAAAACAAGTACAGCTTGGTGGATGAACTACTTTAAAGACATGAGAGATACGGGAATGTATAACAGTAGCGATCCTCTTCAAGCCAACTGCTTACAATTTTGCTTTATGCCAATCATTCAAGCGGAGTTGCATACAGTCGCAAAGAACTGGAATTTGCATAAAATAAGGACATCGTTAAATAGCGATTCGCCCCCTGGCAGACCTGATGTCATATATTTCCTTCCCAGCACAACTAATACAAGTGACTTAAAAACAGAGGTTGAAGAGGATGACCTGAATGTGGCAGAGAGTATCTGTGGAGAACAGCGACCCCCGATGGGGTGCCATCCGTCATTTGCAGAGTTGGGGAAAATAATCATGGAAGAACACAACTTAAAAACGCCAAGTAACCCAGAGGAAGCGAAAGACCTTTATATAGAGTTGTTGCTTCACATCAATGACATCTGAAATAGTAGTGTTAGAAAGCCCGGCAGATTGCCGGTATGTATATATATGAACGATTTTACGCTTAGTCACGGGACCGTCATTTGATTGCGCTGCGTTTGATTAGATAAAAAAGGCAATAGTAAGTATTTAATGTTTCATATTTTTATTTCAACATTATCAACCCATATCATAAGTCATAGGAAATAAGAAATAAGTCATAAATCATATGCGAAGGTGGTGTTTTTTCTAGGAAAGCTAAGAGTGACTTTTATTTCATAGTTCGCCCTCTTCTCTTTTCCAGACAATTCATGAATGTTTCCAGAAAGTTTATTTCAACTTGAACAAAACAAATTTAAAATAGAACTAGAATAGGTAGTTCTGTTAACTCTAACCAAACGTATACTGGCGTCCTTAGCCAACCTCCAGTAATAGTTCTACATAGAGTCGAATAGCAAGCACGTCTGTGGTCAATAGTACACTAGTGCCCCTTTAGTTAAAAACCTAAAAACCAAAATATATACAATAGTATATTATATAGCACAGGACAGCTTTGCATATTTAAACTCTGAAAGTTCGTTTTTATATCTATTTTTGGAGAAACATTTTTACAAATATTTTACTCGATATATGTATCTTTAGCATAACACAGCCGCCGTGTATTGGAAAACTCGCAATCTTATTGGTTCGCTTCTGACCTACTATTGAGCGTTATACATGTAGTTAACCGCTAAATTTTCGCGCGCGCTCATTGGACAACAGCGATCACGTGACGCGATAACTTCGTTCTCGGGCTAATATTTGTTTAAGAACATCAAATATCCAAGGGAAACTATCAGCCGATAGTCCCTCGACAGACACACTCTATTGTTATTTATAATAGTTCGTTGGCGCGCTAAATCTAGAGGGCGCATCAACAAAATTGCTATTGTGCGTTAGGGTTTTCGATATTAATCGAGTTCTGAATTTATAGAACGGTGGCTGTGTGATGCTAAAAGAACTAGACGTGCTCGCTCTTGGTTTCTATCGAACTTGGATAGTTGACTCGGGTGTGCGAGCTCGCCATCTAATTGTTAAACACAAATCTATAACATAGCAACATTTAACGTATAGTAGCCTGCTATCTCAGACGTACTTTTGCACTCAAAAATGAAAAACAGTTCAACTTTGTAACACTCGGTCTTACTCGTTTCTAAAGTGGCCAATTCACTGCTTTGTTATTCCCTATAATACATGTATGCAATGACAGAATAGGGAGGTTAAGCAGCGAGGACGGCAACGTCGACGACGGCCAAAAATGATTCAGTTACTAAGAACAATAACTGCACGCGAAAATGCGTGCAGTGACATACATTTTTGCCGTCTTCATTAAATAACAACGCGAAAACCCCAAGTTTGACGTTGAACAGAGAACGTCAATGAAAGAAAGTACTTTTTGTGCATCCAATTTGTCAAAAAATCTGGATGCGCAAAAGAAACGCAAGACGACTGGAAGAAATAATAAACACGAGATTTGACGAAAAAGCACCTTTTCACGTACCGTCGTCGACGTTGCCGTCCTCGGTGCTAAAGCTCCCTAATAGCAAGTAGAGAATATACAATCACCGTGAACAAATACGTGTTATAAACGGTTGGTATCCATGCCATTTTTAATTTCGCCATCACTCTCCTTCTCGCCTGGCGTACAACGATCAGAAACAGTACATGGATACATGCATGGTACAAATTTCCTATCTGATTAAACAATGTATGTCGGTGGAAAACTGCAGTCAACTGTAAGCAACTCCAAACCATCAACAAACCTCAGTATCCTCTTCAGGTTACATCGTCTGCAAGAGAGAAGAGGACCAAGACTGATGCTGAAGTCGGTACAAGATCAGAGTTCATGCCTTCTATTTCTTCTTATGAAAGTGAAAAAGTTCCTTCTGGAAACTCTGAACAGTCCACGAAACCTTGTAGACGAACTCTTATTATCCTGCGATGGCTATCGGCTGCGGTCTTTAGTGGATTCACGGAAACTAAATTAGGGAAAACCTCCAGGACAACGGGTTATTGAGGATGTTGGTGACTTGATCTCTGAAGTCATTAAAACTAAGATAACCCGATGAAGGCAAGTCAAGAACGGCTGAACATGTGTGGGAAACGATTTCAGGAACGCTTCCAGTGTTAGCGTGGAAAACAACTGTGATCTTGTCAACCGTAAGTAACTCTGAGCCAGTAATGTACCTCAGTATCTTCCTTAGTTTCGCATCATCTGCACTTCGAATGAACCTCTTCAAGTAGTTTAGTACTTCCTTCTTACTACTGGTCATCTGGGATTCATCTTCAACCTGCAAGAGGGCCAAGACGGATGCTGAGGTTGGTACAAGATCAGCGTACATGCCCTCGATTTCTTCCTTGGTGGTGTCCTCCCATATGTCATGACAGTCTGCCAGGCCCTTCTGGAAACTCTTTACAGCCCACGCCACCTTGTTGATGAACTCACATTTTGCGACGGCTATCAGCTGCGGTCTTAACGAGGTTGGAGTAGGAACCTTTCGTAAATTATATGGCTCGAGTACATCAATGAGTGCCTCCTCCAAATCTGACGAGTAAGTGTCACCATTGCTGGGACTTAGCGCTTTCTGCAGCACCTAGCGTTCATAGTCGGTATGGTAGGTAAGGAGAGAAGATAGCAATTCATCGTCAGTAACAGCGTCAGCTCCACAGATCGAGGCCAAAACAAAGGATTTGCAAAGGCGAATAGGGAAGACTCCACAAAGAATATATCCATGTGAAGCTATTCTTCCAAGCAACATCAACGTATCTTCTGTAACGTCGGGACTTGTTCTTGGGGTGAAAGTTCCTGCTGCTCCTTCAAAGAATTTAATGAAGGCTTTCTCCCAAAACTCTGAGTAGAATTCACGTTTGAGATCATCTAAATCTTCCCCATCCTCGCCTTCAAATTCCAAGCACGGGTAGGCAGACCTACAAAATGAGACATCTTGATATAGACCCAACACTGTTTCAAATATCGCATCTCTGTGGACTGTGATGTTTACATTATTATCCAACTTGCACAAAGCATCCACACAGCGACGTCGAAGTTCTCTCCTCTTAAAAGTAAAAAAAAAAACGTATATATAAGCACGTTTCATTGTAACAAAGCTAATTATAAAATAGTTTCGATAGTACGCGCGCTCTGATTGGCTGTAAGCCGTGTTTCTATAACTCTATAGAAACACAGTCAGTTGAGCGCGCGCTTGAGCTAGTTGTGAGAATTTACGTTTTGGTTATCAAATTAAGCGAGCGTTTCCGTACTTTTATTTGTTTATTTTATAAAGGAAATAGAAAACATTTTCCCCTTGTTTCTATAGAGTTATAGAAACACTTGTGCAAGTTTGGAAGAACTCGAAATAGCTGTGGAAACACTCGCCCTTCGGGCTCGTGTTCCCACTGGCATTTCTCGTTCTCCCAAACTCCCACTCGTGTTTCTATAACTCTATAGAAACACGGGAAATGTTTTCTATTTCTTAATTATAAAATAATTTAGATAGTGCGCGCGCTCTCATTAGCTATGCAAACATGGGAATGACGTCACATTTCTCTGTGTTCGTACCATACTTTATTATTTACGGTAAATTCTATAAAAGGAAATACTTTACCAAAACAAATTTCCTAATTTCCATGTAGATTCCAATCATGCCGAAAAGATATGAAAGAGCCATTGCCAGCTAAACGTAAAAAAAAATCTAGCGGTTGGCGAGATTGAACCAAAAAGAACTTGCGATTGTAAATGGCGCCTAATTCATATCAACCGACAATCAACAATCTACGTGGGTTTCAGTTTATACACAATTTTAATGGCGCAAAGAATGAAGTAGATGTATTCTGTAATTTAATTTGTTGAGAAAAGTTTTTGTTCCTATGAAGTCCAAAAGTCCAAAAAACTTTGTTCTTGTGAAGTCCGGCAAGAACGACGATCACCAACTGAAGCTTAAATGTACACTTTTCTCACTCCCAAACAAACATTTTCCTCGAAGTTTGGATTGAGGCACTTCTTTAGAATAATTGTTGTCTAATTGTTGTTTCGTGATTTTTTTTTACATCGTTTTGGGAGTAAATCCTATGAAATAGTGGCACATTCCTCGCCTCCCTAGTCGAGCAGAAACTCTAGCAAACCTCGGTAAGTATGGAAGAATTCTTGAGCAGGTACAAATACTCGACCTGCGGTCTCGTACGTGTTTGTACTATCAGTAGGACGTCATTGAAATAATACATTTAACTTTCTGTTTTACTCGTAATTGTTATTATGTAACCCGGGAGGGTTGGAGATGCTACTGCATGAAATTATCGTTGAGCGCTCTAAATGGCTGTGAATCAGCATATTTTATTTTACTCACACAACCTTTCTTCAATTTGGTACATCATAAAGTAATTGTAATAATGATACCTTTGTTGTGGGTTGGTTTGTAGGAGCCACTGTACATGAAACATCAGTTTTGTCATCACTACTGGAGAACAAACAATGTACACGTTGACAAAAGTGTACATGAATTGACTACTTTAGAAAGGAGTAAGCTTAAGAGCTGGGACAGAGGGGTAAAATAATGAGTAAACCTGATTACACTGGAGCTGGGTGCGTGTAGCGTTTTGGCGCTGGGTGGCGTAGCGTGTTTGCGCTCGCCTCTCACCAATGTGGCCCGGGTTCGATTCCCGGACGCGGCGCCACATTGCTCCGAGGGTTTTCTCTGGGTTCTCCGGTTTCCTCCCTCCGTAAAAATCAACTGGTGAGTCGAGAGTAGTATGTACAGAATATATGAATGTAGTGGGGAGTGTGCGTGGAGTAAAAGCAGGCCCCCACCAGCTGTAAGCTGTAAACACTAGCCTGCTACAAATAAAACATTTATTTATTTATTTAGTTTACACCAAATGAAAGATCAAACAAAAAATAGTAGGTTTATCACGTTTGGGGAAGATTGGTTTGCTACTAAACATGTGACATTATTTCTAAAAATCACAGGAGACACTTGTCACTTCTTCCATGCGTTTCTCTGTAATTTTAGCGATGTTTAAAAGTCCGCCATTCGTTTCCCATTCAGTTTAACCAAACAACCACAAGCTTGGTTATTTAACTAATTTCGATGTGATCTTTCTTGTGGTGTTATTTTTATGAGACATATTGGTCCCAGTGTCTAAAATGGCAATAGCCATATATGTTTATCTGATAGAAACAGGCAAAGGAACTTGCAGAAAATGCATGAGAATCAGGAGGGAGGGGGTGACTCCATATGTTTTCCAATAGGCATTAGACGGCAGTCATCACTGCCAGTATGACGTGTTGGTTAAAACAATATGTTTTAGCCTCCCATTGATGTGTTTCAGAAAGAGTTTACCAGTGGCAAAAACAAATGATTTTATTCTCCTGGAATCAACATGGTTGCAGGGTTAAAACATATATAATGCAATACATACAATGCCTTAATAATATTCTTATAATGTCGACATATTGAAATCATTCTATTTATATGTAACACCTGGAGAGAGGGGGGGGGCATTTATTGTAGAGGGGCGCTTGAATTGCTACACACATACCTATCACCTTCCATTATCTGGATCGGAGGCTTTTCGTCTATAGGTGCAACTAGGAAGTGTGTGTTTTCCAGTGGCAATGTGTCGTTGTTGTCACAGTCACTGATGCCAAATCCTTTGATACTCACTTCAGAATCTTCTGATTCAGGTTCTCCCTCTGATTCCATGTATCGGATGGCGAAACTTTAGTGTGTGATCGAATTTCTTTGCGTTGTTGATAGTGAAAAAAATTCAGGGTGGATGCTCAGCGATCCTACCCAGTCATACACAGCAAACATTGTTTCTTCTTTTCCAAAGAAACGTGACAGTCTACCATTAGAAGAATGCTGAACAGTTATTCGTACACTGTCACTCTCTGTTTCAGGTGGTAGTCTCTCCATTCTTGTCTGTCGTAAGGTTTCGAGTCTTTGAACTTCAGTGATCTCTTGTTTTAAATTCTGGATCCTGTCTCTGTCCTTCTTCTGATCAGCCTCTAGGCTCAGTTGGTATGCCTTATCCTGATCGTCTCGTAGGACATTCCTTTCATCCGAGGTCCCAAGTAAAGGGATATTACATGGGCTCTGCTGGATGTCATCATCCTGGTTACCAGAGTTTCTTTCTTGAAGTGCTGGCTCTGCATTTAGGTTGTCCCGCCATATTCGGCCCTTGTTTTTGATTACTGACTGAGAAGTATCATCGTTTGAGAAAGGTGAGTTCTCAAATTCACTATCACTATCACTATCATTGTGAGCCTTGTGTTTAAACTCCATGGTTGTGCTAGTTGGTGCGGCTTCATAGCTCTCCTCTTCAGAAATTTCAGTGGATGGGATAGGTCTACTTGCCAGGTATAGAAATACTCTGCAAAGTTTGTGCATGTCAAAATAGGCTTGAATAGAAAACGGCACTTCTTTTCCATCTTTATCTTTAAGAGATTCAATAATCTCTCCTTTAAAATTTACCAGTGTAAATTCCATGTTACATGCATTTCCTTCCAGCGATTCTCCATCTTCATAAAATAAAGCTTTCCCTTCTGCTATCAGTTCACTTTTTGTCGTGTTTAGTGGCAGATCTAGTGTCCGAGTTCCTCCTCCTCTATTTGCTCGAATGCTGACATACGTTTTTTTCAGGGAATTATAATGCATCCATCCTAAAGATATGCGTCGGTTTCTTTTTTGAACAGATGAATTGACAGCGTTCTTGTTTGTTCCTTTTTGCTTTTCTTTATTTTGCCTTCCTTGCCTACCTTGCTTAATTTCGTCAACTATAGCCGCCTTTTACGACTCTCTTGCAGGTTATCACATTTTGTGGTTTCACACCTTTTTGAGCACATAGCTTTCAGTGCATATACATCTCCTTTTTTCAATCCTAGCTCCTCTAAGACATTCTCCGGTGAAAATGAAATCGCCTCACAGTCCATCTGTTGAATAAATGATAAAGCAATTAATAATTATTATTCTGCATCCACCGAATCTACTGACTGTAGCACAACAGATAAATCTGAATTGTATTTGAAGACATGGTTCACACATGATGACAGACAGACAAAACTGAACTGAAATTTATTTATTGTTGGAGTTCCGTCAATATCCGTGGCTTGGATGACCACGTTAATGGCGGTAACTACACTACACATGTAGACCTTCAAAGGTGTCTAATCCCCTCCTAATTACTCTCCTATTTTGTAATCTTTGTATTCAATATGTTATCCCATACAACATGATTCACAATAATCAAAGAAACTGAACTAAGGGTGTCTTCATTAACATATTGTATAATCTGCCTTAAACCCCCAATTGCAGAGGAAACATTTTTTGCCAAATGATCAACATGAGTGGCCCAAGATAATCTTTCGTCAACTTGAGTAGACAAATAAACAGACAGACAGAATGAATGAATCAACAAGTTCATTAGTGCTATGTACTATTAAATGTAACCCTTGTTGACTGATTGACAACCATTACAAATTGCTTTTCATAAAATCTGTGACATATACAGTACAAATATAATGTATATATCGTAAATAGTCTATTAAGTGTCCGGGCACTTATTTAATTCTGGGGGTCTTAGGGGGCGCTTATTAGAGACGAGGCGCTTTGAACATAGAAAGAGGCGCTTATTCAATTTCCTCTATCAGATACACTTGCCCAAAAACGAGAACGCTATAAATTTCAAAACAATTTAAAACTGTCTTCAAAATGAAGAAAAAAAAGAGGCATTTAGTCCCTTATAAAACAATGCTTCGGTGCACTGTACCATGACCAATAACATTTGCAGCAGAACAGTAGGGACCTTAAGCAACCAGGACAACGACAGCGGCGACGGCGGTACGTAGAAAATAATTTCTCCCAAAATTTGGTGTTTATTATTTCCCTTGTTTGCCTTCAATTGTTTTTCAAAACCAGATTTTCGAAAAATATAATGACAATAGGGTTCTGATCACGCCGAACGAAAAATGATTTAATTTACTTTCTACGTTCGCGTTGTCCTTCAAACGTACAATTTGGGGTTTTCACGTTGTATTTTTGCAGAGAACGGTGAAAATGTAGGCGACTATACGTGCATTTTCACATGCAGTTATTGTATTTTGTAATTAATGCTATTGTGTTATGCCGTCGTCCTAGACGTTGCCGTCGTGGTTGCTTAAGGTCCCTAGTGTCAGTTCTCAGTGTTAGTTCTCGATGTCAAGGGATGGATGCTTATTGGAGAGGGGGTGCTAATTAGAGAGGGGCACTTAACACAAAATTCCTCCTTGGTGGGGGGGGGGGGCTTAATAGAGCTGGGGTGCTTATTAGAGATGGGGCACTTAATAGAGCATTTACGGTAAATCATAATTAGCTAAAATTTCAGAAGATTCCTAAAATAAGTTGCTTTACAATAAAAATATGATGCAAACAGTATAATCACGTAGAGATAAGACTGCAGGGAAACAAATTACATTTAAATTCTCCTTTAGATTGTGAGGTTCTAACATTATCTGGCAGCAGACAGACATATATTTACATATAATTCAATACAGATTAAACTACAGCTTTCATAAGCAAAGGAAAATATTTTTACTATTATATTTACCAGTACAACTGTATATTCAAATTGAATGAACAAACTACAATGTACATGTATGTATCTTTAAACATTCAACCACATACAGATACAGTACAGTACTGTACCAAACAGGTCTTAAATTTAGAGCATGTGGCTCATTAACTGTAGCAAAACAATAGCTACTGTAAAAATAATTTAAGCCTCACTGACACTTTTGAGAAACCACCATTTAATTGCCAGGGATATAGCATTATGAATGAGAAATCAGAACTGAATTCAATCATTCACTCTTATTTAACTAGTGGCCTTTAAGCCTCAAGTTTTAAATAAAAGATGAATTGATATCAAGTTTGATTAATTCTTTCTACTATTATCTAATATCTATTATATGTTATATATAGTTACACTATTCATATACACTGAATTTAGTGTAGTAATTAAATTACATTTAATGTTTTTATACTTACTTTCTCCTCTTCAAATTTCAAAATAACATCACTTACAACATTTCGTTTCTTGAGAAACATCAACACCTGTTTACAAATAACCAAGGCAGATAAAATAAGTGTTTAAGCTTGTATGCACTTATCTGCTATATTTGCCAATTCTGAATGAACAATATTTTTGTTACAAAAATATGGATTACATATATAGTAAGAATATATTAAAAGTTATGTTGACAACACTGTTATCAATGAGGTATTGACGTTTAACCGTATCTAAACTATACGTAACTTTGACACATCTTAAATCCTCATTGCAGTATTTGAAAAAGTTTTTTGTTTGCCCTCATCAGAGGATGAGGCTTGTTAGGCCTCTAGCAAATGCATGCTATGACCTGAACATCTACACACACTACATTCATATATTCTGTACATACTACTGTCAAACTCACATAAGAACCTGAAGGAAACCCTTGTGGCAAGGGAGAGAACAACACAACAGACAAACTCAACTCACATGTGATACCAAATCTGGGATTTGAACATGGGTGACAGTGGTGAGAGGCGAGCACTCACACCACTATGCCACCCATCAAGTTAGAAAGAAAAATTGGATTATTATTGACAAATCACCCAAGCCTCTACCCTAACTGCCTAAGTCAACTGCCCTAACTGTGCATGCATGTGCACGTATTTTTATCAAACCACTGCAGGAGCACTCTTTTGTGGAGAAATCAAAAGAGAGACCACTAAATCGAATCAAACAAATATTTATGTTGCTTGACCCTGACAGCGCGCCACATGCACAATAACTAAGCTCATAAGTATCATAAGTTTACCCTGCTAAGCAACGTACAAGCGAAGGGGAAAAGGGCAAGTTTGGAGACAAGATCGCTCTGACAGCTGCCATATATATTTGAGCAGGGAGAATCAGGGAGAACACTTCAAACTTGAACAATAACACTCGATTCCAACTAACCACTAAGAATTAGAGTATTTTATAATTTATGTAAACTATTTCTAGCCTCTGTTGATTCAAAAGTATGTTTCATAAGCTACATAATGTCATAGATACATTTTTCAGGTGTTAAAGCAAATTAAATACAGAAACTTTTACTCACCGTATTCATACCTTCGTCCGCCATCTTGGTACAAGCTGTGTACGCATGCGCTACAGCATGCTAGATGCGCATGCGTCGAGAGATGGTAACACGCATTGCGAGTTACTAACACGCATTGCGAGTTACTAACACGCATTGAGAGTTACTAACAAGAAAATATATTCACGCAATCCAAATGTCCCTTCCAGGCCACCGTATCAATCGGCTAAAAATTTAAAGAGAATTCAATGCAGGAAGCTAAGGTTTGCCGGTTTGTTTCAGCGCGATGAAATGTTTTAGAATCACAAACAGTCTACTGTGTACAAATGTACATGGTGTGGATCGAGCTGCGCTTCAGTGATTTTCCCTGCATGATATTAATTGTTTGCTTACTGTGGTGCCATTTTTCTGTACTCCTAAAAGAGTGTTTCTTCTTGAAATTAAGCTGGAATCGACACTATAGCTAACTAGTTTCTGTAGAAGTATCGAGCATCGGTGAACTATATAACTTTCTCCTTTGTAATCGGCCGAGACTGAACACAATATGAATCGCTCTGATTGGCTAATGTTAATGAGATTACCCTTGGAGGCGGCACTTCTTAGTCAACCGTGAAATGAATCGAAAACCTTTATCAGGCTGTTTCTCGGCTCTTTTTTTCGGCCAAAAACAGAAATTTTGTTGAAGTCCAGCCTTTTAGCGTTTTGTCCAAGTTTCCTTAATTTTTCACGAGTCGTAGAAAACAGCTGTTTCTCAAATACTGTGTCGGGGAATTTTGAAAGATTTTTTCTTTCAGGTTTTATGACCTAGTTTGTATCAAAATGGGATGAAAAACTACTTTTTCAACTTTGAAAAGGGATAAAATCTGTAATACGCAATATATCGAAAATGCCCGACAGGATATTTGAGTCAATTTAGTTGGGATTCGAAAGGGCTAATTAAGAAAAAATATATTTCAAAGCCTGAAGGGCTGAACTCCTACTGGCGGACTGAGTCATTTCGCGTAGAAATATATACAACATTTACGCTTTTAACTTTTGCTCGAAATGGATTAAAAATATACTTTCTTCAATTCAAGACCTTTAAAACGGTATATAGTACGACTATGTCGCTTTAATTACGACGTTGCAAGAGCGTTTTCCCGAAATGACACGTCCAACCTTTATCGAGACCTTAACCCGGTCTCCTGATTTAATTATTTGCTACATACCAAACATTAAACCCGCTAATCTATGAATTTCAAATATTTGCTACCCTACCCCCTGGAAATGTTATATCCATTTGTTTTAGCGAAATGCCTGTTTCCGAATCAGTCATGCATGAAAAAACTGATCGGTTACTAATTAAGATTTCAAGTTCTAAAGATAACTACAGAATTAAAGTTAAACGATTACCCAGGCCCCGCTAGGCCAAGCAAAATGCGCCTTAACTCCTTCTGAACTTTTTTTGCGTGAGTAATTACGCAAATATTTCATCTAGTTGGGCGAAGTTACATAAGGTAAGCTTGTTTATATTCTTTGACTGTGCGCTACATACCGAACGTTAATTAATTCCGAGCATTAATTAATTAATTAATTTCTATGATTATCGTTAGGAATTATTATTATTATTAAAGGCATTGTGGATTCGCTCCAGGAAACTTTTACAAGTAGAGTTTAAACACGAAGTTCCGTATTAAAGGGCCATGGCCACTGACACCTTCACATGAGGAGCTTAGCTCGACTCGTACGACGTCAGCAGATAATTAGATTACAGAGCAAAATCTTTCATCGACAACTGTCAACACGAGCACAGCGTGTTCATGAATGTGCCGTTGTGGTTTACCTATCTGTCAACAAATTTAACTGGTAATTGAACTTTTATATAATTGTAATAAGAGTTTGTTAATACATTACCAGAGGTCAGAAAAAAGCATTTCAGCGGCAAATTGAGCTCATTTGAGACGAGATGAATAATCTCCCGCTCCAGCTTCGCTCCCATACAGCTAAACAGCACTGGTTTACTCTATCAAGTAATGTACGTGGGGAAGAGTGTTGGAATTTCTGAAGAATACGTCTTTTGCACATCTCAAGGACGAAATCGCTCTGTGAATGCGGCGTATTGGTGGCGGGAAAATGGGGAGTCTGTACCCGAAGACTAGTTCGGGCAAAAACTTCGCGCTGAACAGAACCGGCTTGTTTGGCCTCACTGGAGCTAGGAGTATTGCTGAAGCAATAGTTGCATTGGTCAATAATTACGATCCGGAAAATTACCAAGCTTTAGTGAGCCATCCAGGGCAGGACAAGACGTCGAAGACCAAGAGAATTATTTTTATTATTCTTATTTATACTTATTATTCTACAGCAGGAGAATGAGCTATTCAAGCATCAGCCGCCAAACGCCAGTGACCTACCTATAAACACCCCAGGAAGAGGCCTGTGACAAACAAAATATGATCGAGTCTCGGAGATGTTTTAGGCTAATAGACTAAAACATCTCCGAGACTCGTTTACCTAATCGTTTATGGCGGGAACTATGCACGAGCAGCAGGGGACGAAGGGCTTCTATAAGGCACTAGTATTATATAATATAGAGTCTTAGTTTACATAGAAAGCAGCATCGCACTGGGGCATTGACTTGCCTGTGTCTTTTTACCTGCCTATAAATTAGGAAGGGCTTCTAGTATTTTAAGTCGCATATTGTTTTATTTAGTCTTAGTCTAAATATAGAGAGCAGCATCGCACTGGGGCATTGACTTGCCTGTGTCATAAGCTGCTTATCAATTAGGAAGGGCCACTAGTATTTTAAGTCATATGTTTTATTTAGTCTTAGTGTACATATAAAGAGTAGCATCGCACTGGGGCATTGACTTGCCTGTGTCTTTAGCTGCTTATAAATTTGGAAGAGCCTCTCGTATTTTAAGTCAAATGTTTTATTTAGTCTTAGCGAACATATAGAGAGCAGCATCGCACAGGTTGCTGTGTCTTAGTTTCGTAAAAAATTGCACCCATCACTAATACTGAGACGCATGCACAGGGATTTGCCGCAGTTTGGACTAGTTTGTGATCCTCATACATCGAAAGATAAAATACCCTACAGTATAACAAAAATAGATATAGTTAAAAGCGCCGTTTTTCTTCTGATCCATGTATGATACCGTATATCCTCGAATAAACTCCCTCCCTTGATTAAGCGCCCACTCCGGCCCGTCCCCCAAAACAATATAGATAAAGACTGGTTGGAGCATAATGTATCAAAGTGTCTCTTGCCGTAAAAACGTTTAAATCCCAGAATGGAAAACGTTATAATTGTTCTTGTTGATTACTTTTATTTTATCGGCATGGGTGACACCAATCAGGAAAAAAAAAAATCCTGACTTTTCGCTGACCAAAAAACAATTTTCACTGACGACCGTAATAAGACTGTTCGACATTCTTCGTCCAAAATAAAAGTCATCAAAACCTGTAGCCTCCCCTCGCAGATACTTTGAGGCATGAGAGGCCGTCGTGTCAACCTAAAAATAAAATTCCGACTTTAACAAGAAATTTCGAATTTCCCTGACCAGATTTAAAATTCCCCGACTTTTCCCTGACTTTGATTTTTTTTTTCCTGACTTTTCAATCCTCATCAGTACGGTATTTCACAATTGCGCGTCCAATAAACGTAAGCGCTCTCACTCGAATAAGTGCCCATCCAAGATTAAGCGCCCCCTTCGGAAAGTGAAATTTAGATTAAGCGCCATTCGAGGAAATATTGTATTTTCCTTGCTATTTTTCCGTTGAATGGACACTGTCTTTTTCTTGTCAATAAAGAGTCCTTCAAAGCCGTTCTGCAGATCTTGCCTCGAATCAATCGGTAATGAAATATCGCGTTTTTCTTAGTTCGCTCAGATCGCCGCGCCATTTAATATATAGAAAAGAAGATTTATTAGCTGGTTTTAAAGCCCTTTTACGGGCTCTAGTCTTCGTTGTCTCTGAGGATGGATTTGGGATTAAACTCCGGAATAACTCAGTCACGCTTTGGAAAACGGGCTGAACTGTAACCAGGAGCTGCAATATCCGGTTTAGGGCAAAATCCGTGGCAGGAGCCAAACTGGAAATACGTTTTAGTAAGGAACTTGGTTAAATCATGTTGGATTTCAAATTTTATTTACTTATAAGACTTTCTTACGTTAAGATTTTCCAACAGAATTGCGGCCTTATTGTTTGCATCTTCGTATAATTACGTTTTAATAGCTAATAGGTTTAAACACTAGGAATATTGCGCAGCGGGGAAGGCTCAACTTATTAGCGCCACCAAGTGGTGACAGTTATGCAATTACCACAGCTCCACTAAAACCACATATGCCTGTATTCAGGTTACATTCTCCTTTGTTTTCTCTGAACTGACTCCCTGCCGATTAGGTTCACTTTTTGAGTCGAGCTAAGCTCGTCATGTTGTCACTCATGGCCACTGACACCTTCAGTTGTCACATATGGCCACTGACACCTTCAGTTGTCACTCATGGCCACTGGCACCTTCAGTTGTCACTCATGGCCACTGGCACCTTCAGTTGTCACTCATGGCCACTGACACCTTCAGTTGTCACTCATGGCCACTGACACCTTCAGTTGTCACTCATGGCCACTGACACCTTCAGTTGTCACTCATGGCCACTGGCACCTTCAGTTGTCACTCATGGCCACTGACACCTTCAGTTGTCACTCATGGCCACTGACACCTTCAGCTCTCACTCATGGCCACTGACACCTTCAGCTGTCACTCATGGCCACTGACACCTTCAGCTGTCACTCATGGCCACTGACACCTTCAGCTGTCACTCATGGCCACTGACACCTTCAGTTATCACTCATGGCCACTGACACCTTCAGTTGTCACTCATGGCCACTGACACCTTCAGTTGTCACTCATGGCCACTAACACCTTCAGTTGTCACTTATGGCCACTGACACCTTCAGTTGTCACTCATAGCCACTGACACCTTCAGTTGTCACTTTGTGGAGTGAACATTGGTGATGCTCCGCTTGAGTGCTTCCAACAACAACAACATTTCTACTAATCTAAATATTTTACATACTATTATACACTAGAAGCGAGAAGTCCAAGGACTATAGTAAAGCTGAAACAAATGCAGATAGCACAAGCAAACGTGTCTCCCTACTGACTGCTTATCGCGCGAAATTCAAATGAAACATATTTAAAGAAAACTTCCTAGTCAGGACTATTAATTAATAACCAAACACGTTGCATGGCACTACCCAACGCACGCTATGACGTAGCTAGCGTCTAATACGCATGCTCACATCTTATTACCGGTAGAGTGGCAACCATGTACAGCTGTTTCGTCCTTGTTAGGACTCATCAGCATGGCATAGCCCCCAAGACCGTCAGCCTCACTTTAGATCATAGGCCTCAGAACTCCCCTCTGTTCACCTTTTGTTGGCTTATTTGATGTTAAACGCTCAACATTTCGCATTTTAACTAGAGGCTGATTCACTCGCCTAGTTCTTCGCTGCTCTGTAATGTGAATTTCAAATTTCGAGTTTTCCACGCGTGAAGAGAGGAGGAGCTTACCCTTTTATACCGGAACCTCGTGCTGTGGCGGTGCGCAGTAGTGATGTAGAGTGCGCAAGATTTGTTTCGACCACCTAACGTACGTAGCCTATAACCTATTCGCCTTTGCACTCTGTGCAGATACTTGACTTATTAAAATTATTATTAAAATTATCATCAAGTTATTATTATTATTATTATTATTATTACTATTACTATTATTATTACAACTCGAAACCGCAAATGATAATCAAACATGATACACATGTAAAATACAGTGGACACTTGATTTTTAAGACATCAACACAAGTTAAAACGTGTTCTGATCAATCTAGTTATAACATAGGAAAAAAGCGAAGGTTACGGAAGCAAAATGAACCCCTCTCTGCTCCCCCTACCCCTTCACGGGCGCCGTAGGATCTCTGTAGAGTGCCACAGGTCCACCTGTATGAGGTTATCATATGTTATCACTTCCAACTGCGTTTTTATAGGTGAAATTGGAGGGTTCACTCTTCCATGTGGGAGGTATTTAATAGATGGATCTTAAGTGGATATCGAAGATGAAGAATTCAAATGAGAGCTTTTAATTAAGTTGATAAGTAATAGATGGACATCCAATTTGTCTGCTATCAAACCGATGTGATCTCAAGTGGATATCGAAGAAATTTAGTGCGTATTAATTTGTTTGCTATCAATCCGATGTGATCTTAAGTGGATATCCAAGAAATTTGCTGCGCTATCAATCCGATATGCTCTTGACTGTCTATCCAACAACGTGATACTGAAAATGTAACATAATTTAATGAAAATGGGGCTAGAAAATATTTCGCCGCACCCCCCTGGATTTCACTTTTCAACAAAATGATGTCGAAATTCGAGCTCTACTTCAAAAACTACTACAGATAACGTCAATTGTGTTTCTTTATCGGCTGTTATTATTCATTTTATTATATCTATTATATTTTATTAGTAGATACCGCTTACGATAATCCAACATGCGTATTAGACGCTAGCTAAGTCATAGCGTGTGTTGGGTAGTGTCATGCAACTTGTATGGTAGTGATCATAGGTATATGGTTATTTTCCACCTACTAAGGCTCAACTGGAATTTTGGAGCACATCTCGTCCAAATAAGTGCCCTAAACTTCGTTGAAAAGGTTTCTCCTTGAAATGATTGTTACTTTCCATCAAAGTGCATTGAATATCATCACAACCTCGCCAACCGACAGCCTTCCGCAGTTCATACCGCATTGCAGTCGTCGCGTCGAGTACAGAAACCATGGTTTTATTTCTGCCACATCACTTAATCCATTGTGATATTAAGCTGCAATTTCATTCCAGACATTTCGAAAGGGGAAGGGTACTGTTATTACCAGGAAAGGCATATGATTTTCCACCCCTCCCCTCTCAGTTTAGCAAGGATGGCATTTCTTACCCCAAATTTGCAACCAATATGTTGTGTTCGCCCTGTTTAGTACCAAAACTATGATTTTTAAGCTGCAACTTCATTCAACCCACTTCTAAATGAGAGTACCATTATTAACAGGAAAGGCATATGATTTTCCACCCCTCCCCCCTCTGCAAGGTTCGCAGATCGTACCCCAAATTTGGATCCAATTTGTTGTATTTGTCGTGTTTAGTACCAAAACTATGATGTTAACGCTGCAACTTTATTTAATCAAGTTCTAAACAGGGAAATATATAATGAAACTGTCCCAGCATGCTTTGCGACCAAAACCAAAAGGGCGATGGATTTTTACTGGTAGAAAGGAACATCGTAGAGACATGGATTGTTCACCAAAATGTTACCCATAGAAAACTGCAGGGGGTCTTCTTAATTTGGTTGAGATCAACTTTCAGGGGGGGGGGGGGAAATGATAGGCAAAACAAAATAATTAAAAACGCTTTAACCCTCCCCCGAACTTCATTTGCGCGAGGAATAACGCAAACATTTCATCTAGTTGGGAGAAATTACATAAGATAGGCTTGTTTTAATTCCTCTAACAATTTGCTAGCTACATAACGAACATTAATTATTTAATGATTGTAGTTGGAAGAAATGTACACGTCCACTAAGATCACACTCCTTGTTTAAATGTATCAATGGTATTTTCACCGAATATTGAAACATAATTATTTGTTGTTTGCAGCTTACACTCCCTGCAATACTTCAACTCGATCTCTAGATCTTCCTACAGGAAAAAAATTAAAGGCAGGATTGCACATCTAGAAAGAAGACTGTAATAATGCCGGTGTTGATTTAAAAGAAGATATTTTTGCGATGACTGATTATACTATTCTCGTAGTAAAGGAAAATATTTAAAATCTAGGGGAAGAAAACGAAAATCAAATTAAACTTAAATATCATAATCGTCCAACCGCACGATATTTAATGAACGCCTCAAACAACCTTGTACCCAGGCTCCTTTACGCGCCTAATCCAAGATGGCTATATTTAGAGTTCCTTAGGAGAGGAATCGCTCACTTAATTAATTCATGAAATGACCATATAAACTAACATAAATTAGCAGTGGTTTTAAAATGTACAAATTTGACAGCGATTGAGCGACGATGGTTGTTTAGTGTAGTGGTTGCGACGTTTGCCTTACGAGTAGGCGGGAGCGGGGTTCGAGTTCCAAAAAATCTCTTAAATTTTTTTTACATCACCATTTTCTTGAGAAGTTTTTCTTGAGAGCCCTAGCTGGGTAAGATCTTGTTTACTGACCGGTTAGTTTTTTGTTTTTTTTCAGGGTAGGATTTTAGTTAGTTTTTATTGTCATTTCATGAATTAATTAAGTGAGCGATTCCTCTCCTTAGGAGCTCGTGGCTATATATGGGCATATTTTGAGAATCATCCGTTTTATCTTGGATTCCTCATCTTTAACGGTTGAAGTGTGATCCCAATGAATGCCAACCGCAAATTGTTCTACTTTTACCCAGTTTTAACTTAAAAGAGGCGAGTATTGGAAAAGTAAAACGCTTTAATTGCTGACTTGTAAATTTGCAGTCGTTTTCAACGAGTTTGAATGCGCATTGCGAAAGACGATATCAACAGTTTATTGTGGAAAATCAAAAATGAATCGGCGCACGCAAACCCTCTTTCCAACGAAAGTGTCTTAGACCGGAATTCGTATCCTATTTCACTTCTGGATCAAAACGATTAAATTAATTAATTAATTAAATTCTAGTTTGTCTCGCGCATGCGTTTACCCAGGGGTTTTCGCGCGCCTACCAGGGGTCTTACGACGCCATCTTGTAAAGACTGGTGGGATTTGGCCGCTGATTGGCCGTAATAATATTACTTTAAATACACAAGTGATTTGCTTATTGTACAGTTAGACGGCAACAAAATTACTCCAATGTAGAAGTACGGTAATTGTTTATTAGAATTAAAACAGAATGTCTTGTTGGTCTATATACAAGACTGTGAAACTGGAGTAACAAACTGACTTATGTCTAGATTACATATTAGTACTAGATTACAAAGTGAAAAACGGCACTTACAATAGAAGACGAGATCTCAAATATTCAAACCAGTAAGATACAGGTAGGATGTTAAGCGTAAGTAATATATTACTATAGTCTAAATTAGTCAGCTCTTTATTAGGGAATACAATTTTTGAGGTTAAGATCGCGTGAAATTGATTGCGGAGCCCAGATTTGACTGCCATAGCATAAATGAGAGCGAACAAGAGCTAGATATAGTGCATGAATGAACTAGGAGTCACGTACAAATGAAAGCTTGAATTCAGAGTTGGATCGAAATTAAAGGTTCTGAGTTTTTTGACCAATCAGATCGGTGAACGGCGTACATTATTCGACCAATCAGATCGCTGGAACAAATGCATGCATACATGTACATACAGACAGACAGACAGATAGAAACGCATTAAATTCAATAGTTAGACACATCCCCAGTGGCGGATCCAGGGGTGGTTACGGGGGTGACATGTCACCCCCCCCCCCCCCCCCCTTTTGGGCCAAAAACAAATTCTGTATAAGAATTAGTAAAAATAAAATACATTCGTTCAAATTTTATAAGAAATTTCGCACCAGAAACTGTACCGGTCAAAATAGTCACCCCCCTTTTTCAAATCCTGGATCCGCCACTGATCCCTGTAAGTCGCATGCCGCTTGATTCGCTGCCCCAACTGTAATAATTTATTCAAAAAATAAGGACATCGAGACGCGCGAGAATTTTTTTTTTTTTTAATTCATTGTCCAAATGATAAAGCAGAACAATTTGTGAGTACTTGATTGTGTTTGGTAAATTCCCTGTTGAAGTTTAATTGTAGCGTTGGAAAAGTTATTAAAAAAAGCCAGAGCAATAAACACAGCACTGTCTTACAAAGCCTTCTTTGACTACGTTGTTATTATAAACATTTGCTTAACTGCATGCTGAATAAATGTTTTTAACGCAAACAGAATGAATACGAAAATGATACAAACTCAGTTCTACAAATTTTCATGGCAGACAAATTAACGAACACCGTTAGAAAAGTAAAATACAAGTATTTTAAGCAACTCTTTTTGGGGGTTCAACACTGTCGTTTTGCAATCTTATCGCAGTGGACAGGTTTCCTCTTGAAACTGATAGCTATCATATCAACACTCTAGTCAAGGTGAATTCTATCAATCGAAGATCTGGCTCAAAAAAATTGTCGACCAAAAACGAGTTGATTTTTTTTCAGTGAGTTTATGTCCTGAATCGGGTTAAGTTTTCACTCGTTAGCTGTCCTTTGTCGTTTTCAAAATTCGCACGGGTATTTCTATCTCACATCGTGAGTTATGCACATAAAAGATATTTGCATTCAATTTTGAAAGTAAGTCAATCACATCTTGACTGCTTTGCGCGCTTAGTTGACATCTCCAAATGCTAGAGAAAGCTGTAGTTTATGTCACACGCTCAGAGGTGATTCAGCTATAGGACCCCCGAGCGTCTGTTGTTCTTATTATGCTTGGTAAGTGATCATGTAAATTATTATAAGTTGACTATTTAGTATTGCCGCCCGATACCTATATCTAACGAGACCTGAAACAACCATAGGCTCTGATCAAAGTCAGGACCCGGCTAACCCTCAGATCGAATTGAATTTAGCATGCTGGTTTTTGATATCACTGAATTCAGTGTTCCATTAGTCAATTCGTTATTCGCCCATTTCAAGGTTACTAACAAATTATTTCCCCGTACTCCCATCGAAAGTTGTGTATATCTCATACTTGATCTTCCCAAAAAGAAACGTTCACAGCATCCTACAAGACACATTACCTTTATAGTTAGTCGCACTAGCACAACTCCAAATCAGACAATATTACTGCCGTGTAGAATGATTATATATTATTATATTTTATCCTTACATATTCGAACATGGTTAACAGAAATATATTTTTATTCTATATTAAACTACAGTGTTTTACAATGATTTGCACCACTGAGCTATATCGTATCTGAACACAGTCACGTAAAAATAGGTTACCTTCTCGCCTACTCGGGCAATTGATTGAATAATATTGTGCTTATAAGTAATGTTTATAAAATAAATATAATAATTTAATTTTCACGTGGCTCGGTTTTCTTTCTTCTTCACAGGGGAATATAATTATCTAATAATCCCCAGCATTGATTAGTGTTTTTAAAATGCAAGGGGAATATGCTATATTGCATTCTAATTTCACCAAACTGCTAGCTGTTTAATACTGAGTTCTCTTATCAAAAACCAGATACTAATAACACACACCAATAGACCATGCAATAAAATGTATCCTACAATTATCGAATAGTTTGAAGGCTTAACATGCGATCAAAACGTTGAAAGTTTTTGAATTACCTTGCTGCAACGAGACTCTCGTTGCGTTAAAATCGCCAAATGAACGCGCCGTGTTACATTATGTTGACTTGTCGCGCAGCAATGTTAAAAACCATCGTAAAAACCTTTCACAATCTTTTATGATATCTCAACCAATGCATTGTACTATATGCTTCAAAGGAGTGGTATTACCGCCTCCCGATTAGCTTAGTGGTTAAGCGGGTTCTAACCCCGGCCAGACCTGCAGGCTCGGGCTCTTAACATAAATGAGTAGAAGGTGCAGCTGCTATACAGCACTCAAATTTCACAAGATAGCTAATGTCGACATACTCTAATGCCGGGTTATGTTTTCTGTACATGTGGATAAACTATACGCATTTATGAAATTAGTGTATGACAACTGACTGAACCGACGGACCAACAAACAACATCGAATCAAATCAGATCGTTTGGTGCCGCGCCGGCCGGACACGCCGGCTCTCATATCTAATTAAAGTAAGCAATATTTCTCGACAACTTGGCATATTCTGTGACACCAAGAGATATTCAGTTCTGTGAGAACAGGAAAGAGATATTACTTTTTAGATTCGTGCGTCATTCACTTTTGTTGCTTTCCTTGGCAGATATTGTATTTGAGAATGTTCCGGCGACAAACTTGTCAGGACTAATGCGGCAAGGCATAATACACACGTCATGTTTCACCCTATCGAGCACACAATATTGTATTTTATATGGATATCGTTTATTCATATAATCGATTCTTAATTTTCCTGCCGCAGATGCTTCTCTTGGCGAATTTATTTCGGAGCAAAACTTGTTTCCAGCGAAGATTCAATTTGGCGGTAGATATGTTTAGTTTGGTACTTGGTGCGCCTCTAGGTCGGTTGTTTTAGTTCAAGCTTAAGGTTCCGGCCGGGTGTTAAACTATGTAAGAAGTATACCTTGAAATACGAAATATCATGATAAACAAACGAGGCATATACTTCATGAAAACCTTTAAATTTAAAATAATAACCCTCAGCTGCGGGTGAACTAAACCATAGTTGTTTTTTCTCAGTGTCTGTCGTATGCTAAGAAGATGCCAATTAGAGCAGATTTCGTATATGTGTGGGCCGCACAACCTACGGCGTGTCCGCAGCCTTACCGTAACTTACTGTACCGTATCTCTGTAATTCGATTGGATCAGAAAGACAGAAACAATAGGGAAACCATTTCAATGTTATATGGCAAGCCGTACAGTAACCGTGCCGTAGTCATTGTCGTATAGTTTGTTCCACTGGCTGATACGAAATCTGCTCTATGTGCAAATATGTGTCGCTCAAACTCTTTCGTCTCTAAGGCAAGACCGAGTCATCCAGTTAAATCAAGTCGTCATTTTCATAGCAGTGGTTTCACTCATCAAACTTTCCTCGTCAACAGCCGTTTCTTAGCTAGAATCGGTGACGATAGCAAGGTACTAGACGTACTGCAGGTACCATACAGGATTGCGACCGTTTATTTGTGCCGCTCACACACCGAAGAAGGAAATTAGAATTCGTTACATGTTTGCTTGTCGGAAAAAATCAACCTCCGATTTATCTTGAAAGACACTTTTTGATGGCAGGAACTTTTGTTCTTGAAGTTTCAAGGTTTTTCAACTGTGACGTATGACCGACAGCTACGATAACACCTCCCGACAATAATAAACCATAATATACTTCTAGCTACGCAGTAATTCGCCTTTGCTTTCCAAAAAAAGATCCCAAAGTCGTCTACTTGTAATTAGTTGAGGTCCAACGAAGCCGCGATAAAACATTTACATTTGTTTTTTAAATTGACGAGCAATGTTCTTCAGTCAGTTTGCAACTTGTCAAATGCAGCTGCCATAGTAATTTCCTTAAAGTCCACAAATGCTAACAAAATTGAACGACTATTATCAATATTTGCAAACTACATGCCTCCTTAGTTTCTCAATAATTCGAGAAACAAGTTTAATTTCACATCGTGTGAGATCCGCGTATTAGAGGCCTTGCAGCGTCGTTCTCGGAGTCAGAAATCAAATAGTTTAAAGCCATGGCTCTAGGTGAAATTGTACAAAATCGTACCGTAAACACATTGTTGTATCCCAACTGTTCTCTTACAAATGAAACGATTCCAGGTCCGAACTGTACGGTGATAAACAGCACTGGTGGACATTGTAATGGAACCGTCCCAGATGTCGTACCGCCATGTTCTACCGGCGTTTTGGAAACGTTTGAAGAAAAGATAGGACTTGTAGTGGCGAACTCGGTGGTTCTTCTGGTCGCACTAATCGGGAACATGTTAATTACAATGGTTGTTCTCGGTAACAAAAATATGAAGAGATCCACCAACTACTTTATCCTCAACATGGCAGTATCGGACCTGGTTGTTCCAATACTGGTAATCCCCAGGGAAATAACTGAAGTATTCCTTGGTCATAGTCGCTGGTTACTATTAGGTGATGTTGGAATGGTACTGTGCAAGATAACAGCATTTCTACAAGACGTTACGACTGCTGTATCCATATTTAGCATTATGCTTATAACAATTGACAGATTTTTCGCTGTGGTTTTTCCACTTAAGCACTATCTCATGTCATCAAGAATCTGCAAGATTCTCATTTCTCTAACCTGGCTATTAGCCATGGGGATTCATGCAGTTATTTTATACGTTGTCCGTACTGTACAAGTTAAAAACAATGTGTACTGTTATGCATTTTGGAAAACTGCCTTCGACGATCCAATGGTTCAAAAAGCCTATTTCCTCTCGGCATTTTTTGCTCTTGCAGTGTGGCCTTTCGTAGTCATGACAATTGCATATTCGATCATAATAATTAAACTGAAGCGGCATTCTCTACCCCTAGGAGACTCAGTTACAGATCGGCAGCGAAGGCAGAGAGCAGAGCGAGAGCAGAAAGTCGTTCGCATGGCAATCGCGATTGTAGTATCATTTGCTTGTTGTTGGGCTCCATTTAATGTTGGAGCCTTCCTTTCCTTTTTCATTTTGCCAGTCCGTACTCCATGCTGGTTCCATCCATACATGTTCTACGCGTATTTCCTCGCTAACGCAAGCGCTGCATTAAACCCGTGCATTTGTTTCATATTTAGTGAGAATTTTCGACAAGGGTTAAAATCGTGCTTCCGCAGACGCTTCAAGCGATTGCTATGTCTGGAGGATAACGAGTGCAATATCACAAGCACAACGGCGACACCAAAAACAGAAATTAGTATGACGGTCTATAGCAAGGAGAACCGCGCTTATGACGGGGCGCAGTGAGGTCTTAAGTCTTCTTTATTTCGCTGAACTTTGACCAAAGAAAAGAAGGGGAGAAAGCTAGGAAATGGTGAGTTAAGCAATCTTAGCCGGGCTGTGTGAAATTAGAGCGACAACTGAGCCGATAACACTGAGCAATAGACACAAACGATGTGCAATGCTTCTTTTATGGTTTACTATTTAAGAATACAGTCACCGTAGGTTCCGCTTATCGTGAAAATCGAATCTTAAAGCTTGCGAAGAAATAGATTGGAAGAAAAAAAATATAGTATATTATCGTTTGCGCGATTATAACAAAAGCATGAATAAGTTTAAAATGATGTCATTAGTTCCACACGAATCATATCTCGCGTGACTTAGTTAGCTTATCTACTGATTTGCTGGGGGACAAAAATACCACAAAATATATTATATATAAAACATATATCACTGTGTTCAATAAACACGTAAAAACATCATCTATCCAGAGGTACAAATGTAAGGGCGTATAATTTAAGGCCGTATAGTTTGAAAAATATTGTAATATTAAGGTCTTGACAAAGTTGGTACTGATTGATGGAAGTAGATTTATAGAAAAATATACAGAATAAAAAAAAAACGACTAAACATTTAGATAGAATTGAAGAACAATATGGAAAGAATATTGTACATAGACTTGTGAATACTCGACTGACGTCATGTACAGTAAAAACTGAAATGTGTAGACTTTGGATGATTAATAAAATATTAATATTAACTTACGAAGAATCCCTTTCATTCGTCAGTATAGTGTGACTGTGTTATTATACACGTGTTGTGTTTCAATTTATTATTTCTTGTCCATTAATGGACCAAGGAGTAAAACGGGATTTCTCTCGAGACTTATATTATAAACAGAACCATGCAACTGTAAACAGAATCATGAATACTGGGCAGCCAATAATGTCTTTATTCTTTTGAGTATTTCTAAGCTCGTCAAATATTTTTAATGCAATGCAATTCGAATGCCATAAAAAGATTATAGGTGACGATGTTATTGCTTTAATGTTCATTTTTATTGTAAATATCATCGTCAACTAGTCTCAGGGAATGAGATATATACTGACAACTTAAAAACATTTAGATAGAAATTAAATTCGACACAAAATCGATAATAAGTTGCAAAGACCAACAGACGAAGTAGAAGGACCGGATCTCCTCGGAGGGATCTAATAAGCGAAATGGTATAAGTAATAATAAAATGATGCAAGGCTGATTTGCATGTTTGGAAATAACTATATTAGACCAATATTTCGGCTGCCACGGCCAACCTTAATCAGGGTTTACAAGTTGTCAACTGCGGAGGAGGCTATAGATTGCGAATGTGGCAGCAAGTGTTTTAACCACTGCAAATAAACACTAGAGAAAGACTGGCAGCTCAATTAAATACTGCACATTCAGGTAAGAATTCAATTAGTGGGGGAAGCAGTTGTTTGCCTTAGAAATAATAACTGTAATGAGTTATTGGTTAGTGAGCACGCTCAATACAGGAAGAACAATATTCATTGAATCATGGCAGCCAGCCCGTATCGTATCACTCTTTGTCATCTTCTAGATCTTCCTACTGAAGAGTTTTGGCGCCTGAAATAAGTGCTTTCCAACTTTTCTACCAAAAAATATTTGAACAGGACTTCTTTGTGCTCGAAGCAAACAAGTATTTAATTAAATTAACTTGACTATTTGTACTTGTGCACGTCAGTTTGTTTGAAATCTTAAATCAGCCAGAATAACAACGGAAGGAAGTGACAGGCTTATCTTGCTGCAAGTATGGGCTTCGCTTACAATATCGTTACTGATATAAAAACATGGCTGATGTAATCGTAAAGAGATCAATACTGACCGATATACGTATACAGAGCCATGAATATTGGATTACTTGATGCGCAAAAAAGGTATCACTTGACAAAAAGCTTTTTGTTCAAGGTTGTGCGGTTTTGCTTGTTTGATGTTAAGTTTCGTGTACATTTGATGGGCACACTGTCACTTTCAGTAAAAAAGGTTGAAGTGCTTTTGTTGGGGGATCATCAGAGTTTTTACCTTCTCCTGGGTGGATGAGCAACGTTTTGACCTGACATGTAGAATTCGGCGAGAATATGGCCGAAAACACTATCGGCAAATATTTCGTGTTTGAAGGCAATTTTATCCCAGTTGCCAAAACTTAAACTACATTATCCAAAACATATGTTGTTTCTAAGTTTCTGGAGGAAATGGTCTGAGTATTTGAATGTTATCTTTCCAACATAACTCTTATTATTCGCAGAAAACATGATGGTACTCGCTAAATTTGAAATTTCCGCAATTTTTGTATATGCTACAGTCGTCCCTAGTCTACGCGCGTCACGTTATTCAGTAAATGGGGTCTGGGTTCGAGATTGTTATTCAGCGCTGTCGGACGAGAGCAAAAATTGGATGACTTCCGGTTTCCCAAACCCCGACGCGCAGCGAGCAACGCGCGGGCTCTGAGAACGAGATCAGCGACGTGCCTGAAAAAGTGCTACACCTGCGCGCGCACTGTTGAAACCAGGTGTCCCGGATCGAAACCTTGGCATGTAGCTAGTGATAACTTTTTCTTTCTTTTTTTTCGTTATCTTATTTTTTCTTCTAAACCTTTTGCACTGATTTACCTTGATTCTACCAGTTATCTGATGTGATATTTTATCTTTGTTTTCTTCGTATATACAGCCAGCCAAACCTATGTTGTTTTGTGATTCCTTACTGTTTGTTTATGTCAGTTTACTTGATTTTTTCAATTGATTTTACTCTTTTCTTAATTTTCCAGCAGGATATCAAAATAAATCTGGAAAATTACAAAAGACTAAAATCAATCGAAGAAATCAAATAAATACATAACCACAATTAAACCGTATCCTAACAGTCAGGAATCACAAAACAGTATATAGGTTTGGATGGCTGCTGTAAGGGGTATTGAGTCCAGCAATCTTTATTGTGCTATGTGCTTTACTCTTTTATAATATCACTACAAATTAATTCCAAATTGCAAGTGAGGCCAATCAGCTGAAAGAAGTGGTGAACTGCTGGATACGAAAAACCGGGATAAAAACCTATTTTAGTAGGACAAACCCGGAAACGTATTCTCTACACCTATGCAAGTTCACCTGAACCCATGGAGTTTAAAGGTCGTTGTTTTATAATTTATTATGTGCTATATACTATAGCCACAGTAAACTATAAATAACGAACTATTACTCCAAGCAAGAACAACGCAATAGACCATTTTCTCAAGTATGCGCACGCAACAGGCTTGACGGGCCGGTAAATACTTCACGTGGGCAATCACGTAGTGGTTTCCTATAACCCTCCCTATTATTTCAACCCATACTAAATCCAAGCTGCCTACATGAAGTATTTCTTGGCGGGCCGTGAGTTTTGTTAGCTTTTGTTAGACTCGTTCTGATGCGTCAGCCATTGTTATTCAAATTATCGGCTATTGTTCAAAAATTGGCGGCTATTGTTCAAAAAGCGATTTGGCGGGCCAATATTGCGTGCGCATACCTGAGAAAATGGTCTATTAGAAAAAGGAAAATTACCATGATCGATTTAAAATTAACGCTAGTAGTACAGCAGCTTTGCCTAGATTGTCAATTCGAAGTAAACACTCAATTAAATACAAAACTTGTACCAATCAACACTTGTTACACATTGTGCAAGAATCAATGAAATGGCTCTACATAAAATCACCTTGTGAACATAATTTTGCTGCTATTGAAAGTCAATTTGAATATTACACCTAGGGAATTAATTAATGAGAGTATAAAAGGAAGAACAATGCTCTCTATAGGTGTTGTTTGCAAGAAACCAGAAGACGAACAGGTAGTTCTGCGACCCTCCCGCCCACCCTCACTTAGTCGCAGTTGATGCCTGGGCCATCATTCTCATCTTTCGCTCTTCGCCCTGGGTTTGTCCGAGGTCGGAAGTTGCACCCCATACCTCATTAATGACAAAGTACTAGGCGGAATAATACACTATTTTTTATTTTTGTATTTAAACAATATATATTCGTTACATTTGCTCCAAGAGCTAAAGCTCATCGAGGGGGTTTATGAAATTTAAATAAACAAACATAACCTGCGGATAAGGGACACTAATGTACATGTACATACACACAAATATTGAAATAAGTAGATAGGGACTAAAGGAATTAAAGCGTGGGGACTGAATAATGTACGATTGAACAGCTTCAATAAAACGAGCATTAGACTGAAAATCAATAGTTGGAACTCCGTGTAAAAACCACTGAACCTTTTGTGAATTAGATGAATTGACCCAAATAGTTCCAAACTCATGTGTTGCGACGGAGAGCAGAATGTTTCTCAGAGCAGCATATCGGGGACAATGGAGAAAAAAGTGAACCGTAGTTTCGTTTGAAAACCCACAAGCACAAGAAGATGAAGGAATACAATTTATTGCAAATAAATGCGAATTAAGAGAACTATTTTGTAATCGTATATAACCTCGTATGTAGAATTGCTGGATAGCGATCACCGAGATAAAATAAAGGATTGTGAGGCGAGCTGGAATATTCGGCTTTATTTAATTTACTTTTAAAACTAGCCACAGATAAAGAGGAACGAAATTCGTTTGAAAGATTGTTCCATTGCTGTGTCGAGGAATAAATAAATGACCTCTTGAATCTTTCGGTTCGAGCTTGGGGCAGACTAAGGTCGTTACAAGTGCGAAGAGAGTACGTCGTTCTTTGACTAACAAAACTTGGACACAAAGAATGAAGGTAAGAGGGCACTAAATTATTAATAATCTTGAATATCATAATTAATTTATGAACGGAACGTCTATGTTCCAATAAATGCCAAACTGTGTCCTGAAGTAAACTCGCCCTATGCGTCCCCTTCGTTGCACCTGTCATCACCCTAGCAGCTTCATATTGGACGCTTTCCAGCAATTCCTTTTCACCTATCAAACATCCATCCCAGACAACATCCGCATATTCCATGGTAGATCGAACCAAAGTTTTATAAAGAATTTCTAGAGTAGATCTATTCAGTCGAAACTTAATACTTTTTAACATGTTTAACTTTTTCGAAGCTTTTTGATGAACCTCTAAAATGTGAGGGCGCCAAGACATATCACTTGATAGAAAACACCAAGATGCTTATGAGAGCCCACTACATCAATTGGGCATTGACCAAGATTCAGACAAGGATGTACAGGTTTAACGCGTTTAGAAGAGAAAATCATCGATTTCGTTTTCGACGCATTCAAAGTGACTAACCATCTATCAGACCAAGCTGAAATAACTTGCAAGTCAGAATTCAATTTTTGAGCCGAAATGACGGGTGAAACAACTTCTTCCAGTAATAAAGTGTCATCAGCAAATAAAACACAGTCAGAGGCGATATCATTTGCAATATCATTGACGTAAATAAGAAAAAGTAGAGGACCGAGTACAGAAACTGCTTGACACCAGCTTGGATTTCTTTCCACTCGGAATTATGGCCATCTACAACAACCCTTTGGGAGCGATTGGATAAATAGCTTACAAACCAATTGTACAAATTACCTTTTACACCCAATTGTCTTAATTTAGCAAGCAGACCCTCGTGCCATACTTTATCGAAAGCTTTACATATATCTAAAAAAATCTGCCCTAACTTCGTGACCTATTTCTAGGGCATCAATAATTTTCTGAATGATATAAAGTAGCTGCATGACTGTTGAGTCGCCTGGACGATACCAGATTGCAAGTGATAAAACAAAACTAATTCCAAAAGATAGTTATAAAGACGAATGAAGGCCAATTTTTCGCATATCTTTGACACACAAGGGAGGAAGGTACCGGACGATAATTTAACTTTGATTGACGATTGTCTTTCTTGAATAAAGGCAAAACATTAGCTAGTTTCCAAGAATGAGGATACCGACCACAAGAAAACGACAGATTAATTAAGATCCTAAGAGACTTACGAATACCAAGGCCGAACATTTTAAGAATTTTGTTACTAATTCCATCGTGCCCACACGCCTTTCCAACATTTAAAGTACTTAGAATGTCAAAAACTTCAACCTCGGACACCGCGTGATATCAGATAAGGAACAGCTCTGAGAAACTTGCCTTTGACCAAGTAAATCTGTAGAACTAGACATTGGCAGTATTGTTTGACTAATAAAAAAATCATTAAATATAACGGCTTTTTTCTCAGAATCGTAAATAAACTCAATGTTTTCCAAGAGGGCGGGAATAGATGAGTAAAACTTATTTCCATACTTAGATTTAATAACACCCCACCATTTTTTCGAAGATGTATCAGGATCTGACAACATAATGTTAATCTTTATATTGTATTGGGATTTGGCTTCACGAATGATACTCACTACCAAATTCCGCTGAATACGGTATTTTTCCCAATGCTCAACGGACTTATTTCTACAATAACGTCTTAAAAGGCGATCACGCTTACGCATCGCACGGCGAATCGTACCAATCATCCATTTTTTTATCACGCGGACAAATTGTGACACTTTTATGAGGAATAAACGTACTAACAATACTATAGAATAACGAAAACCACTTGTCATAAAGGGTGTCGATATTTGGGTTTGCTTGAGAACTTAAAAAAACATCGTCCAATTAGCATTCAGTAAAGCAGCATTCAAGGCTCACGTCAACACTATCAAAATTCCATACTTTTCTTTGGTAAGACCGAGGCTTGTTGACGGGAAAACTTAATGATGCAAATATCACATTGTGATCGCAATTAGGGAGCGGTCATTACTGGGGGGAAGGTCCGGTAAATTTAGGGGAGGGCTAAGATTTTTTGGGCTTCGATTTGGGGAGGGCCAAATTGTTTTGGGCCCACGCTTTAGGGGAGGGTCACAAATGTTCGGGCGCCAGTGTCCAAATTGATTCCTATTCCTATGATGGAACAAAGTGACCGATTGCAAGGAAGCTATCTCAAGGGAGGGTCATCATTTTTTGGGTGGCTGATGTTTTTGGGAGGGCCAACATTTTTGGGTCCTCGTTTTAGATATTTACCCCCCCCCCCCCCCCCCCAGTAATTAATGACCGCTCCCATAGCTGGAGGACTTAAAATTCCTGAATTAATGAAAATAGCAGGGGAATCTGTTATAATTAAGGGATATTAGATTCACTTGTTGAGGTAATACGAGTCGGTTCATATTAATTGAGTCATCGGCTACATTAGCATTTAGCCACGTCTCCGAAACAGCTAAGATATCAAATTTCTGAAAAAAATGTTAGTGTCGAAATTTCGTTCAATTTGTCCGACATATTAAGACTTCGTGCATTAATATGAGCCATGGAAATGTTGAGTTGGTTGGGACCTGGATTCAAATGAATATCACCAGATAGTAAAATCAGGAAAGATAAATAAATAAGTAAACTTAGTATCAGTGATATACTCAATGAAACATGCACACTAAATTTAATAGTCACTGCGAAATGAGAATTGAATAAACCGATTGCTGCTCTGTAGATAATTAAGCTCACCCCAGTCATGCGTATAGTACAAAGTAAAATAAGAAAAACTGCTCACCTTTCACTGCATAGGTTTCTTAAGATATAATGGATTGAATGAGAATGAAGTAGACCGGCACGCATTATCAGAAACAAAGAAAAACATGATAAGTAAGTTAAAAGGCACTAAGCATCAAGTACTAATCGTCAATATGATAAACTAGCTTGAAGGACCAGAGGCTTGAGAACTTGAAAGAATATAGTTCCGTAGATCATCTACATGCTTGATGCGGTGGATTCGACTCGCACCCTCGGCACGGCTCTTTATGTAGATATTTCCATCCATACTGAATACGTTGAAATCATGAACACGACATATTCTTCTGGCTTGCATCAGGAGCTCTTGATTTGTTTTCGTGAGGTCTTCGTTCACATATAACTGTTTGCCGCGGAGTTTGGATTTACTCTTCATTATCCGGGGGCGGGGGGTACTTACATGAAAAATGGGTATGTATGTGAGGCCAAGAGACTCAAACCCTGACCCTGTTTGACCCAATCCGAGCTCCAAAACCCTGATTGCCCCCTTTTTGGGGAACAAAAAACCCTTATGGCCCCTTCTTTAAATTGTTTTCAAAACACGGTCGGATATATATCCCGGCCGGTATACCGCGTACCGGGATTGCATGCAAAATAGGGAACATTTCAAGTCGGGACGTGGTATTGGGTAAACAAATCAGCAGATGGAGTACATAGATAAGTACTGAAGTACGAATTAGCGGCGTCACAATGTAAGGGAACCTCAGTGCTTGCATGTCGACAGGCGATCAAAATGCGGCAACAGAATGTATTTTTTTAATAAGAAGTTAATATAAACAATAATATTTCATGCATGCTAGCTGATATTATAATAACTACATATATAATGATTAAAAACTAATATATATATATAATATATAACCAATGCACATTACTAAGTAAGTATTTGGAACCTGGCGCTACCATTATTTAATTTAGATCGGAAAGCAGATAATGTAGTGGCTTGCTTAGCTTCAGGTGTTAGGCTATGACAAAACGGCTCCTCTGTAAGCAAAACTCTTTTTGAAGGCTTCAATATTAGGCCTTGGAACATAAAGATTATATTCTAAGTCTCGTAAGTTATGCTGGTGAATAGTGGTGATCATCTATGGTGGTCCTGCATATACATGCAAACTGCATGATTATGTAGTTTGCATTCTTTCTCACACCTCCATTTTTTATTTACTTTTTTTGGGAGGGGGGGTCAACAAAGTTTTGAGCAATTTCATAGAGTAAGTCATCTTGTTTTAATTTCACTAATATTTATTTAATCATATTTAATCATAGGGGTCATAAACGTTTTAACAAGAGAAGCAGATGAAATGCCCCCGTCCCCCAATCCATAAAATAGTAATGAACACTCCCTAAGGAAGGCATTCCATGTTTCACTAAAAACAAATTTAATATAAATGAAGTACATCGATCTGAAAATAACCTATTATGTACAATCATAACACTGACTGTAGAATTGCTACAGCAAAATTCATTTATGACTGCTTCAACATTAGAGCTCAAGCTCTAAAGCAGTGTTGATGTTCCCACTAATAGAGAGCTATTATCTCACGTAACATTTATTGGATTCCTGTCGAAGTCTTGCTGTGTGCAACACACCAATAAAAAGGTATGTATGTCTGTTCGCTTTTCAGTGACGGCTAGAATTGAGTTAGAAGATCAAAGGAATGTATAGACTGATTATTTATTCCTCTGCTGGAATCTGTAATCTAAGGGTGAACTGAGAAAGCTTGTACTTATTTTCAAGACTTGGAGTGACATGAGGTGCCTCGCCGGCGATCCCACTTAGCGACTAGTCAGTTTTAGAATGAAGACCTTGGAACCGAAAATGCACCATTCTCTCGTTCAATCAAAAAACCACGCCCAATTAGTAATAGTAGTTGTCATGGTTACGGTACGACATGCCGTGACGTTGAATTTCTAATCCAATCAAATTACAGAGTTACGGTACAGTAAGTTACAGTACGGTGACGGACATGCCGTAGCTCATACGAAATCTGCTCTGTACTAATTCCACACAACGTTTAAGTGAAGCTGAGCCATTTCACTTCATGTCGGAACAGCAGCAGCTCACAGTGAGATGAGAAACAATATTCTAAATAAATGCGCGATAAAGTTTGACAATAACGATACTTTAAATTGATATAGTAAGCAGAAACATAGATTAGAGTTTACTCATGGCCGATTTTTAATCGTTGCATGCCTCTGAGCTTCGAACAAGCGCATCAATCAGATCATGTAGACGAAACTTGAAACAGGCAATAATAAAATAATAATCTTTAAAAACGTGAGGCGCACTGGAAACAGTAGCTACGGAAATGTCGACATTTCCATTTGATATCTTTAATTTCAGGTTAGTCTTGCTTTGTGTATAAAGGACTTCAATCAGTTAGGGCTTAAAGTCGGGAAAGCCGTCAATATCGTTTTCTAACTCCAGTTGACTTTAATGTATTTCCGACTGCTCAGGTGCATTAAGGCCTGGGTCTCAAGGTGGCCACCCCAAATCAAGAGGGGGTAGTCTATCTCTTTCTCTTTGTAATATTTTTACATACAATCTTGACAAATATGATGTTGTCACGACCTTAACAATAAGACATGACAGTTTCCGTGGAAACATGGAATGTGACCTTTGAACTCTGATGAAAATAATTTATTTAAAAGCCTCCTGCATCATGGTAAAGTGTTTTCATATGCCGGAGATTTTTATGCATGTGAATTAGAGATAGTCCATAGTTTATAAGTCAAACGAGGACAATTGAAAAAATTATGGGGAAGACTCATTTAGGCTAATGTGAAATTTGATACCCCAAATTCACGACCGTTTAATAATATTTTTCTCTAGCGTCCTCGTTGGATTTATAAACCATGGACTATCTCTGATTCACAAACATAACTATCTCGGGAATACGAAAACACTTTACCATAATGCAGGAGGCTTTTAGATATATATATTTTAAATTAGAGTTCAAAGGTCACATTCCATGTTTCCATGGAAACTGCCATGTTTAATTGTTAAGGTCGTGACAACATCATGTTTGTCAAAGTTTTAAGAAAAACGATTACAACGAGAAAGAGAGAGACTACCTCCTATTGATTTGCCGGCGGCCATTTTGAGACCCAGGCCTTAATGCACCTGAGTGGCACATTTTGACCTTTTTGCGGGTGAACAATTCATGGTCAAGATTCGTTCTTTCTTTCACCCAGTGCATTTTATTTGGACTGCTCATTGTTAATTTCCATTCAACCTTTTTAGCATAAAAGGATTGCTGATACGCCAGATTTCTGTTACGTTCTTATTCCTTTGCCTACTCCAATTGTATCCTACTGATTCTATGTGGCGAAGCTCATAAAATAAAATAAATAAAAAAAGATTGCCTTGAAGAAAGCACAGAACTTGAGGAACTAGGTATGTTAATTAAGAGGGGTGATTTCTGAACTGAACGTAGGCTCGATTGCGAACTTCACGCGATGACTTCCCACGCAAATCGGAAAAAGGTTGGATCATCTGATATCCTGTTATTTCAGAATTTAAGCAGAGTGGACCTATTTGTGATATCTTTTTCATAAATAAAACCACAAGAAAATGCTTAAAAGATTAGTTCTGAAAACCTATTCAATGTGACATTCTCTAGAGTATAAAATGTGACGCCGACTTTTTCTGGCAGGATTAATGAAAGACACAATTTACCTATTAAACTATAAATAAGCAGAAAGGCCAATCGGCTTATCTAACCGCGCTTTTTAGAAAAAGTGAAATATGTATCGCTGCTATGTGAATGGAGATTATAACTTAGACAAGATCTTTCATTAACCATTTATTTTATTTTATTTTTCAGTTCAGTTTTATTTATTTTTTCAGGATCCCCTCATACATTCTATAATACGTTGTCCTTAAAAGCTTCTAAATTTGACTTTGGTTGCTGTTATTACAAGCAAATGAGAAACCAATCCGGGCAAATCAGGTCTTGCACTGTTCAGTTTTCTAACGTTTACTGACAGGATTGGAAGAGAGCGTACATGAACAGAAAAAGGATCTTAAGGAGGTAGAGTGAACAACGAAGGCAAAACCCTCCAAAATCGCTAAGATACGGCGTTTTTTGGCCACATGAATGGCAAAACACACCAGGTAACATAAATGCATGTATATTTCGTATTCAAATATGATTGTTCTTCGCGATATTTCGCCACACTTAAACCTTTCGCCGGGAATCCTCATTTATTGAATTCGTCCGCACCATCATAAATTCACACACATACACAAAAGAAAAAAAGAAACAATTACAATTATAATTAATTACATTGTTGTCACGGGAGGAGGAAACAGAACTTTCGTTCCAATTGATAAATTTCCTATAAAATTAAATACAACCACGTTGTGTGGGCTCCCTACATGTGACATTTATCGCGTTGGACGAGCCGATGAAGAGCAAATCGCCGAGCCAGTTGGTTATAAACATCCACGAGCGTGACAATTGTTCATTATATACACAAAACTGGTTTTAATCAATGCTTTGAGCCGGTAGAGCTGAATCACCTAGTGTGCTTTTATGTTTCATTTTGCTGCTCACGGCGGCGTACACCTGCTGTCGTCTGAGTTTTAAAAGGCAGGAAAAACCAGACTGAAACGTGTTTCCAACAAAAATACAATTTCTCTACCGAGACAAAACTGAGTGGTTTAAGAGCTGATAACTCGATATCTCATCTACTCAGCCGGTGGACTTGCGTTTTGAACCAATCAAAATTTTTTTGGAAGGGGAAGTGCACTGGCCTCGGTCAAGGAAAACTAGAATTGGTCGATAAGAATTGATGGCAGAGAGTTTTCCGGAACTGGAGATTGGCTTCAACTCAGACTGGTTACCGACTATCTGGCCCAGATCATATGAGAACAAGACTGAGCTGACATAATGAATAGATATTATCTTTATTATTAACTCATATGATATATAAGCAAAACGAACATAATTGTTACAATAATGAATATTAATAACATTTGCAGATCAAACAACAGTGAAGCTCTATCACAGGCAGTTACTAGACGAAAGATCTTCAGTTGTAAATATTCATGATATCATTTTCTTTATGTAAAACGCACTACACTTTGCGATGTTAACATATGATAAACATATAATAAATAACATATAATAAACATATAATAAAATATAGATAACATATAATTAACATAAAATAAATAACATAATAAAATATAGATAACGTATAATAAACATATAATAAACATATAATAAATAACATATAATAAAATATAGATAACATATAATTAATAAAATAGGATCGTCAAAAGAAATAAAGGACGAATTTAACTTACAATAACAAATCATGTTGAAGTCTTGATCCTTCAACTAGTAATTTGCGTGCTGTAGTTACAGTTAAAGGTGTAATGAAATTCATCTCAAACTTTATCATTATTTGCACATAAATGACAAATTCTTTGAGGTCTTGGTAATTTCTTATAACGACCACTTTCATGATGTGCTGAAATTCTTAAACTAGAGACTGCTTTTCTTACGTTACCAGGAGCGTCCATATCTCCTATATAGTTGTCACAGCGTTTTTACAAGTTGGGCTATTTTTAGATTATTTTTCCCGCCAATTGGTAGATTGCACCGTGGCGGAACAAAATATGCCTCATTAGCTACTTTTGTTATACTAAACAACATGCATGCTACGCTTTTGTGATTTGATTCCCTTAGGAATAATTGCAACTCAACAATAGCGGGAAACCATTCTAAAAATAACCTAACTTGTAAAAACGCTGTGACATAGGTCTAGTGTGTGGGATGGACGCTGTGACATAGGTCTAGTGTGTGGGATGGACGCTGTGACATAGGTCTAGTATGTGGGATGGACGCTGTGACATAGGTCTAGTATGTGGGATGGACGCTGTGGGCGACGGGGAAAAAAGGGACGGAAGGGGAGGGGGAGAAGAAAAAGGGGAAGGGGAAAAACCTTTTTCCTTCTCCCCCTCCGTCCCTTTTTTGCCCGTCGCCCACTAACTGCCCCTGGGTACCTAGGATGGAGCTTGCCATGAAAGGGGAAAGGTCAATTTCATTGAGTTGAAGGGAAAAACGAGGCTGAGGAAATACAAGAAAACTTGCCCTTTTTATTTAGAGTACATGATAATTCTAAGGCATTTGATAATAACGGATTCTCATTATGAGTGAGCAAGTGAATAAAGTATTTCAATATGGATGTGTGAATACTCCAGTTTCGTATTCGAAAATTACCGCTGAATGCAATGAAAACAGACGCATGTACGCAGGGTTAGCCTCATTCTGAAGTTAAACATTCATAAATACCAGCGAGGTGGGCTATTCACAACTCTGCGTGTTGTTACAGTTTCGCATTTTGCACCTTCTCGCTGGTATTTATGAATGTTTAACTTCAGAATGAGGCTAACCCTGCGTACATGCGTCTGTATTCATTGCATTCAGCGGTAATGTTCGAAAACGAAACTGAACTATTGGGATGTGCAATGGCAAACGACGAAGTTCCGCCATTACTGTAGAATTTTGTGTTTTTGGAATTGACACCAAGAAACATCTTACGTATCTTAAAGTGTAACTTTTCACATAAGCTCTTATTAAATAAATCAAGTTTCTTTACATTTAAAAGTATTAGCGTAAGCTCCCCATATTTCACTATTGTACATTATAATCCGACGAACTCAGTAGGGAATCAAATAACTTAAGAAGTCTTTTGACAGGTGTACTATTCGTTCTGAGCTAGGGAGAAGATTTTTAATGATATCAAATCTTTGTTATAAAGGTTGGTTATATTTTAAAAGGCTGACAAGAGGGGGGTAAGGGTTTGCGTTGAACAGAAAGAAAACTCCCGCCGCCGGCTGACGAAAACGAGAGCTGATCAGATTTTGAAACGACAGTTGGCTGTCAAGTCAGTTACCAACCATTACGTTTGTCCTGAGCTTAAGGCTGACTAAGATGTTAATTTAAGCGAGAGTCGACAAAATCCTTTACGGTCGACTGTAAGGCTTAATGCCGATCAAAAATAAACAGTTCCTTTGTAAGGGCAGGGCTTTTAACTTGATTTTCGGAAGCTTGGGACTAAAACAGCTCTAACTCCCTGTCTGAATGCCTTGCTACAGAGCAAATAAATACACGGGTTAACTGCACTATTAAAGTGTGCTATTAGCAAGACAGTAAATCGGAAGTTCACTTGGCCACAGGGAAGCCGAAGGTACCACACAAAGCACAACACAAAAGCGTAAACGAAAAACGGGGTCCAACACACGAAAAACGCCACGACGACGATGAGAGCCATGATGGTAACCGCTCTGTTCCGTTCCTGTCGTCGGCGTTTCTGAGCGCAGTTATGTCCTGAGCTGGTATAGCGCTTTAGTCGTATCACAATAGTTGAATACAACACTACGAGTATCAGGAAAGGGATCGCGTAGAGAATCGTAAAGATCGAAACAAAGTAGATCTTAGAAATGGAGACATTCAAGCTTGGTTCTTTGCTCCATTCAGGGATACAATAAGTTTCATTTCTAAAGTTTACCACTTGAAAAATAACCAAATACGGAGAGTGCAAAGCTATTGCTGAAGCCCATGTCATTAACAAGACGATACGAAGGCTCCAAGCTGATCGCAGAAAGTTCTTTTTCTCGGGGTACACTAGAAGTACAAAGCGCTCAATGGCAATAAGAACGAGACTCTGGATGGAAACAGCCGTTGATATATCCTGCAGCAGTGTTGCCATTTTGCATGACAGGGCTCCCAAGGTGCCATCGATCATCCAAGTTTTTGGTCCATTATATATTTCAACCAAGGCCCGCGGGAATGCAAACAACGGTAAAAAGAGATCCGTTATTGCCATATTAGCTATGAAGCAGAACACCACCGTTCGCAGTTCCCGTTTTAGACGAAAAACTGTTAACACAACAGCATTGCCGACCAGACCAACCAGCGCAATCACGCAATACGCTAACGTTTTCACAGTTTTTTCTGTTGCCGTTCCACTTGTCGAGTAGCACGACTGCACGGTGTAATTCGTACTGTCATTGATAGAAGCCATGTTGTTTGGGTGTGTTTTTCTGTAGCAGATTAACTATGACACCACTGTTATTCCTTACAAATGGTCAGTATACACACTTTTTAACTACGCTACTATTAAATCGGCCATTAGCCGCCTCTGGCAAATCAGATTACGATCTAGTTGAAGTTGGCTTTCGGATTTAGTATTACTAAGGTAGCGACACTAATGTTCCTGAAACTCTGTGTTCACAAACTCCTGATGGGCTGTCACGGTGGACATCAGTATCTAACTAAAATATACTCTTTATCGAGTTTGTAGATAACTAAAGGTGGACTAGGTAACGCCTCCCGAGGTCTTAGACGCCTAAAACCTCTGGCTTTCCTTGCAGTCACTCAAAGCTAATAAAGTATATGCAAGTGCTGATATAAAATTGATCCGTCTATTTTTCTTCTCAGTTTCCATCAAATTTTCGCTCAGGTGTATTTATGTCGTGAGGCGGTGTTAATCAGAAACGTATATTGAATTGGAGTAAATTATTAATGAGCACTTGGACTCTTTTAAGATAGATTGTGACTTTGAATGAATGACAGCACTTCTTTCAGTAAGTGCCGAACTGCAAGTAGATTTATCGTTCTGTTTAGTTTTGTCTATCTAGTAAACAGCTGATAAAACCTTCAACCGCATTGATAGAATTTGCACCATAATTTTTTATCACAGATTTTCTTAATATTGGAAATATAAGCAAACCAAACCGAATAACAATATATTATTCGAGTTCTTCCGGTATTATTTAGTATCATGCCAGTTCGTCAGAAAGAACCAAGATTTTGGAGCCAAAACCGATTTAGTGTCAGTACATTCAAGACGTTTCCTTGCTTACATGGGTGTGCTTTACTTGGTTCCAAAGGCTGACTTGTACTGAGCCTCTCCGGAGTGGGAGTAAATACAGATATTTATTCGCCACCGACGTACGATTTAGCTTGTCGAAAACCGTATTTTCACGATAAATGTTCCTTTTAACTAATAGCGGCACTTGTTCAACTGGCCTCAAGCTTCTGGGGAAAAAAGCAAAAGAAATATCCAGGCCTATTTCAGTATTCAAATTTCATTTAATACAATAGAGCAGAGAACACAGGGATCAATATTCAATCCACCCTTGTAAAATGCACTACAATGTCTCTGATAATGTCTCTGATAATTCATGGTGTATTCACGTCATCGGAAACCCAATGCTTGTAGAGATCGCCCAGCGCGCGCGGCCTGGAAGGCTTTCATGGCGTATAAATATCATTAATTCGATAACTCAAACTTTCAGTATAGTAGCTTATGTTCCCTATTATTCCCCATTGATTGGTTCGCTTTAAATGTGGTTTATGCGCTTAATTGTCCGATGACACCCATCATGTTCAGGTTTATTCAAAGTAACACAGACGGAAGAGAAGCGATTTTGCTTTGCTCTGGCTTATCTATGTTTTGTTATCTTAGTTCTTGAGCCACAGTTAATGTAATTTAAATGGGCGCGTATTTGACCGATCGAGTTTTTACGAACTCCAGCTCGAACTCGAGGAGGGAGGAAAACCGGAGAACCCGGAGAAAAACCCTCGGAGCAAGGGCGAGATACGTATACCAACAAACTCAACTCACATTATGGCGCCGCGTCCGGGAATCGAACCTGGGCCACAGAAGTGAGAGGTGAAGCGCTTAACCACTGCGCCATCCCGGCTCCTACATGACCTACATGAGAGATCTGTGAGACGTAATCTCATATTGATCTTCTTAATATAATGGTAATTAGATATTTTAAAGCCATTTTGACTATTCCTTGATTTACCAATTAACCATTTTCCATTAAGCATTATAATCTTTAAAGGTTTTTGACAACAATGACCATTAACTTCCCTGTGTTAATAATAAATATTGAGATGCACCAGAAATCTGGATGTACCTTCGAATTGTATCGATATTTTTTTATCTTGACTCATTTAAATATTCGGCTAAAAGGAGAAACGAGAAAAACAAGGGTACTCTGTACTCTGATAGTGACATAACAACGTGTCAACTGTCAATCACAGCCAGGCCAAGAGAATAGTTTATAGTTGTTGAAACAAACATAACAATATTGCCACTGGTTAAACTGAGGTTGATTGAATTCGAAAAAAATGTTTTTTTTTTCAATAATTGACCTGACTCTCTAGACATTTAAAATATATATTTCAGTCACAATCGCAAAATAAGAAATATATCTATAACTTATAATAGTCATTAATAAGGGAAGAGGTCAAAACAATGGATTTCGAATGGGACGCAATTTTGTCAGGGGAGGTGGTGGGTGGCGGGTAATATCCCTACCTCCGGGGAGGTACTCTACCCAAAGTTGGGTAGGGGTGTGCCGCTGGGGTTCTGAAACCCTTACCCTGTTTAAGACACAAAAAACTCAAATTTCCATACCCTATTCAAGACAAAGTGTTAACATTTTATATCCTCTATAAGACAAATAACAAATTATCTATACTTCATGGATGTCAGTGTTTATTGTGATCTTGTATAATGAGTGTCATAACTAAATAAGTCTTCATCAAACACTACACTTCTCATTATTAAATAAGAGGTTTTGGGAAGTGCTGAAAATGGATACCCTGTCTAAGACCAGAAACTCGAAAAACCATACCCTGTCCAACGGATCATCCCCGTATAGTACATATATGGGAGTACCTCCCCCCCCCCCCCCCCCTTCCCCCGAGTACCCCCTCCCCCATGACCCCTACCCCTTTTTTCGAGGGTGATTCTCTCGCGTTGTAAAATAGGGATACGTGATTTTAATGCAGACACGCGTTCTCCTGTAGGAACTATAAATATAGTTACTTATTCGATAAGTATTTTATTCAAGAATATATTTGTGGTCAAAAATCTAGATTTTGCCAAAATAGGTCCTTTCCCTCAAAATTCGGTCCCGTAAAAGTACCATTGTTTTGACCTCTTGCCCAATTCATAAGCGTCCTAACCAATCTACACGTGCACGCAACAGTCAAGTCACATGGATCGGCCTCTATAAACCCCATACAAGATTGTAGTTACCTCTATTAGTATTCTGTATATCAAATGATACACAATACTAACTACGCTAGCGTTAGTCTGAGGGAGGTCTCACAACCGATCACTGCTCAAGTATGTTAAGGCCTGGTTTATTTAATGGCAAATAGATGTACGTTAAAAAGGTAAAAGGCTTCAACCTTAACTAAACACATCCACTCATCATTCTAGCTGTTTTAAACTCGGAGCCGCGTTTTCGATTTACTGATTTCGTGTTCTAAGTCACGTGACAGCCCACGTGACACGTTTTACTACACGCAAACCAATTAAGGTAGTAAAGAATGGCGATATATATTATCATGAGAAACTTGGCGTACTACCATACTCGGCTGTGCTGAAATAAGGAAAACAGTTTTTACCTGAAATGTGACCCCTGAACCAGGCCTTAACATGTTTGAGTGCCCTCCCCTACCCCAGCTAGAGGCAAATGACAAGGTAGAACTCATGTCTTCATAGACCGTCTCTCGGGACCGTTTTTTTTGGCCGAACTCTTATTTTACGCTTTTCATCAAAATTTCAGAATTTTGTTCAATAGACATTTTTTTAGGAATTCAATCATGTGGTTGTACTGCATGGGTGGCAAAAGAAATCTTAATTCATCTATTTAAAGGCACTTGTACGAGATCGGTAATGTTATTAGTAAAACCTGTTTGTAAATTCTATTTTCTACCTCCAATCGATTGTCGATCTTTCTAAAACAGCGTTTTTAAAGATAACTTGCCACCCAGCATCCATGGCAACGCCTTTCCGATGAGTAGCTCAATTCATTCGTTAATGAAGTATCAGTAGGTATCATCATCACGTCACTGTTTCCTGCAAAACGACTATTTGACATTGAGTTCATATCATAAGTAACGAATAATAAAAAATAGCAAAAACCGTATACGACAATTCTGTCGGTGGTACCGGGTACGTTGGATCTTGCGGAGAGATCTGATCAGCCAAAAATACTAATAAGTAAACAATACCTGAAGAAGGCTGGTTTGGCCAGCCGAAATATCGTAGAATTCTCAATATATGCGTTGTTCGATCAGCTTTTCTGTAGTCCTTGTTTACTTATATCATAAGTGTACGTTACAATATCCGCGTCCGGATTGTATAAGACACACAATGGCTCGCCTAATAGGTTGCCACTTTATTTCCGATACAATTTGTCACTCATATTGTAACTAGTACATATATGTGTTCATTTCAGACATAACTGAGACAAATATATACTATGTACTATATACTAATATTTAGTTACATGTAATATTTCAAAGTCTATAGACTTCTGAACCTATACTAGTTATATGTAATATTTCAAAGTCTATTGACTTCTGATACGTAATATATGTTTTTACAGACAATGTATAGAAAACTGAAAACACGATTGCACGCTTCCCAGCACAGCTACATCCCTCCAATTTGGATATGTTAATCGTTTACCTGGTATCTTAAGTTTGTATTTGAAGAATATTTCATAAATTCGATATTACGGATTTTATTTGGCATCGGATTCGCATCTTTTCCTATACAAACACTTTATTTCGCGCCATGTTTGCACCCCTTTCAAAATGTCGGAATTTACCGCGAACTGGTCTATTGAACTGTGCCAAGGATTCCAGAGTAGTAGAATCTCTCGGGTGTAAATTGGGAGAATGGAAGTCTGGACGGCAAGGCAAGGACGTCTTCGGAATTGGAAGAGAAACGGTTTGGAGATTCTGATAACGGATATGACGGCTGCATTGCAGAAAGCATATGAAACTATTATCCCATGCAAGCGTTCACGAACATTTGGGCTTCCTAGCGTCCAAATGAAGGACACCTCGCAAACCTGATTGCTTGAGTTTCGGATCACAATCATGCCCAAAGCAATTCATATTTGTAAAAGCCGTCTTGTTGTTGTTTCTCTTTTGACAATGAGTAAATTAGTAAGCTGAAAATTAGGAAAGCCAAACGATAATAAATATAATAATAAATATTATAGGTTTTGATTTACCCAATACGTGTTTAACACACCAAAATCTAGTTAGTACAACTGTAACTTACTTACTTATTAATTTCGTGGATAAATGAGGGTAATTCAGCGCCTGAAGAACTGCTTTCCGAACCAGAATTGCCGGTATTTTTCTCCCCGACAGTTTTAACAACAGGAGCACCGATGAGAATCAGTATAACCAGCAGGTATAGGCGGTCATTTTGCCGGCCCCGGAGAATCGTTACGAATGTGGGTAAATAATATACCAAAACGCGGGAAATTCAATGATTGGTTCGTTTCTGAATAGTTTTTGTCCAGTCTTTCCCAGCATACTCTTGGACATCGAAGAACGCCTTGTATATTTCTACCCGACCGATGCAAACGATGCAAAATGACCCGGCAAAAATTAGGTCTTTTTGTGTCAAACAGTTGATAACATTGAGAAGAGATGTTACTGAATATATTTTGTATTTCGATGCTAGATTTTTGGCATTATTTACGGCGATGCATAAAATCGGCAAACTGTACGAAAATTCTGAGGTTTTTCAGTAACTTCGCACCACTAGCGTGACCGTAAAACCCGTTCCGTGACCTTTTGTTAAAGTGCCCCTCAACCCGAATTTTTTATTTATTTTCGAAAAGAGAAGATAATTTTGAGCAATTCTGCGAAACACATTTGGGCTCAAAAGCATGTTTCAGATGTACTTTGTTCAGAAAATGTATTAAAATTTGATAAAACTTTTTCAGAGTTGAGCCAAGGAGCCCCTCAAAGTTGGCCACGCGAAGACCTGGGCGCCGCCATCTTGTTACATTAATTCCTGTGACGTTTTTTACGTCACTTCGTCCCACCGGAGTCTTGCGGCTAACTTGTAGCGACTTGATTTCTTTGTATAATTTTCACACGCTCGGAATTAGAGTAGATTTTCATCGATATGGCAGAGCAATTTCGTACTTGAACAAAAATATGATGAAGACGATATTGTGAGAAGTTCAGAAGACTGGGAGGACGAAGAAAAGCATGTGGAAGGCGAGAATATCAGACGAACAACAAAAGGCGACTACCGAGCAAGTGCTATACTGGTGTTGTGCTATGATATAAAGATTCGCTGTGTGTTTTTGTATGGAACTTGTCAGCCTTAAACGCAAGACTAAGGTCGATTATGACAATATTGATATTGGCATTGCTTTCGAAACTATGTATTATTGGAGCTATATAATTTGCGAGTTATCCGGTTTGATCTGTACTGACTGCATGGCTTTGTGCAACTGAAACGAAACACCTGAAAAGTTAACACCTCTCTGTAAAAACCGATCATAACTAGACCAACATAGCAGAATATATGCAATGACACAAGAAGAACGAGACACTCGGAGCAATTTTATTGCAAAAATAATTCCATTCCCTTAATTGTGTGAAAGCATTGGCGCGATCAAGCCCGGCATGTTGGTGGTGGAACTTGGCGCGCGCTGTTCACAACACATCAGTAGCCTGCGTCGCATCCGAACTGGACCCTGGTTAAGTCCGTCTGCGAATTAACGAACGAAAGCTTGTTTTGGACCCCTAGCGGAGTAGCATGATTATATGTACCCTCTTTTGATTGGTTTTTACTAGTGCTCATTTCTACACGTCTTGTGAGTGATTGTAAACGCGATTCTGATGACAAAGCGCCGCCATTAGAATTGTGACGTATATGAAGGCTTTTCTTTCTTTCTGAGCATGGATGCATATGCACGTTTCGCTTTCACGAAGTCAATCCACTTCTTGCGCCTTTTTCTGGCTAACCAGTACTTTCCGACCGTTTCTTTTCGTAAATTTTGATGACTGAAACAGACTTGCACTTCAAGGACCAGTTTCCGACTTTGTTACAGTATGCCCGCAATTTGGCGAACGCGGTGTATGAGAGTATCAAGTGGGTTGTTCATTGGGCTGCCTACCCACGAGAGGTCATATAACCCAGTGGTTCCCCAGGCAACTCTTCTCGATGCCCTTCCTAGAATGACAGAGAGCGAGATGTCATGCTAGAGTAGGCATTAAACAATAGTAAAGCTGTCCGGCAAAGGACGGTACGCCAGGAAACAAGATGTTTAAAGCAGGTACACTACCATTAAACATGTATGCTACGTCTGTTGTACCAAACAAGAAGATAAGGTTAGATAGAAGCTCTGCGCAACCTCCTGCTGACAAAAACCAAGAAGATGAGGTACAGTTAGAGATCTTAGGGGAAAGTTTGGAGCACGACCAGGCATCAGAGTATGACGCTGATTCTGAATGCTAACCTTCAATTCTAGAGAGTGACAACGAAGACGAAATGAATTTTCTTCGCGCAGTAACAACTTGGAGCGGAAGGACTGTCCGGGTGTCTCACGTTCAGGTACGTAAAATATTCCATTTTTGGTCATTTAGTAATATTTAAATTCTGAAAAGAAAATAGATTTTGAAGAAAGCAGAAGCACGGGCTGCCTGACAGCGGATTACAAAAAAACCGTATGCAATATGAAGGCTGTATATCAACAGTAATACAATGTCATTTTTCGTGAATCGTGAAATCGGAATATGAATTACTGCAACTCGTTATTTGCCAGTTTTATTAGTCGTGAAACCGTGCGCAGATCCCCCTTACCGTCCCGCATCAAACGACGGTCAATATGAGGTCACGGTCAGTCGCGGATCGCCATACAATTGAAAGTTTTATTATTCAGTAACACTTAACATGTTATAGTAGAATGCTCTTTTATTTTGCCACATAAATCCAGTAGGTTTGGTTGCATTTGTCGGGTGTTTGTGGGCTCAACATGGTCGAGAAAGTATTTCTATACTGCATTTATTTTATTGAAACATGTATATTCTTTGCGTTTGCTCCAGGAGCAGATAGATAGATCTATTGATAGATTTTATTAAAACACGGAAGCAGGAGCTCATCTTGGGAGCTTACACAACATTTATTTACCAATGATTACTGGAAACGAAAGGAGGAACTAAGGGCTCGTTTACAAGGAGATAGGGTTACCCTAGCACTAGGGTTACCCTAGCACTAGGGTCAAAGATAGCCCGGGTTTACAAGCAAAATGTTTCAGGTAGGGTTACCTACTGCCTGGGCCAACTCAACACAAGCCAGTTGAAGTCTCTTTCAAATATATTATTCATTTGAAAAGCCGTTTCTTATGAAATGTCATACTGATGAATGAAAACATGTGCTACTAATATTACTCTTCCACTTTTCTTTCATTTTTTCCGGTTCAAACAGATCTGTGGAAGTGATTTTGATTTTACTGATTTTTTGGTAGCCTGTGAACCGCTGGCTCGCGGCCGCCACAATCATTCAAGCATAGAAAACAACATGGCGGACACGAGTAGAGTTCTGGCGGGTTTTGGTGGATTAACGTCGATTCTCCTTTCTGTGGTGCCCTTTATTGCAGCTGTATAGTATCCTAGAATGTTGTTATGTTACCTACTAATTGCTAGAGAACTTCAGAAACTTGCAATGTGAAATTTGGCTCTAGAATAGAGTTGACCCGGGTAGGCGGGTTACCCTAGCAAACCGTTTACAAGGGCAACACATAGCCCAAGTGCTAGGAGCACCCTAGCTCTCAGACAGGGTAACCCTTGCGCTAGGGTAACCCGGGCAGCCGAGTTGAGTTGTCCCGCCTGCTTGTAAACACATCGCTAAAAATAAGAGGAAATGACCCAGCGCTAGGGTAACCCTAGTGCTAGGGTAACCCTAGTGCTAGGGTAACCCTATCTCCTTGTAAACGGCCGGCCCTAAGCTACATACATACATGGTCATTATATACAAGACTTAAATTGAAACAACACAAAAAATAATTATAGGCTAGAAAATGACAATATAGAATGAGGCGAGTTGCAAGGACAAATCAGAAAAACGATTTGGCTCCATTAGAAAGATTTGGACGTTCATTAGTGCTAGTGATACGTTCATTAGTGCTTGAGTCTCCAAACAGTAAAGTTCTTAACTTAAATTTACCCGTGCAAGTTTTGCCAATTACTAATAATAGGTGCAACAGAGGTAAGAAGTTTGGACAGCATACATGAGACAGTAAAAGAAAAAGTGCATCGATGTTTCATTGGAGAATCCACAAAAACAACATAGGAGATACAGTTTCTTATAAATAAATAAAAATTCAATTGCGAGTTTTTCATTCTTAGACGGGTATGCACAATTGAGGCAAATCTAGAAATAGAAAAGTTATACAATCTATTATATTGCAAACATTCAATTGTAAAATTTCACGGCAAATTTAAAAGAGGCTAAGGTTGATATGTTACGTATTTTTTAATCTAAGCTGCTCCAAAGCTTAATGGCAAAAGGGAAGAAAGAACCTTTATGTCTCTCAGTTCGACTAGTTGGCAGAGTATAATTTTCACCGTATCTAAGCGAAAATCTCGTTCGTTCACTAACTTTTAAAGGGAGTAACTTATACAAACAGTCAGGTATGAGATGGTTAACTATCTTATAGAGTAGAACTAATGTATGCGTCTGTCTCCTGTTTTTTAAATATTCCCATCCTAATTCATGCAAAAATTTGGTTGTGGGTCAAACATGGTTAATTTTCTCTAGTAATTATTAACTAGGCCTAACTGACAACTGACCAAAATTTAACTGACAACTAACATGTAGATTTACAATCAGGTGCAAGTGATTCAGAAAGCAATTCGGAATCGCAATCAAGTGATTCTGAAATGGTGGCTTTGTTGAACAATGCCACGAGGTACTCTTTATTCCAGACGCCAATGTCCAACAAGTGCACATGAGTAATTAAAGGTGCGTCTGGAGAAAATGCAGGGCATTATATAATAAGCGTGTGTGTGTAGGGCGGGGGGGGGCATACATAATTTCTGACTGTCCAAGAGGGGGGCAATACCTAAAATCACCTCTTTAGGAGGGGGGTATTACCTAACATGTCCCTATACAAAGCCCATTTTTCAGCCCCCCTCCTGATAATTATTGCACAGCCCTTACCTGAGCCATCCGCAATGTTTAGTTTTCCGTGGACGTATACATGTAACATCACACAGGGAACCCTACGTTTCGTTGACCCTTTGACTTCTCCAGAAATAGTGGGGGCTAACCCGGACCTGGGAGTCTTAAGCCAGATGCGTTTTGGCAATCCCGATTATTTTAGAGTCGGCGCTATTCACGACAATGCGGCGGTCTGGGAGCGTCTCCTGGCTAATTCTACCTGCAGTGCGGTAGACCTGTTAGGGGCCATCCGGGAAGGGGTCCATATCCACTATCTTTTGAAGCACTTCAAAGAGAATTTTAAGGGACAGTCGTACAACACATTTCTCGGATTTTATTACAAACACCATCCGTCAATGGGTGTCCTCTAGGGTCTGGGGCGATGTCGGATCTGTTTCACACTTGATGCTCCCCCTAACGGTAGAGCCGTCCAAGCTCCGCCTTTGCCACGACGAGCTATATATGAAGCTATGGGTTAAGGACCTCTCGAATTGGTTTGACCATTTGTCAGACTTACCCAGATATGTTTTTCCTGGCCACTATCAGACTACCTTCGACGACAAAAGCGGTTACCAACACGTCCTGCTGCACCCTTCCTCCAAGACATATTTCAGTCTAGAATGGGAAGGTTTCCTTTTTGTGTTTCGTACCTTGCCTTTGGCTGGAAGTTTAGCGCCTTCATATATCATAGCTTAGGCCTGGCAGTTTTAGGCGCCGCTCCTTCGCTTGGAGTCCCTGCAGTGTCTCAGTACATCGACGATCGTCATGTGGGACAGTTGTTCAGTCCGGCAGTGCAGGACGTCAGGCCACCTAGCGGACGGAGTGCCGAAACCGTAGCTTACATCATGTGGTACCTACCGATAGAGGCGGGATATTTTGTCAATCTGAGTAAATCGTGATGCGCCCCCTTAACGTCGGTTCGCTTCTTAGGATTCGTGTGCGATTCTGCGCGTCAAGCTTTCATCGTCCACACTTATCATGTGGCTGGACACCAGTATTAGATTCAGTAGCAGAACGAGTTTGGTTCAGCGGTATCAAGGCAACATTAGTAAGATGCGCTGTTTACACGGGGTCTCTCCCACTAGGCAAGTAGCGAAATCGAAGAGCAGGTGTCCCAGTAGTGAGAGTTGCAGTGATGAGTGATGGGGAAATTTCGGTTGAGGAAAGGTTCATTAATGGAGTATTGAGTATAGAGTATTGGATATTGAGTTATGGGTGGTTTGTATTAGTTAAGATTAGGGGGTACAAGTGTATGCATAACTATTAAGACAATAGCCTGCGTTGCGGCTCTGGAGTATCGGAGCGCAGCGAGCCGAGATTAGGGCGATTGGGGCGAGGACAAAAAGAGAGGGGGGAGGGGGTGGGGAGGAGAGGAAGAGAGAGCCTGCTGGCAACCCATGGTTATTTTGATAACTCTCGGCCTCAGAAGGCCGCGTATTGCTATTGGCTAAAATGCATGATTGACAGAAATCATTGGCATGCGATAAGAGCAGAAACCAATTAGTATGGCGACAAACATACCAAGAATTCCTTCAGCGATGAATTTAAAGAAAGAATTACAGATCTTTTGTAATGAGATCGAATTTCGCGATGAGCTGAAGAACCCTGTATCGGAACTCCACAAGCGTCTTGCTCGACGAAACGCACACGGTTGAAACATGGTCGGTGTGTTCGAGGAACAGGCTTGTGCTTCCGAAAATACGAGCTGCTTTGATGATTTCGTACCGCTGCGTGGATGGGTTTTAGCGCTTCTTTTGGCAGAACTTCGTTCCGATGTTATTGTGTCGGCAGTGTTCTTTACTGATTTGGTGGCGACTTTATATTCATCGGCAACGAGTTCTCTTTATCTTAGTTATCTTTATCCTGCAAACCTTCACGAACATAGGTGTAGTTCACTACTGCATGCATTTCGAATACCTTCCTCAGGAATTAATTCCTAGCGAACGACAGACTCGCTCTGATAGAGCAGCAGATTTCGGAATATGAAGACCAATACTTTTGCAGGCACCAGCTAGAATTATTTAAAGCTTCGGCTCTCTTTTCTTTCTGAAGGCTTGAACAGATTCTCGCCGTGGAAATATTTGAATTCCCAAACGCTAGCTTAATACATACAATACATATCCTGCATAAGTCGTTGACATTTACAGGTTTGGGTTTAGGCCCTGTCTTCACATGTTTTTTTCGGAGTTTCAGCTGACAGTCTCCAAGTTCGTATATCTTTTGTTTTGAATTTTACGCTCGAGTTGAGATCCTTTGATATTCCACGCGTGAGTTTGACAGATATTAAACATAGTTTTCACTTTCGCCGCATGATGATTGGATGAATCGGTCAAATGACTTACTAATTTTATGCATTTTTATTAGTGGGTGGATATCGAAATAACCATGGGTTGCCGGCAGGCACCCTCTTCCTCTGCTCTCCACCCCCTCCCCCCTCTCTTTTTTTCCTCGCCCCAATCTCCCTAATCTCCGCTCGCTGCGCTCCGATACTCCAGAGCCGCAACGCAGGCTATTAAGACAATAGAAGAGTTGGCCATTGACGTAGTTGCATTAATCTGTGTAAGAAAGATATGTGTAACAGACATCGACAAATATTAGTATGTCTTGTAAGGTATATGTATGTGCAATCGGATTACCTGATAGGTGGTAGCAGGGAGCGTACTTCTCCCATAACTTAACTACCGCGATGTGACAATAAGTTCAGTGAGGATAGATAACTGCTTTTATAGACAGGCTAAACTCCTGTTATTATAATAAATACAGCACTGATTGTTTTGGCGCTTTGTGCTGCAACACTCGTTTGGTTAGCCTCTTGAGTTACATGACAGACATTGCAATCTCAACAAAGAGTCTTTGTTCAAATGGTCTTTTTGCTAAGCTTAAGTACGGTAGATGCTGCAACGGTGCCATTCATATGGTAAATAAAACATTGTGCTGCATTCGCGAGCCGGAACATTGCGGTTCAGCGGCTTCAGGGATGAATGCACAACATACTTTTCAAATGTTTTGTTTAATATGAGCACAAGAATGCTGATTAATTAATGATTGTATGTAAGCTGTCTTGGTGAATAAATAAAAGTAGAAAGACAAAATCAACGCTTGCACCAGAATCAAAGAACGCATGCGCATAATAGCTGATACGTCACAACAGTCTCGTCACCAGGCACACTCAAGCTTCTTAGCACGCCAACAACGAAAAGCACTGCCTTTATAAATAGTCCAGTTTCGTATTCGAAAACTACTGCTGAATGCGATGACTACAGACGCATTTATACAGGGTTAGCCTCATTCTTAAGTTAAACATTCATAAATACCAGCAAGAAGCTTAAGGTGGGCTATTCACAATTCTGTGTATAGCTGTAGCTTCTCGCTGGTATTGATTAATGTTTAACTTAAGATCGAGGCTAACCCTGTATAAATGCGTCTGTAGTCATCGCATTCAGCGGTAGTTTTCGAATACGAAACTGGACAATTAGAAGTCAGCCTAACCACTGGATACAGCATAGTCCTACGGTGCACGCATATTCAGGACGAAGAGTCAAAGAGACGCTCGGGCTGAATATTATCAAAGAGGGAAGATCCACTTGGGACGGCAATACACAGTTGCGAAGCAAGGTGAACCAGACTATAGTAATTACTATACATATAACAACAACAACTACTTTATTTCGTACCTAATATATTACTTAATTAAAAACAATTATTTAATTATTTAAAACAAAACCTGGAGTACTGGCTATTTATAAATAGCAAAAGCTAATCGAGCTAAATAGCACTAACAAAAGTATTAAAAATAGCTTAAAGACATTTTAAAATACATTCATATATTAATATTAATAATGCGGGAAGAAAAAAAAAGATGATATTATATATTACTAATTAAATAAGGATAACTTAACTAAAATGAAATAAATAAACAAAATAAATATAGATAAATATAGTAAGTAATAGTTAGGAAAAGAAAGTCAACAGTTGAAAGTCAATCCTGTCAATATTGTTATAACCAAGAACAGAGAGCAAACAGCGAAATATGGCCTAAGATTTCGATCGGTCAGGCACCGAGTCCTCACCGATTGGGTCCAGGCCAATAAATAGCTATATAGTGAGATCACCTGACAGTCTAAATATTTATATAGTAGATTTTAGTCGCTTTTCCTTCCGTTTCCTTTTGAGTATGCCAGGGTCTTTACATTTTGGAGTGTGGAACATTCACGGTTTTCAGTAAGAGTGAAAGCCTTGGAAATAAGTTAAAGCTCAAACAAACGAAAGATTTGTTCAAAGCCCATTATAGTGAAGGTGCGCACTCTGAAGGTGCGGCAACCTGCGGTGTTTTTTTAAAGAGGGCAACAGAGGTTTAGTCAGTAGTACCCAACGGAGCCGCTCCACAAAATATCCGTTCCACAGACTGAACTTTAGCTGGCTGGAAATTTCAGTTTGAGAGGGAACCCTGGCTGGGATTTTTTCTAAGCACGGTACTTGCTGAAATTTTGTATACATAGTGATTCTGGCTGGCCAATAATTTGAATGTTTTGATTTCTGGCTGTCTGCTGAAGTTTGAAGTATTACTGGCAGTTGTTAGCCGCCTTCACAGGCATATCTTGCGTTGGGCTTCCTGTGGGAAAGGAAAATAATGAGTTCCCCGTCTCCAGTTCTCTTGCGAGTGACCGACGCATATAGTAGGAGGCTAGGAGTGCTAGGCCAATAGGGAAGGGCTTATTACCTCGTGATGACAGCCCTTGTAACATATTAAAAATATAAGTTTATTGTTATTGTGTTGTCTTTTGTCCTGCTGTAATTTTAAAAACAGATCAGCGTCTTATCGTATCTTAGTATAATACCCTCACTCAGTTTACCTTTAATAATGATAATAATAATAAAGTCTTTATTTCATGAGGGTAGCACAAAATAGTTAAAAACTAACAAACCTGTGGCCCTCTATAGCTAATAAAATTATATAAATATAGTTATTATAATAAAATATTAATAGTATAAATACATGGATCATAGATGAAAAACGTTAAAAATATATAATTACGATAAGCAAAACAATTGTTTAAAATTCAAATTGAAACCCTAACAACAAAATAGTACATGATAAAAAGTTGATAAAATCGAATAAAAATGCTCACACTTAAACTAAAAAATGATTTAAAAACTGCTGTTCCTTAAATAACACGTTCCAATAATGGCTTCTAAATGTAGCATAAGAGTTACTATTTCTAATTTCTAAAGATAAACTGTTCCATAATTGGCAAGTTGTTACTGTAAAAGTACGACCACCTTCAGTCTTGCGAGTAAACTTAGGACAAACTAAGTTAAGTTTACTGTACCGAGTGTTACGTGTGTGCCGTTCACTGTTAAGCTTTAGCATGTCCTTGATGTAAATAGGCACTAGGTCGTTTAAACGTTTAATATATACTAAACAGCATTTAGCTAATTTAGCTTCTTCATAAAATGGTAACCATTTAAGACTATTAAATAGTTGGACGCTAGGAGCCCGACAGTCAGTGTTCATAATGACTCTCGCTGCCCTTTTCTGCAGCTTCAGAATCCTTCCTAAACGTTCTTTATCACAGTTTATCCATATAACGTTCACGTAATTCATTATGGGCCTTATCATTGCATTATAATATAGTAACCTCTGCTTCAGTGGTAAACATGATTTTATCTTTTTTAGAATAGCAATGCGCTGTGATAGTTTTTTGCAGAGCTTATCTACATGAGGATAACAAGATAGTTCGCTGTCAATTTCAAGACCCAGGAGTTTTACGCTGGATACCAATTCAAGTTCTGTTCTGTTAACCCTTATGGTTGGATTTTCCTCGATCTTAGAAGGAAGGCGCTTACCAGTGACAAGTAAAGCCTTTGTTTTGCTCTCGTTGATAGGCAACTTGTTGGCAGTTGCCCAGTTCACAACTTCTGTGAGTGAGTTATTGAGAGACTCTTGTAACAAATTAATTGAGTCATAATTACTTGAAGATGTTAGAGTAGTGTCATTTGCATATAGATCAATGTTAGAGGATCCAACGTTTAGAGGTAGATCGTTTATAAACATGATAAACAATAGGGGACCCAGTATTGATCCTTGAGGGACTCCATTGCGAACGAATGTCATAGATGACTGTTTACCGCCAAGTAAGACAAGCTGACGTCTGTCATTTAGATATGACTGAAACCAGTTCACAGAACTTATAACCATTCCGTAGGCCTGTAGCTTCTCCAGTAGTATTGAGTGATCAACCATGTCAAAGGCCTTGCAATAATCTATCAGAATCATACCGCTGACAAAGTTTTTGTCAAGGTTAAACAGCAAATCATCAATGATCTTTATTAGAGCAGTTTCTGTGCTGTGTTTTTTGCGAAATCCCGACTGTCTCGAGTAGATTAAATTGTTGTCACATAAATAACTGTACAGGGCATCGTGAACGTGTCTCTCAATTAACTTAGACAATATCGGCAGCACTGAGATTGGGCGGTAATTAGTGACGTTCGACGAATCTCCGCATTTAAAGAGAGGTGTGACTTTCGCGGTTTACCAGCGTTGAGGAAATACTTCAGATGTAATGGAATAGTTAATCAGCCTAGTAATGGATGGAGCAACTATTGGTGCAGCTATCTTTAGCATCCTAGCACTGATTTTGTCAATTCCAGTCGCTTTATTAGATCCAATTTTCATCAGACTATTTATGATCTTGGTCTTTGTGATCGGTGGAATGGAGAACGAAATACTTTCATCTTTCCTGGACTTGTCAAAATTCAGAAGTCTGGAGAGGTCAAGCTTCAGCTGCGGAAGAAGTGATCTTAACCGATCAGCAATAGTCGAAAAGTGATTATTAAATGCTTCTGCCATTTGTTCTTTGTCATCTAAGACACACTCGCCTACGTTTAAACAATTAACATCGTGTTTTTGTTTGTCGGATCCCACCAATGATTTTATTGTTTTCCACATTCCTCTGGCATTGTTTTTATTGTTCTCAAATGTAGTGCTGTAGAACTTAGTTTTGGCGCTTCTTAACAAACTGACAGCTCTGTTCCGAGCCGCTTTATATTTAGCCCAATCGTCAGCAATGTTTGAGCGTTTAGCGGTTTTCAATAAGGTGTCCCTAGCCCGCAGCTGCTCGATAATAGAATTGGTCATCCATGGAGCTTGATTGGCTCGCGCGACTCGTTTATCACGCCACGGACAATGAGTATCAAGTGCATCATTAAACAAGGACTCCCAAGAATCTAACATATCATCAATATCGTCGAAGACAAAGATGGTATCCCAGGGGGCCTGTCTGAGAGTTGATTTGAATTGTTCCTCATCAAACCTCTTCATGTTCCGTCATTAGTTGAATAAGGAGCAATTAGTGAACACTTCCACGGAATATATTCGTGTACTCCCGATATACTGCGCACAGGATACTAAAGCTATTTCTCGGTAAGTAATTTATATACAATGAAATTGAAGATAAGCGAATATCATTTCGAATGAATTGCCGTGAAAATTCATTACCGTAGCATTCAATCTCTCATTTTCAGCGCCCTTTAGGGCTAGAATAATTCAAACTACGTGTGCAGTGTGTGTATCTCGGTCAACGAGGAACTCGAACGTCGTCGTTCCCAAGTGCAGCAATCGAAGGTAAGAACTATTTTATGTTGAAGTAGCAGTAGGCTTCATTGACGTTTTATATTATTGGCATGGTCATGCAATATCCTGACTTATTGCCAATCACTATGGAGTTAACGTTTACCCTGCGAACAGAGCCTTTCCCTTTGTATATGCAGAAAGAGCTGAAAGCTAAACCAACTTAGATACACCCAAGTCATGCTCCCACTTTCCACTTTCTTAGTTACTTAATTATTTAAGCTCTTTCTTGATCAAAATATGTTGGTTCTTTTTCTCAATTCTAAGAAAAAAAATTACCGGTATGATTATTGTTAGTTGGTTTATATACCTGATTGTTTTCGATTGTTCTTTATAATAATTATTTCCGAGGCAGTGTCCAAGAATAAGATGAATGTAAATATGTAGTCTCCTAGGAGTCCACTGAATGGGAAGTTTATATCGTTTTTCTCGTTATCATGTTCAAAAGACGACTGCACTGGCACAATACCAAGAACAATAGTTAAAGGAACAAAAGTTTTTTTCCGGAAAAATCATGTGCTAAAACGTTTCTAGTTGAGTAATACATTTCATGCTACGAAGATAGTATCCTATTCGCATCATTCCTTTATGCTCGTGCAATAAGAATGGGCATTGTCGCCCGCGCGAGATCAGGACTCATACCTCCATCATGACTCATACCCCCGGCCAGCTAGGGAGAACACCCATACTCAAAACACCCATACTCACCGCACACCCAGACTAAAACGGGATAAGCGGTTTATGCGAGTATCAAACGAATTTTAAACTGAATTCGAGGCCGGGGAAGGAAAGGCATTGACGTAGTCGGAGTATATAGAAGAGGAGCCAGCGATAAGGGTACCCCAGCGGAAAGCAACGCAGTCGGACCTCCAGGGCGTAGGAATTGGGCCAGCATCAAGTAATAGGATGTGCATGGTGTGGGTATTGTGCCAGCCCACATGCTCATCATGTCCGCCCAACAAACTATATAATAACTAACAGGTCTATTCTGTAGGTCAATACAGTGGCGGCACCATCCAGAGTAAAAGACGGACAAACCGGCAGGCAGTAAGGTTGGAAACTGGGAAGGGGAAGGAAGAGAGAGTGCCATCCCCTGGGGAGCACGACCAGAATAGCCGGGTTAATTGCAGTGGAATGTGGGGACGCGAGAAACCCAGGGGATGGCAGCCTGAGCGTCAGTAATCCGACTAGGGAATTAGTATCCCTTTCACGCTGCCATGGGGAATAGGGCGGGGTGGGGGAGGGGTGGGGAGGTGATGGGGAGGGGTAGTAGACAGCATAAACGCTACAATACGTATACCCCCGAAATGAATGAAATAAAACAAATAGGACATAAAGACTAACACATCGAATAAAAACAGCACGGCACAAATGGAGCACGTGTGCGCGAATTACTCTGGCAACTGATGCCAAACGTACGGATGAATGGGGAATAAAAACTAAATCATGAAAGGCGAACCAACTAGTAATACCAATGGCGTAATATAAACCTGTATAAGCGTTAAGCGAGAGAAAATGCATGAGGAACAATAGGCTCATGGCAAACTACATGCTAAACGTATGATGACAATAACACTTAGCCAACTCAGCAAACTCCTTATGGTAAGTTAAGCACGGGCACGAAATGGCCATAACTACACATACGACGTGCACTGCAAATAGGGTTATAATGGAACAGAGAAAGCTAACTTATGTAAATTGAAACAATGATCCACAAAAACACACTTGTACTCAAGAAACACTGAAGCACCCATGCTAAACTCACGAAACCCCATACTAAAAGGTAGTGTGCAAAGAAATAACAAGTCGAACGACCAGGAGAAAGCACTAACCGAGTAACATCAATAATACCGTAGGAATCCGTGACCGTGAGGCAAGCCCGTATATATAACGACCATGTATCAACTTCCGAACATTACGTTAGTGCATAACAGTGGTGCCCATATGTCAACTGAAAGCAAATATATAGATAAAATCCAAAAGGAAAAGATATGGCAACACAAGTACCAAACTCACGGCAGAGCATGCCAAAACGTGGAAAAATAAAATCCTAAAGCGAAGAATAGAAAAACGAATCAGAACATTACGGCACTGTACAAATCTGTATTTGTGAGGCCAGCACGCAAACTCACGGCAACACATGTGCAAAACTCACGGGCGAAAACATGCCAAATGTGCAAAATAAATTACTAAAAAACGAAGAATAGAAGATTAACTAGAACATTTATACCGCACTGCACAAATCCGTATTTGCGAGGCCAGCACGTAAACTTATGCCAACACAAGTGGCAACGGAAAAACATGCCAAACGTGCAAAATAAAGGACTAAAAACAAAGAATAGAAAATTAACTAGAACATTTATTCCGCACTGCACAAATCCGCGTCCAGATACATAGTAACGAAGGAATAAAGCAATATAGACCAAAGCTGAATTACAACGAAGGCAAAATAAACCGGCGAAACTATAAAAGGAAACTAAAACGGTGATGCAACGCAAACCATGATAGACCAAAACAAAATACATCAAGCGTATTAAGTGCATGAGTACGAGGATCAGGACAAAAGGCAAACACCAACCTGGACCTGGGAAAAAAGGATGAAATTGCCTCTAGCTCTGGTGGCTGAGCGACGGCTTCATGTCGGAGGAGCAGCTGGAAGATCTTTGACCACCTGGGACATTCTGTTGAGCTGTCGGAACTCTCGCGGCTTGGGGTACTTGGGGTACTTGGGGTCCTTCCATTTTCTTAGTACGATAAGCAGCGAGGAACGAGGTGTAGGTGTTCTGCATGACGCGAACTGTGCGACGAATCTTGGTGGACTTCTTATTTATACTCGCTCTGGAAGGGACTGGTGTGAATAGTTACTGATGTAGTGTATGTATCAAATAGAATTATTGCGACCTATCGCATCGGACCCATTAGGTTTATTGGGCTCTAATATGGTGGTAATTTTTTGACATTTCTGGCATGTCATTAGCCCTAACCAGTCCATTTTTTTCTATTTTCTTATCTGTGAATTGGACGCGACGCAAAAACTCGCTTTGCTTATACATTGCTCATCTGTTTCCATCTTCGAAAGAGCTTTTTAGATGCAGTAGAAGACTTTTTGAGACAGTTTTGTTCTGTGCCGGTATCTTACTTATAACACTAAATTACATCTTCGACCACGTACAGGAAATGGGAACAATGATGAAGGTCTTATTGTTCTGAATCGGAAATGTTTCCAACACTCGGAAAATTATGAAACGAAACTTGCTATACAACTACCGGCGGATTCCGGTTGAAAGTCTCGTAACATCAACGACTACCATTTACTTCTTTTTTTCTGCAGCTCATCAAATCTAATATCTTATCAGTTTTCTGGTGCCTAATAGCAAAGCAGCAACTGGTCAACATGCTCCGGCAAAATGGCGCGAAATAAACAGATTAGCAGTTCTGTGGACTACGTTTACCCTTTTCACACTATAGGACACATAAACTTCTGATCACAGTATGTCACGGTGTCACAGCGATTTCGCCCCCCTCCCCCCCCCCCCCCCCCCCTCCCTTCGCTAGTGAATTGTAGTCGTAATTCTTATTGAAATCGCCCCGCCTCAGAAAATAGAGGCAGTACATGTCAACACACTTTTTTTAATAAATCTAAAAATTAAGTATAAGACCTCTTTAGCTACTATTACTTCTACTGACTACAAAAATACGCGAGTCGGTAACACTCCTTTTCTTAGGAAAGTCATTTCAAATTCTTTCCGAATTTGAGTTAATAATAATAATAATGAACTTTATTTACCCTCGGTAATTATATATAGCACACTGGGTGCTAGTTTGACCGAGCCAAATTACACTGCTAGAAAATTGCAAAACTTACCGCCGTTTTATCTTCTCATTAGTTAAAAAGCTGTTTATCCAGAAAGGTTTTCCTAGTAAGAACTGATCTAATTGCCGAATTAACAAGCGCCGTTAGCTCAATTGAAATAGAACAAAGCACGCGAGTCGGTAACACTCCCTTATTCGGCAAAGTTCTTTCAAAATAAATGGATCAACGCGAGCATTACGGGTTATAAAAACTTACATACCACGATAATTACGTCAACTTCATTATGGTTTTCATGCATGTAAAAATCATCAGGCTATTTGGCAGTTGTTTCCAAATACGGGTCCACTCGCTGCAAGCTAAGGTAAGTTTTAAAACTTCCCGCCGTTTTAGATCTTAATTAGTTCATTAGTTTGTTTATTCAGGAAGTTTTCACGCGAGTCGGTAACACTTGAACATTCAGCAGTCTTTCCAAAGTAGGCGGATAAACGGGTTATCGAAACCTTTAAGTATCCACAATAATTACATCATCTACTTGTTGGCTTCAGGCAAGAAATACTAACAACTAATCATTCGAAGATTGACGAAGATTGTATGTTGCACTGCTCGCGCGAATGAAAATTGCAGCGTTTACCGTAGCTACCAACACGAATTTTGTCTAAGAAAAGTGAAGCGTGGATTTTAAAATAAAATTGAATTGCATGCCTTTATACACATTACTGATAGTTTTTTGTATTACTATTCTCCACGTCCAATACATTACAGTAATAAAAAGAAGGAAAACATGCATTCATAACCTTTTAAAAGGTTAGAGGGAGGGGGGCGAAATCGCTGAGGGGGGCGAGGAAGGGGGGGATTCACGGGGGGGGGGGGGGGGGGGGAGCGAAATCGCTGGTAGACCGGACCCTAGACTTGCTCCATGTTGAACTCGCTGAATCACTGGGTAAGCGATTACTGGTTCAAAAATCGAGCGCGAGAATCGAAGCGAGAGGCGAGTTCGACTTGTTTCACTTGCAGGAAATTGAATCGGAGGATTATGTATTGGCGCGAAAACACGTTTCAGGGGCGGAGCTTACATTTCGCGCCTTTGACAAACTCTTTCTGAGCACAATCAAATTGTAAATACCACATCCACGGTCGACTGACTTGACACGTCAACATACAATGCCTGAAGAATTGACGCTTTGTGATTGGGCAAATCTTAGTACGTCATAAGCCACGCCTCCGGTTGAAAAATCAACCGGTAAATTTGGCGCGCTGCAAGTGGGAAAAGTCCTTCGTGCGGGGGGCTAAGAAGGACTTTGAGAAAGTCTAACCGGACCTGTATATTTTAAAAGTGACAGTTCTTTTGCTTTAAGCAGGCCTTTTCTGCCAAATGAGTAGATTTCAAAGTGAGTGGATCCTAAAACCGACGAATGCTAAGGATTAATCTTCAATTTCAAGCTTGATACTGTCACTTTGGAAATATCATAATTATATATTTTTGCGGTACCAGCCAGTACATACTACATTTTTTCACTCAATCATTCAAGAGGCGTTTTTGTGACTGTGAAGGAACCACCTAAGCCAAAAATACGTATTTTCTCGTATTTTTTCTCAAGTCTCAAGCCGGCTTTCTGATTGCCATTTCGATTTCCTATCTTGAGAAACAATTTGAGCAGATTTCAGGCGCCGTACAGCTATTATTGCCATATGAAGTCGACTTATTGCGACCGATCTGGTCCGGCTGAACTGGAAAATAAATGTGCTTGAAAGAACCATGCGAAAAGTAATAAGAGATTCCTGCTCGGCAGCCAAAATGAAGAATTTTCGATGTGCGGTAACATTTTCAAACTAAGAGATCAAACAAGCCATCAGATATAATACGGTGGTAAATTGTTGACATTTCTGGCATGCAATTAGCCCTAACCTGTTCATTTATTTCTATTTTCTTATCTGTGAATTTGACGTGACGCAAAAAATCTGAAATTCGCTTTGCTTATACATTGCTCATCTGTTTCCATCTTCGAAAGAGCTTTTTAGGTGCAGTCAGTAGAAGTCTTTTAGTGACTTTTTTCTCCGCCGGTCGTTACTTATAACACTAATCCAAGTGATAAAAACTCTTCTAAACTTACATCCGACATAATGTGTCGACCACGTATAGGAAATGGAAACAATGAGCAACAATCAATCTTTATTGCTCTGATAATTACATGTATACAATATAAAAAGAAAATAACTAATATATATACAATGTGATGGGCAATACAGATTAAGTAATATTTGAGCCTGGAGGCTAAATAAACTGTGAAGTTCTCGAGTTAGCCTCCAGCCTTGTTAATCAGCAATAGGCCTTTTGCATCAAACAGTCACGTGCTGACATAATACAGTCACGTGCTGACATAATACAGTCACGTACTGACATAATACTTCATTAACGAATGAGCTGAGCTTTGGTTTTGCTTTGTTTGTACTTTTTGTAAATTGGTTTTATAAGCGCTGCCCCAAGCTAATATCGCATATGAGATGTATGGATAAATAAGATTGTAATAAATTTGCTTTAGTTGTGTCAATGATAAATAGTGCCTCAGCTTGGATATAATACTTGTGTTTTGTGAAATACGCGAAGATACATATGATATATGGTATTTCCAGCACATGGTATCGTCAATCATGACTCCTAGATATTTTATGTGGTCTTTTCTTTTCAAGGAGTGGCACGATCCATCAGAGCTCAATATTTTGAAATCAATATTCATGTCCCTTTTCTTAGCTGACTTTATGATCATAAAATTAGTTTTCGATAGATTAATAGATAACTTATTTATGTCACACCATTCTTTGACCTTTTTTAATTCAGAGTTCATAAAATTTTCTAGGCTTTTTAAATCTTTAGCCGATGCAAATACATTGGTGTCGTCCGCAAATATTTTGAATGTTAGGGCGTCAGAACAATTCGGTATATCGTTGATGTAAATTAAAAATAAAAGTGGTCCTAGAGAGCTAGAGGGATGCCACAGATCATTGTTTGTTTGGGGGAGTCGACATTTTCTAGAGACACATACTGCTGCCTGTTCGTTAAATAACTTGTGAACCATTTTAAGGGTAGGCCTCTAATGCCATAGGATTCTAGTTTCGTTAGTAGTATTCCATGGTTAACAATTTCTGTTATAGCCTGGGAAGTCGAGCGGCCTTTGCGAAATCCAAATTGGAATTCAAAGATAATTTCTTGTTTTTCAATGTAATTAATGTTAATTAAGTTGCTTGTATATTAGTTTTTCAAACATTAGATTAAAGGCTGATAAAGTCGAAATAGGACGAAAATTGGCTGGATTAGTAATTTCCCCTCCTTTATCGACAGGCGTTACCTTAGAAATTTTGAGAATATCCGGTACAATTCCTGTACAATTCCTTGAAGAAGGGATTGATTGAAAATTATTGTTAATGCTTCATATATATGTTCACAAATTAATGCATGATGGGGGATACCAATTGATGACTTATTTAGTTTAAGTCCCATAATTGCATCGTAGACTTCATGTGCATAAATGCCACGAAATACAAAACTATTCTGGAAGGATCTATTAATGTATTTTGTTGGATTATCATCATTTGGTGGAAGCTTACTAGCTAAATCGTTGCCAACATTAATATAATCAGGTGTGTTTAATTGATGAGAAATGCTAGCCTTATCAGTATAACATTTATTTTTTATAGAGAAGCTTCTTTATTGTTGTTTGTGAGTTCATATTTTTCCGATTTGTTATCATTCCAATTAACTTCCACGTTGTTTTTAAGTTTTCTTTATTTAAATTAAATTGAGCGCGAAAATAGTTCGTTTTTGCGGCTTCTTTAACTTTGTTTAATTTGTTGTTATATGCTTTATACATCTTTACTTTTGTTGGTTCATTACTTAAAAAGTGGGTTTAAAAAAGTTTTTGTCTTCTCCTTATCGAGACCAGTAAAGTATGAGATATCCATGATATCAATTGTTTTTTCTTTTTATTAGATACTTTATGTATCGGAGCGTGCCTATCAGTTATTGTTTGAAGCGCTACACCTCCAGCCAATGTTTTAGAGTTTGTATGCAAAAACGAATATCCTGGTATAGCCTCCTCCGCAGGCATCTCTAAGTATCAGAAACCGTGAAGAAAAATCCTAAATTGGGTTACCTGTGGCAAAGGAGTAAAGAAGAGGAAGACTAGGGAGGGGAGAAAAAGAAGGGGAGGGGGAGGGGAAGAAAAGAGAAGAAGAGAGATCTTCTTCCTTCTCTTCTCGCGCTCGTCGCTTCGTAAAACATGCAGTACAAGAAGCCCGGTTTTCTCCTGTTTTTCTTCTCACGGTTTCTTAGAGATGCCTGCGGAGGAGGCTAATCCTGGTATGCTAATGTTAAGGCTGTTAGTCTGTTTCAGTTTAGTTTCTGAGATGGCAATAATATCTGGTGATTCCTTCGACGTGAGAATGATATCTTCTAGCATTGAGAGGTTTTTAGATAGACTGCGCATATTGCAATGCAAAATTGAGAATCAATTTTGTCGAGTTGCCTTATAAAATAAAGATCCAGTTTGTTTAAAAGAATAATATTTTGATTCTATGTAATTCTCGAATTCTTCAGCTTGTTTTTCTGGGCATTCAATGATATCTTGGAAAAGGTCTTTCGAGTCAAATATAGACGGGTGGGGGAGGTGTAAACCCACGCCCCAGTTATGTTTAGGAACTCTTTATCGTCAAGATCATGGAATGGTAGTTCAACAAGCATGGTATAGCTACTGCTAGCGATCATTGGATTGAAGATAATTCGATGCATGTAGCTTTAAAGTTACTAACCTTATTCTGCTCATAGTGTTTCAGTAATATATTAATAATGTGGTATGCATATAGGTAATAAGCTTATCTGATTGTCTAATGGCGACGGTTCTTACTTTCAAAGTCGCGGAGGTCTTCCTCGGTGTCAAAAGAGAATGTTTGCGTGTTCTCTGCCTCCTTCAAGAAGATCCGTCCATTGTAAGTCCAAATGAATTTCCATTTCCATTGCTTCTTTATCTTATTCACGCCACCAAAGAGTTTTTTCCTTGACGGAGTGAGGGATTCAGATAAGTATATATACGTTGGCAGATGACTCAAGGCCCAGGTTCGGAAGACCCTTTGCTTTTTTGTTAGCCAGTCTCTTTCGGTTAGCATAAAACCTGTTGCGTACATCTCTTCGCAGGAATTTGACAATCAGCTTTGGCGGAGCTTCTGTATTATACGAGGGGATAGGATGGCTCGTCGAAATATCTGTTTCGGCGATTGGAACACCAATGGCTTGACCGACTGACTGGACGATTTCGTTAGAGGAGCAGTCGTCGGTTGTTTCGATGCCTGATATCTCAAGGCAGTCTCTCCTTAAATACTGAGCCAGCTCATCAGTTTGTAGTTTGGCACCTGAGGCGCACTTCTGTATGTTCTCAAGCTTTTCTTTTAAGGAGTTAACGGCCAGACTTTGACTGACTGAGTAGTTTCTGGTTCGTTAATTGAATTTGCGTTAGCATTTCGTCGTATTTATCCGACATAAACCGGACTGTGTCCTTCAATTCCTGAAAATTCTTTGCCAGTTTCTCTAATTTGTCATTTATCGGTAAAATTTCCTTCTTTAGGAAATCCTTTAACTCCTTCAATGTAGCCATAAAGGCAGTTTAGCGCCGAATAGAGGAAACAATGTGAACGAAACTTGCTATGCAACTAGCGTATTTTGATTCAAAGTGTCCTGAAGTGTTTTAACAGCAACGACTACCATTTACTTCTTTTTTCTTGGGACATCATGCAAATCTAATATCTTATCAGTTTTCTGGTGCCTGTAATAGCAAAGCAGTATGCAACCGGTGAACATGCTCCGGATTAAACATATGATCAGGTGACATATTAGCAGTTCTGTGGACCATGTTTACCCTTTTCACATGCACTATAGGACCCATAAACTTCTGATCACAGTACCGGACCGTATGTTTGAAAAGTGACAGTTCTGTTCCTTTAAGCAGGCCTTTTCTGTTTAATGAGTAGATTTCAAAGTGAGTGGATCCCAAACCCGACGAATGCTAATATGCTAAGGCCAGTTAATCTCCAATTTCCAGCTTGATACTGTCACTTTGGAAATGTCATAATTATATATTTTTGCGGCACAATCACGTGGAACTAGTACATCGTTTGTGTGACTGAAAGAATCGCCTAAGCTAAAAGTGCCGTATCGCTCAAGCCGACTATTTCCTATCTTGAGACTGAAATATCCAGTAGGTAATGAGTCATTCCTTTACTGAAAAAAAACGCAAAAGTTCTAACTGTTAGGATTTGAGCAGATTTCCGTATCTGCAGTTTAGTTTAGAATATCTAGTGTTTCTTGAATGGTGATCAGAGTTTCTTATCAGTATATTGTCAATGTATTTGGGAGTATTGGCGCTCAATCTTTTGTGAATTAACGCACATCGGTTTATATAGGCGTCTACGTAGAAAGGAACCCACCCGAGTGTATTAAACAGTGTTATTGACGCGGGAGTGCGTTCAGCATCTATATGATTCTGGCTGTCCATTTCTGCATTTTAAGTATCCTTGTCTCGTTCTCCTTACTTCATGATGACCATATCGTACTACCATAGAGTATCGTGGGCTTGATGACTGCATCTCTGGAACAATCTCCCTGATGATATACGCCGCACATCGTCACTGACAGTAGTCAAATCCAAATTGAATAACCAAACACTTTCGCCGACACTACTGTGTGCCTGTCATTATTGTGCCGACGATGAATATAATTAACTTAACGTATAACTGTGGTATTACTATATCACCGTAATTAATCTTAATAGTATTTATTTTGTCTTAATTAATCACGTATTTAGTACTGTATTCAGTACATTTACTTTATTTACTATCCTTAATTCGTTTTTGTATATATTTATGCTTCCTTAGTCTAAGTATTCAGTGTCCTTTTAAGGTTTATTCTATGTACTAGTTCGCTATTTTTATATTTATTTCCTCTGTAATTAATTAGCACGTACACATTTAAACGAGCTTAGTGCTCACCCTGTGAAACGTGATTAAATAAACTACTACTACTATTGTAATAGGTTTCTCGTTGGCTCTGCTTTAGGTAAGAGCTTATGCGACGAATCAGTCCAATTCTTTTGGAGAGTTTCTTGCATAGACCTTCTACGTGAGCATTAAAGTTGAGATGTTCATCTAGTTCTACGCCTAAAAGTTTATGACTTCTGATTTGCTGAGCCATTAAAAAATATGTCAAGAGTCTTCATATCATCCGAAAGGCGTTTTCGTAAGCGTTTACCAGTAACCAGCATTGCCTTGGTTTTTCGAGTGGTCATAAACATCTTAATCTCTTCAGCCCAATTCTCCACATTATTAAGGTCCTCAGCAATGGTATAGTGAGAGGATGGATGTTATCTTGAGTTACAGGATAGAGTTGTGTCGTCAGCAATGGTATAGTGAGAGGATGGATGTTATCTTGAGTTACAGGATAGAGTTGTGTCGTCAGCAATGGTATAGTGAGAGGATGGATGTTATCTTGAGTTACAGGATAGAGTTGTGTCCTCAGCAATGGTATAGTGAGAGGATGGATGTTATCTTGAGTTACAGGATAGAGTTGTGTCGTCAGCATAGATGTCCATCGTCGAGTCGTTTGCATGAAGACTGAGGCATGTCATTCACAAAAAGAAGAAAGGGTACCGGTCCAAGTATTGATAGGCACTCATTGTTTTAAAGTTAGGCAAGAAGAGGTGTGTTCATCAAGCTTGATGTCCGATAAGTACGACTTGAACCAGCTGACCGCTGAACAACTTGCCCTATAAATAGCTAGCTTTCAACGACGGAATTTCTTTTGCAAATCAGCCTTGATGCCGATTTGAAGTACAGAAAACCGACGACCGTACGTAGAAAAACAACATAACGCGGACTGGTTTGACGAATGAAGAATGGTAAAAACGAGAAAAACAACCTTAGATCCTTAGGCAATAAAGCGCACACGAATTATAATGACCGGCTCATCATTTATAAAACACCACCAACAACAAAAACAATTTAAAAGGCTTTGTAGGAAAACGAAATACGAACATAGAGCACAAAAGATAAAATATATTGACTTTAGTAATGCACGTGGGGAAATTTAATCATACTTTTAACTTTTCGAATAAGAGAAAACGACCAAACACAATAACTCTCGAAGAGTTTTAAAAATTCTTCAAGTCAAAAAACAAAAAGAGTGTAGGTATCCAGAACTAGCTGTACAAAAAGGCCTTCGAGACATCAGCAAATACAGTCGACCAACATGACACACTGACGAATGGCCCTCTGGATTGTGAAATTAGTCAGTGAACAAGAGATGACAGAAGCCCTGAAAAATCTTAAAAGCAGAAACTCGCCAGGAGTTGACAACATTGAATGAAATAATCTTACACGCTAAAAGCCAATTACGAATACCGCTGCTGAAGATCTTCAGAACAAAGTGGTGCTGTCAGGACAATCCCCCAAGGAATGGTGTGTGGGTATGTTTGCCTGTTACATAAGGACCAAAACATTGCGAACTATACGGGATCACTTTAATACCTTGTATAAGCAAGTTTTTTACCGCAATTCTAAATAAAAGGCTATATAACTACTAAGTGAAGAGAGGAATTCTCAAGAAGGAACAAGGAGGATTCAGAGATTTCAGGTGTCTAAGGTATAGGAGTACTATCAAAAATTCGTCATTTTATAAATATCAACATATCGTTAAGACAATTGTAATACGCTTTGATCATTCCTTTTTAACATATAGCATAGTTGTTTGGGGCAACACATATAATTCAACTCTAAAACCACTAATTACCCAACAAAAGGTTTTAAGAGTAATGACCGTTCTCTGACCTTCTCTGCAATAATAAATACAACCACCGACCTTTTGTTGCAGCATTTCATTTCATTTTAATTACCGTATTGATTTCATTTCTTTATTTTTGTTATTATATTATGAATCATCCAAACTGACTATTGTAATTAGTAAGCTCTATCGATCATCACAAACATTATGCTACCGTATTTCGTCTCAAATGTTGTATGTCATTACTTTCAATCTAATTACTGACAGGAGCCCATAACCCGGAGCGTCCATATCTCCTACAAAGCTGTCACAGCGTTTTCACAAGTTGGGCTATTTTTAGATCATTTTTGCCGCCAATTAGTGGGTTGCACCAGTGGCGGAACAAAATACTTTTGTTAACCAAAAACATGGCTGCTACGCTTTTGTAATTTTATTCCCTTAGGAATGATTGCAACCCAAGAATAGCGGGAAACCGTTCTAAAAATAACCTAACTTGGGAAAACACTGTGACATAGGCCTAGAGTGCGGAAAGGACGCTCCTGGTTAAATACTCCTGTTGCTTGTCATTATAAATTTTCTATATTTTCGTTATTATATTTCATTCTGTTTTTGCTAACTTATTTTCTCTTTAATTCTCCTTATTATTTACGCTATAGACATAATGTTATTAGTATTTAGTAATAATTAATTAAGTGTGAGCCCGTCCTTGTATTTATTTCAATAGCCCACTTCCGCGATATGCTTTACTTGTCGCGCATAAAGGTTTCAATACGAGGCCCCTTGCTAAATTAAATTTATTCTTTTCGATCTCACAAAATATAGAAAATAGAATATAATACCAGCTAGTATGACTCGTCACGGATGTTAAGACCATAAGGCTTCCTTATCTTATTATTTCTATATTAATAGTGTCAATCATTTGTCATCTATTTCCTATATTTCGTAACCCATATTTCTAGTTAGTCACGTTCGCCAATGTAATAACATTTCTTCATATTACCTGAAGAAGGCTGGTTTGGCTAGCCGAAATATCGTTATATAAACCTCGAAAATCTACGTTGTGTCGGCTTTGCTTAAGCTTCTCTTAGTTTTATGTGTCCAGCCGATTAGATCAATCACTGATCAACGTATACACCAGCAGGATCGTCGTCCACGGTTGCTTGCATTCTATTTGTTACTCGTTCAGTAGGTCCCTCTCGCGTAATTGGATATTGGCCGCTACACTGAAAGAGACAAGTGACCAGCGGGTCTTGCGCTTATTGCACGGTTCGTTTTCACTTGACGCATATCTCTTGTGCTTGCGTCGCTAGTGAAAACCAGGCTTAAGAATTCGGTGGTCCCTTCATGTAGGCAACACATGAATTGCTATCAAAATACAATAGAATTAACACAATACAAAACAATATCGCGAAATACACAATACAATAGAACACAATATACAATACAATTTGGTAGTAATTCATGTCTGCCCATGTCTGACCAAGAATTCCCTCTACAGCAGCGATGAATTTAAAGAAATTAAAGAACAGGAGCAAGTTGTTAAAGCCGATATTTTGTCTGGATGAGATGTTCTAGCTGTACTCCCCAACTGGGTTTGGAAAAAGATATTCCAAGCATTCACTAGTGTTAAGACGTCCAAAATGATGACCGGGTTGTCGTTTTGGTTATTGCTCCTTTGGCGAGTATTGTGAAATATCAAATTAACCAGTTTTAACTTAAAAGTTCGTTAGCTAGGTTATCCGATCCTGCTGCCGAACTTTCAGACCTAAAACCCGAGGAACTACAGTTCTCTTTATCTGAGTTGTCTTTATCCCGCAAACTTTCTCGAACTAACGAAGGTGTAGTTTGTTACTGCTTTTCGAATCTTCCTTCCACAGGGACGAGACTCGCTCAGATAGAGCGGCAGAAGACGGGTACTGACAATTCTCCCATTCCAGACTCATATCGATGATCTATTGAGCACCCTCAGTTGGAAAAGGCTCGATAGTCAGAGAGCCGCCCAAAAGGCTATCCTAATATACAAAGCCCTGCACGGTCTGGCTCCGCATACTTGACTAAGAAGTTTGAAAGACGAAACTCAGCCTTAAAATATGATCTGAGAGATGCGAGTTCCAAAATATCTATACCACAACTCCGGACTAACTTTGGCAAAAAACGAATTTGCTATAATGGGGCTGAACTTTGGAATTCATTGCCTGATGATATCAGATTATCTGATACAGTTAATATTTTTAGAACCAACCCACGTAAACATACACTATTGTAATTACAATCTTATAAGACACGTCAAACATGTAAAGCAGTAGGCATTCTTTTTACGATTTTTATTTTTTTTAATGTTATGCTATTTTAGTATGTAATTATAGTATGTATAAAGTATGTAAAAAAATGTAAAAGACAAATTTGATATGGCAAATTTTGCTAACCCGAAACTGGGGTAAAAAATTGGAATTCTATCAATGATGAATACAAACTTCTCTCAAAATCTTATTTCAAGAAAACAATTAAAACTGACGTTATTAATTCTTACTGATGCTTACAGAATATGTTTTAATTGGGTGTGTGTATTAATTATTGTAATTAATTTAAATTCGACCTATTCATTGTATTTTGTAACTAGCGGCAATCTGACTCGATTTATAGTCTTATACTATTTTCAGATTGCTGGTATCCCACACGTCTTTTTCGATTTATTTATTTATACACTTTAGATACTAAATAAACTTGTAGGTTCTAAAGAATTCAGCGCAGGTTAATTTGCTGGTTAAATTGGCCCGTCATCTCCTGGCGCCATCGAAACTACCAAATACTATTTCCTGTGTTGTTCGGGAAACTCCAAAGCATTAAAAACAATCAAAGTTTTTTTCATGGCAATTGTAAGCCAGAGCAGGTCTATCATTCTAAATGTGCGAAGTTAATTTGGGGCGTTAGAGGAGCTTGAGACCACATTTGTTTGGCATCGGTTGTTATTATAAAACGTGTAGTTATTTAGCGCCAATTTAATATATATTTTATATCGAGTCATTTGCTCATAATGAAAAGATCGAGAGCTCTGTTTAGTGTCGCACTGGTTTGCTGAAGAAGGGTAATAAGAGAATGATAGCCAGTCTCAGTTTGGTGTAGATTTCGCCAATATTGTGACGATTTTATTTAAACCTCATTCCAACGATAGTAATGTATGTAAATGAACATTTTTTTCAGTAAAGGTGGGGAAAACCCGCCCACACTATCAGAAAGAAATATGAATCTATTAAGACAGTCCGCAGGCCGGTGCATGGGGACGCGGTGGGAAATGCTCGCCTCAGGGTACCTTACAGACCTTCTCGTTCACTCAGATCGAGTTCACATAATCTACTGTCAGTTCCTTGTTCTAATACTGTAACCTATGGCGACAGATCATTCTATGTTGCTGCAGTTACCACGTAAGTAGTATAGTCGGGAGTAAAATGATACCACCTCCTCCTGGGCGCCCCGCCGGGACCAACGAGCCCCCCATCCCCCTCGAAAAGGGACCCATACGAGCCGCCACCGAGTGTATATCCGCGAGGTAGCGGCTCGTATATGTCGAGCACATAGGGCACGGCGTACATGGAGAATTAGGGCAATTTTGTATTTAGGCAAACGGTCAGCAACACAGCCTTTAAATGGGGCGTATTGCCAACTATTCCATGGGCTGCACGGCAGGGGGCCGCGGTGCTACTGCTGAAACCGTGGGTTGAGGGCTACAGCATTTTCTGAGGCGCTCCATACGGCCATACTGCCAGTACAGTCCTAGGAGCCCCACGCCCAGTCCGACGACCGCAAGCGCCGTGTTGGTGGATATGTTCGCGCCAGTGTCTGCTGTGGCCGTTGTGCCTTCTTGCTGTTCGATACGTGAAAGAGCTTCTTTCGCTCGGCGGTTGGCCTCGGCTAGCCGTTTCCCTGCGGCAATCCGTTTGGGGTTCTTTTGCAGCCTTGCTGCGGCGTGGTCCGCAGTGATGCGGTCCGTTGTTCCACTGACAGCTGGTTGTTCCATGGTAGCATGGTAACTTAATTACCCCAATGCTTTATCCTAATTAATCAGCCGTGGTATTTACGGTACTGCAAGTAAAGGTGGGCCAGCGCCAAAGCCACTCCGGCGAATTCGAATATGAGCGAAGGGGGCTTCTCACTGTTCGGTGGTTCCTCTGTCAGCTGGGGGACTTGTTCCGCTGTCGGCTCGGGCATCTTGGGTATCAGCATCAAGTTGTATATCGCTTATGGAAGGTAACTTTAACTCGAAATCGGTATGGTTCGCCACGTGCATCCCAGCAGACACTAAGGCAGCGAGGCGGCCCGTATGTAGTAGGATTAGCCCTGCCGCGCTGCCGATCTCCCTACGGATGATATGGTCATTCCGTAAGTCCTCTGCCAGTGCCTGCTGATTGACGATGGGGAGTATGGCCGCCACGACACGCGTGGCGAAACGGAGCATCCCGTTGACCAAGCCGCCGGCAACTTGTTGCGTCACTATGGTCTGGTACCGCCCATAGAGTTGCTTGACGTCCTTATTCGTCAGCCGGGCTACGTCCCCTAGGGTGAGGCACTGTCCGAGGTATTGATCGGAAGTCCCCATCACAGCCAGTATTTTTAGGGCCTCCCGTTGCTCTTCTAGCTGGTCCTCCTCCGAGACCTCGGGGCTTTTAGCGAATTCGTTAGGGGGATCCCCTATGAGAGCATCGAGTTCCTTATCGGTCATCATTGGCGCATATATGCAACGGGTGCAGGTATCTCCAATACAACATCGAAGGGATGTCGCAGGCTGAAGCATACGTGAGCGAACCTGTGGGCTCGTAGCTCCGACACCAGCAGCTGCCTTTCGTCCAGCTACAGGCCAGAACCTAGTCCTCGAACAGATTATTGGTGTCTGCTACGGACGCGGTGTGAAAGGCAACGACACAGGCCACATTCTCCCGATAGGGCTTGCAGATGCTTGTGTGCTGTTGCGTCAACACCCAAACACTGAGCCCGATGTGGCGCGCGGAGAAGGCCAAGTCGGTCAACTTGTCCGTGCGCCGTTTGACGTCCTTGCTCGCGGCACAGTCGTCCAGAATCACCAGCGTGTTTGTACCTTCGAAGACACAAGCGCACACGCGCAGCGCGGCCTCAAGTATGTTAAGGCCTGGTTCAGAGGTCAAAATTCGGGTAAAAAACTGTTTTCCTTATTTCAGCACAGCCGAGTATGGTAAGTACGCCAAGTTTCTCACGATAATAGATATCGCCATTCTTTACTACCTTAAGTGGTTTGTGTGTAGTAAAACGTGTCACGTGGTCTGTCACGTGACTTAGAACACGAAATCAGTAAATCAAAAACGCGGCTCCGAGTTTAAAACAGCTAGGACGATGAGTGGATATATTTGGTTAAGGTTGAAGCCTTTTCAGCTTAGAAAAGATGACTACAATGTTTCGTTAACGAGTAATTAAGGGGAACATATGCAAAATAGGTCACGTGACTTTTTGTACCCTTAATATCTCCTTATCTTTACATGATAGTCATGTTTTCTAAGCGTGGTCTGAAACACTGCCGGAGGAGTAATGTTTTAGCAGGGTTACTTTATATGCATATGTTATCGTCGCAGCCGCATTTCACTTAAACGATTTTATATAATTATGACGTCATCGATCACGTGATACGACAACCATCCACTTAACAAATTTAAGGAAGTGGATATTAGTATCATGGTGTAATTATATTTTGTTTAAACTGTCATTTTCGTCAGAAAACCTTTTTTAAACGTAAATCTATTTTCCGTTAAATGACCCAGGCCTTTTAAAACATACTTGAGGCGTCGATAGCATCCTGTGGGGGCGAGATGACGAAGAAATGTGGGTCTCGACGGGCAAAACCCCGGTAGGACTTGTTGTGGGCGTAGGTGGGGCAGATGAAAACGATGAAATCAAACTTTCCGCGAAACGCTCCCCGGAGGGTGTCAACGAGAAACTGGATCTTCCCGCAGTTCGTGGGGCCCACTATCAACGCATTGAAGGGCACGTGTTCTGTGAGTGAGGGCTTGGTATATAACGTGTTACAAGATACAATGATACGGAGATACCAAGATACAGTGATACAGTGATACAGTGATACAGTGATACAGTGATACGGTGATACGGTGATACAGTGATACAGTGATACGGTGATACAGTGATACAGTGATACAGTGATACGGTGATACAGTGATACAGTGATACGGTGATACAGTGATACGAAGATCTCAAATTTCCTTTAAAATTTAAAAAATAGGGGGGAAATACTTTTCCACAGAAATGGAGTTTTGGCTAGCCTTCGTTCCTCCGAACCGCCGGAGACGGCTGAAATTCAAGCTAAGTTTTGGCAGCAATTTTTCACATACCAAAAACTGTAAAAAAAAAAATCAGTACGCAAAAGGAAGTTTTTAACCGGAAGTAAAAAGCTATGTTTGATTGACAGCAGGTCAATTAACACAAGACATGTGCTCACTCGCCCGAAACGAAAGCTAGCATAAATTCATTTCATGTTTATTGAGAAACGTTTTTCCAGCCCCGATCCATGTGTTGTCTAAATGCTCCAGCAGGACTAAGCTCCAGCAGGATGCCCTTAGCTTGGAAAGAAGCAAAACAAGGCCAAACAATGCATACGACTACGAGCCTCGCAAAACCCGACAAGTTCAGACAGAGTGCCGAGTGGTCCACATCTGAACATAAAGAAGAAGTGAGATGGCTTTCAGAAGCTCCAACCCCAAAAATATTTTATGGTTGCTTTGTCGCATTTCGGAGGAATCGTATTACAAAACCATGCAGGGGAATATCAAAATTCGATTTGGTTATCATGCTTTCGGTGAAAAGGCGAAAACATAAATCCGACTAGATATAAGGGTAGATATGCGGGAATGCAAACACCGTACGCGTCAAGAGCTCTCTTTTTAGAATTTCCCAATTCCCCAACAAAATTTTGTTTTGCAGCAGAGATATCAATTGACATTGCGTAAACAATTCAGACAAATCGAATCAATTCTTCTTGAGTTAGAGCTTTTTAAAAACTCTATTTTGGTTGAAAATCGAAAGCGTAGAAAATAGCCCAAGATTTCCCGAAAATACAATGTTGATTTCCGATCAAAGCTACGCGCCGCATCGAGAATATTTTATAGCCGGTTCTAGTTTTCTGACGACTTGGAAAATGGAAAAGACGAAAGGTCCTTGAGGGACAAAGCCAAAGCGAACACCTATAAATGACAAAGGAAGGGCACATAAATCAAAGGCCTTAAATGCCAGTGACAGCGATTGCAGGGGTCTGAACGGTCCTGAAACAGCACGGCAAATAGCGAGATCGTGGTGTTGGTTTCAAGCTTTTCAGAGTTTTAATATGTTTCCATCTAAGCTTTCTTGGAAACAAATCTTCTCTCAGCTGGTTCCTATCAATTCTTCTTTATGTTCAGATGTGGACCACTCGGCACTCTGTCTGAACTTGTCGGGTTTTGCGAGGCTCGTAGTCGTATGCATTGTTTGGGCTTGTTTTGCTTCTTTCCAAGCTAAGGCCCGTAAGGGCATCCTGCTGGAGCTTAGCCATGCTGGAGCAGTTAGCCCTGCTTGCTTTTTGGAAGACATAAGGCCAACAACCCATGGATCGGGGCTGAAAAAACGTTTCTCAATAAACATGAAATTAATTTTTGCTAGCTTTCGTTACGGGCGAGTGAGCACATGTCATGTGCTAATTGACCTGCTGTCAATCAAACAGAACTTTTTACTTCCGGTTAAAAACTTCCTTTTGCGTACTGTTTTTTTTTAACAGTTTTTGGTATGTGAAAAATTGCTGCCAAAACTTAGCTTGAATTTCAGCCGTCTCCTCCGGTTCGGAGGAACGAAGGCTAGCCAAAACTACATTTCTGTGGAAAAGTATTTCCCCCCCATTTTTTAAATTTTAAAGTAAGTTTGAGATATTCGTATCACTGTATCACCGTATCACTGTATCACCGTATCACTGTATCACTGTATCACTGTATCACCGTATCACTGTATCACCGTATCACTGTATCACCGTATCACTGTATCACCGTATCACTGTATCACCGTATCACTGTATCTTGGTATCTCCGTATCATTGTATCTTGTAACACGTTATATACCAAGCCGTGAGTGAGTCCATGCCTCAGTTAATATGTGACAGTATTCACTGCTCTATTCAGTATGGTGATCTGAGCGTCGGCAAGCACGTAGATGTGCATGTTCACAATCCCTGAGCCCCCCGAGCGATGAATACGCAGCTGGAGGTCTTTTCCGCTATCTATTTGAGCCAGGCCATCTCCGTGAACGGCGCTGGCTTTCGCAGTGCGAAAGTCGATCAGTACAGCGAACTTGCTCTCGTAGAACTTCTGGGGTGTCATGTTAGTAGTGGTTCCCACCGCTCCCCCGCAGAACCACCCCTTTGCGGACTCCCAGAAATCGAGCGGAAACATTCCAGAGGGGAAGAGGTTGTTGGGGATGCCGTTGACGTCAACCTCCACCTTGGAGATGCCTGGATTTACGAACTGCTCGCTATCCCGAGCGCCCCCATCGTGGCGAGTGACGAATAGCAGCAGGAGCCCAGTGAAGGAGTGGCGGGGGACGTTCACATTCTCAGACACCAGCGTGTCGCTCGCTCGGTTGACCGGAACAGTCTTGAAGTGCACGGCGTGGTTGAACAGGAAGGCCGTGCCAGTGTTGTAGTCTCCCTCGGCCTGCGCCGCAAGATCGGGATCCTCGATGACTTGGTATTCTAGGTCTATGTTTGTGAGCTTATACGTGCCTACCGTTTGTGTTGTCGGATCCCACTATGACGTCTGTGGCTGGCGCCAGGATCAATTCGAAGGACAAGATGTCGTGCAGTGCGTGCGGGTACAGGACACCGTGGGTCGTGACAATGTCGTGGTCGAGGGGGATCCTGTACTTACCACCGTATGCGGCCAGTATCGCATTGTCAGCCGTATTCGAGGTGTTTTTATCGCCAGCACCCGAGCGGAGTTTGTTTTGGTTGGCGGATTGGATGCCCTGCTCTATGCGGGCCTCTCGACAGGCACCGTTATTGGCGTTATTGTCTCTGCGTTGCAGGGGGGGCTCCACGGGGTGACGAAGGAGGTCGGCAAGGGGCGACAGGCCCTTGGCAAAACGCTGGGGCAGATCCTGCCGGGGATGGTCGGGGCAATCGCCAGTCTCCTCTTTCGCACTGCGGGCGAGGTGGTTGGCTTCCTCGCAAAGAACGCTTGGCTACTGATCGTCGCCGTAGTGGTCTTCCTCACCGAGCAGCACAAACGCTAGCGAAACAGCCACCATGCGGCTCCGGCGGCGGCAATCGTCACCATTGCCAAGTTGGCCTCGTGTTTTGGGGCCGCGGGTTGCCCTGCCTTCGGAACCACGGGTGTTGGCGGATTGCTGTCGGTGTGTGTCGCTGTATGTGGTAGTTGTTTTTTAGGGCGAAGCCCCTGCATGGGGGCCAGCGGTTTTTTGTGTGCTCCATTGACGTCGTTGACCCTCATGTTCATGTCGGTACTAGCCCGGAGGAGGTTGTTGTTGTATCCCACAACAGGGCCATGTCGGTCGGTCGGAGCCAGATTCCGGAAGCGATTGCATAGTCCAGGCGTGCGTGGGCGTCTCCGATGGTCTTTTGATACCGGCGGATGCTCTCGGCGACCCCTGGTGTTGCGATAGCATCCTCGAGCAGCACGAGGAAATTCCGGCGGCCCTCCTTCGCCTGCCCGGAGCTGCCGAGTATTGGGCCTCGGACTTGCGCCTGCGCTCCATACACGCAATACACGTATGCCTCGACGCTTTGGTTGAGCCTGCCCCTCCCGGCAAATGTCAGCCCTGGGTGTGTGTTGGCTGTGGCTGGGACGAATCGCTGCCATTGTTCGGCCGCCTCTTGGTTCTCGATGCGTGTCCTTCCGGCGTCGAGCTCGATGTCGGAGGCTCCTCTTTGATACGCCGCGAATTCGTTGGCATCGTTCCACAGGAGGTTGGTATTCCACTGCTTATCCGCCAGCAGCCACGTGGATGTGGTTCCCAGGTCCCCCAGGCGCCCCTTTCGGAACCGGAAATCGGTGTTTGAGGCGATACCGAACTCCTGGCAAATTCTGCGGTACGCCGCTTTGTTGTGGGGGTTGTCGTAGGACGACCAGACGGGGGTTCCTGGAAGCGCGGTGCCCATATCTTGGAGGATTTGGCGGGCCATGAAGTAGATGTGGAACCGTAGGAGAGAAACCACACGTTTTGGGAGGTCTCCCAGCATTCCTACCGAAATACCACAGCCCTCGGTGGCCAGGAACACAGCAAAGTTGACCTACTGCGGCCAGAAGTCGCTGTTGGGTCCCTGGAGCCACTTGTGGATGTCCGCGGTCTTACCCCCCTTGGGGTCGCCGCCGGCCCCGCCGCCGTATAGCACAACGAGGTCCGCAAAGATGTCTGGAACGTCCGCAGTGAAGTACCTATGCTCGTCGACGTAGATGTCTAGACTGCGGAGCTGGAATGGCTTCCCCCACATGGTATCCTTTGACCACTCGGGTGGGAGGCGCATTTTCTGGGCCTTATCCGCAAGCAAGAGTGCGCGTGGAAAGGCGTGTATATGGGCGGGGGTGAGGTGGACACCTCCGTGCAGTGCGGCGTCTATGCGCTTTTGTACATCAGCCGGCTTCTCGTAGTGGGCATCCGGGCCGTAGACCCAGTAACCCGTGTCTTCGTCTGCCCGAAATACGATGCTTGTCGTAAAATCTTCCCCGTCTGTGGTTGTTTCCGGGTAGAACTGGGTCATATCGGCGTGGGGGTACTTCTTTCGGAAGGCTGCTAGGGTTGCTGCATTACTCGCTGCTATCTTTCTGTTCCCCTCGGCAAGGGCTGCAGCCTGATCTTGTTGGGACAACATCGGTGCAGTATCCGCGCTTTTCGCGTGGCGACGTATATCGTCGAACCTGTCATCCTTGTTTTTCAGAACGAGCGGCATTGTATTGAAGCGGGGGGGATGCCTTTAATACTGCAAACATGGTGGTCTTACATGTCTCCTGCACCTCGTCAGATCACGTGGTCTATTTCGATCGACCTCTTCTTGTCCAGAACGTTTCGCTAGTCGAGGCCACTCTCGAGAACAGTTGGTGGAATGTAGCCGAAACTGCGACTTTCTGGTGGTTTACGGAGGGAGGAAATAACGAACCTGAGGTGCGAAACACACACAGTATCGTCGCAGGGCACCATGATATGGCAAGCATTCAACCGTACTTCAAACCCGCAATTGATGCTGGCGTCGTGAAATTCGTGAAAATCTTACCGACGAAGGCTTGGACCCTAGAGGTCAAGAAACCGGTCCGGTTCAGTAGGAATCTTTGCACACTGCTGTGCGTTGTAGGTAATGAAGAGGGGAGGGGCGTATCGCTCAAAGTGGGAAACCATGCCCTGGTGCTTAATGATATCCACACAGTGTATGTCCACTGCTATATCATTGATTCCGGGCTAGCTTAGAGATCCGAGGGGAGAGGTTCGCAAAAGCAACATATTCCCCACCAAACCCCCTAACCATCCGAGCTCTAAGGGGGACAATGCGGAGCAGCCTCCGCATTTCGGTCCGTACGAAAAGCGGGCAACTGATTGACTTTCACAAGCGCCCTTTTAAATATGTATTAAACCTCGACATCGAGCCTGATATATGATGGCGAGCGATTCGATTTACCCCTTGCTTGTGGACGCGGAGGCACAGCCCGTAGAAAACTTTCGGAAACAGAAAGTATGCGATACACTCGCCGAGCTCGAACAGCAGACAAAACACTATGAGGCAGTTCGTAAAAAATACGCCCGAGCCCGTAGCATTGTTCACGGGGTCTCTGTGACTGCAGGTGGTCTGAGTGGCGTTTTATCTGCTTCCGCTCTGGCCGCGTCCTTGACTGGTATTGGACTGGGGCTCTTTGCGCTATAATTGCGGCTTCAGCAGCCGTTGCCAGTAAGAGACTAGGCTCCCATGTTTCGAAGCATGAAATGACTGTTTCGCTGGCCCGGGCCAAGGCGGACAGCGTTGCCGATAAAGTGTCGAAAGCACTATCTGACGGAGTGATTTCAGAGACTGAGTACTCTAGTATTGTTGGCGAGAAAGTGAAATACGAAACTCAAACGCGACATTCGGCAGAAAGCTCGGCTAGAAAGCCAAAAAAATGTAGAAACCCTACGGGTAGAGGTTCGGAAAGAAATTCGGGCAAAATTAGGCTCCCTCGTGGGCTAAAAATCGATATTTCGTACGAGAGAAGCGAGCGAGGCACGCACATTCAATTCGCTAAAAGCTCCGTATAAAACTCCCGTGTTGTTTGGGTCCGTATGCAAATTATGTCTCGTCACGCCTGCTGAGTCGCGATTGCATCAGCCTCGGCCAGACATTAAATACATTTTTCTATGCCAAAAATTTCGTCTGGCGCTGGTGGCCGAGTGGTTTGATCATCTGTCTGTGGAAATGGGGGCCCATAGACAGGAGTTCGAACCCACTTGTGCACCAGTGTCAGGCCGGTTGATATGAAGTAAAAAGCCCCCATCTTCATATCAACTGTGAAATCAGCGGCCAGAGTCAAGTGTGACCCATGCGAGAGCCGAATGAGGCCAAAAGCTGACAAGCAAGGCCGGGCTCGGCCAACAAAAGCAAAAACCCCTCTGGGACATAAGGAGAAGAGAAGGCAAGGTGAAAGTGAATGTTGTCCCAGAGGGGTTCTGGCTAGCGCCAGTTTTGCTTTTTTGTTTTGCTTGTACGCGTAGGTCTCGGATGGTTGACATCTTGCACCATCAACTATACCCCATCTCTCTCTCTAAATGGGTGTGTTTTACCTCGCGCTTCTAACTAATACCCTTTTCTCTAATTGATTGGTTGACCCGTCGTCGCCGTCAATTCCTGCAACCCACTCGCGAAGTGCTTCTTAGTCTTTTGTTTTTCCCTATGAAAGCGCTGACGACTAGATCGCCCGCACCACTCACAATGCCCGTAACTCGTACGACATCCTCGGCCGCACTTCGTACAGGGGGCGGGTATACTCCCCCCTACCCGTATTTGGAAATTGTGCTGTCCACAGTACTGCATCTTCGCGCTCCTCGCACAGTGCGTAGTCTTTCCAAGCATTAACCATCCACAAGTGCGTCTCTCCATCGCAGCTAATGTGGTATGTATATACTTCTCTAATAGATAGGCCCGGGCCCCGGGGCAGGTGGTCCTGGCGGGGCGCCCAGTCCGCGTAGACGAGCGCCCGTTTGCCTACATACACAATTTCCCCATGCGCAGCCTCGCCGTTTGCCTACATACAGAATTGCCCCAAAACGTTGTGTAGACGAACGCCCGTTTGCCTACATACAGAATTACCCCAAAAAGTTGTGTAGACGAACGTCCGTTTGCCTACATACACAATTGCCCTAATTCTCCATGTACGCCGTGCCCTATGTGCTCGACATATACGAGCCGCTACCTCGCGGATATACACTCGGTGGTGGCTCGTATGGGTCCCTTTTCGAGGGGGGTGGGGGGCTCGTTGGTCCCGGCGGGGCGCCCAGGAGGTGGTATCATTTTACTCCCGACTATACTACTACGTACAATATTGCGAATTGCCCCGACATAATGTTTGTTTATTTAGGCAAGCCTAAAAGCGGAGCTCCCAATTATCTGAACTGTGTTAACGAGCCGAAAAAAAACGATAAATAAGATATAAAGAAAACTTACAAAGATAAAAACACAAACATAACTGGTAGACTCAAGGCAAATCAGGGCAAAAGGTTTAGAAGTAACAATAAAATAACAGAAAACGAAAAAAACGAAAACCATTTTCACTAGTTACTGGGTAAGGTTTCGTGCACTGGTTCAACAGTGCACGCGCAGGTGCAACACTTTTTCAGGTACGTCGTGTGTCGCTCGGCGCGTGTCGGGATTCGGGCGCGATCGCGAGGGAAGGCCGGAAGTCGTTCAATGTTTGCTGTCATCCTTTATGTATGTAGCCTGATTTTCAGACGGTACGAGGTCGTCCGTTCACTTCCTCCCACCTCCCCGTCTAATGGACTTTGGCAGAAACCGTGTTCCTGACGTCATTTCATTTCGACCAATCAGAGCGAAGGTTTTATTTTTAGAGAACTGAGGTATGCGTGGAATGTCTAGTGGAGCCTGCATGAAGGTCAAGCGAAATGGCGGACGATACAAACCGACTTGATATGGCTTTGGAGAAAGCGTGCGAAACTTTCGGAATTTCTGAATTATTTCCCGAACAGAGAAAGGCAATATCACCCCTCGTTTCCCGGAAGGACCTTGGCCATCACAGCTGCATCTATAGGCGACGACCAGGTAGAGAATCGAGAGAGGAGAAATTATGTAGCCTTCTAATTCTACAGCTCGTCAGAATCGCACTTTCCTGCACTGGGCCTCGGACTTGCGCCTGCGCTCCATACACGCAATACACGTATGCCTCGACGCTTTGGTTGAGCCTGCCCCTCCCGGCAAATGTCAGCCCTGGGTGTGTGTTGGCTGTGGCTGGGACGAATCGCTGCCATTGTTCGGCCGCCTCTTGGTTCTCGATGCGTGTCCTTCCGGCGTCGAGCTCGATGTCGGAGGCTCCTCTTTGATACGCCGCGAATTCGTTGGCATCGTTCCACAGGAGGTTGGTATTCCACTGCTTATCCGCCAGCAGCCACGTGGATGTGGTTCCCAGGTCCCCCAGGCGCCCCTTTCGGAACCGGAAATCGGTGTTTGAGGCGATACCGAACTCCTGGCAAATTCTGCGGTACGCCGCTTTGTTGTGGGGGTTGTCGTAGGACGACCAGACGGGGTTCCTGGAAGCGCGGTGCCCATATCTTGGAGGATTTGGCGGGCCATGAAGTAGATGTGGAACCGTAGGAGAGAAACCACACGTTTTGGGAGGTCTCCCAGCATTCCTACCGAAATACCACAGCCCTCGGTGGCCAGGAACACAGCAAAGTTGACCTACTGCGGTCAGAAGTCGCTGTTGGGTCCCTGGAGCCACTTGTGGATGTCCGCGGTCTTACCCCCCTTGGGGTCGCCGCCGGCCCCGCCGCCGTATAGCACAACGAGGTCCGCAAAGATGTCTGGAACGTCCGCAGTGAAGTACCTATGCTCGTCGACGTAGATGTCTAGACTGCGGAGCTGGAATGGCTTCCCCCACATGGTATCCTTTGACCACTCGGGTGGGAGGCGCATTTTCTGGGCCTTATCCGCAAGCAAGAGTGCGCGTGGAAAGGCGTGTATATGGGCGGGGGTGAGGTGGACACCTCCGTGCAGTGCGGCGTCTATGCGCTTTTGTACATCAGCCGGCTTCTCGTAGTGGGCATCCGGGCCGTAGACCCAGTAACCCGTGTCTTCGTCTGCCCGAAATACGATGCTTGTCGTAAAATCTTCCCCGTCTGTGGTTGTTTCCGGGTAGAACTGGGTCATATCGGCGTGGGGGTACTTCTTTCGGAAGGCTGCTAGGGTTGCTGCATTACTCGCTGCTATCTTTCTGTTCCCCTCGGCAAGGGCTGCAGCCTGATCTTGTTGGGACAACATCGGTGCAGTATCCGCGCTTTTCGCGTGGCGACGTATATCGTCGAACCTGTCATCCTTGTTTTTCAGAACGAGCGGCATTGTATTGAAGCGGGGGGGATGCCTTTAATACTGCAAACATGGTGGTCTTACATGTCTCCTGCACCTCGTCAGATCACGTGGTCTATTTCGATCGACCTCTTCTTGTCCAGAACGTTTCGCTAGTCGAGGCCACTCTCGAGAACAGTTGGTGGAATGTAGCCGAAACTGCGACTTTCTGGTGGTTTACGGAGGGAGGAAATAACGAACCTGAGGTGCGAAACACACACAGTATCGTCGCAGGGCACCATGATATGGCAAGCATTCAACCGTACTTCAAACCCGCAATTGATGCTGGCGTCGTGAAATTCGTGAAAATCTTACCGACGAAGGCTTGGACCCTAGAGGTCAAGAAACCGGTCCGGTTCAGTAGGAATCTTTGCACACTGCTGTGCGTTGTAGGTAATGAAGAGGGGAGGGGCGTATCGCTCAAAGTGGGAAACCATGCCCTGGTGCTTAATGATATCCACACAGTGTATGTCCACTGCTATATCATTGATTCCGGGCTAGCTTAGAGATCCGAGGGGAGAGGTTCGCAAAAGCAACATATTCCCCACCAAACCCCCTAACCATCCGAGCTCTAAGGGGGACAATGCGGAGCAGCCTCCGCATTTCGGTCCGTACGAAAAGCGGGCAACTGATTGACTTTCACAAGCGCCCTTTTAAATATGTATTAAACCTCGACATCGAGCCTGATATATGATGGCGAGCGATTCGATTTACCCCTTGCTTGTGGACGCGGAGGCACAGCCCGTAGAAAACTTTCGGAAACAGAAAGTATGCGATACACTCGCCGAGCTCGAACAGCAGACAAAACACTATGAGGCAGTTCGTAAAAAATACGCCCGAGCCCGTAGCATTGTTCACGGGGTCTCTGTGACTGCAGGTGGTCTGAGTGGCGTTTTATCTGCTTCCGCTCTGGCCGCGTCCTTGACTGGTATTGGACTGGGGCTCTTTGCGCTATAATTGCGGCTTCAGCAGCCGTTGCCAGTAAGAGACTAGGCTCCCATGTTTCGAAGCATGAAATGACTGTTTCGCTGGCCCGGGCCAAGGCGGACAGCGTTGCCGATAAAGTGTCGAAAGCACTATCTGACGGAGTGATTTCAGAGACTGAGTACTCTAGTATTGTTGGCGAGAAAGTGAAATACGAAACTCAAACGCGACATTCGGCAGAAAGCTCGGCTAGAAAGCCAAAAAAATGTAGAAACCCTACGGGTAGAGGTTCGGAAAGAAATTCGGGCAAAATTAGGCTCCCTCGTGGGCTAAAAATCGATATTTCGTACGAGAGAAGCGAGCGAGGCACGCACATTCAATTCGCTAAAAGCTCCGTATAAAACTCCCGTGTTGTTTGGGTCCGTATGCAAATTATGTCTCGTCACGCCTGCTGAGTCGCGATTGCATCAGCCTCGGCCAGACATTAAATACATTTTTCTATGCCAAAAATTTCGTCTGGCGCTGGTGGCCGAGTGGTTTGATCATCTGTCTGTGGAAATGGGGGCCCATAGACAGGAGTTCGAACCCACTTGTGCACCAGTGTCAGGCCGGTTGATATGAAGTAAAAAGCCCCCATCTTCATATCAACTGTGAAATCAGCGGCCAGAGTCAAGTGTGACCCATGCGAGAGCCGAATGAGGCCAAAAGCTGACAAGCAAGGCCGGGCTCGGCCAACAAAAGCAAAAACCCCTCTGGGACATAAGGAGAAGAGAAGGCAAGGTGAAAGTGAATGTTGTCCCAGAGGGGTTCTGGCTAGCGCCAGTTTTGCTTTTTTGTTTTGCTTGTACGCGTAGGTCTCGGATGGTTGACATCTTGCACCATCAACTATACCCCATCTCTCTCTCTAAATGGGTGTGTTTTACCTCGCGCTTCTAACTAATACCCTTTTCTCTAATTGATTGGTTGACCCGTCGTCGCCGTCAATTCCTGCAACCCACTCGCGAAGTGCTTCTTAGTCTTTTGTTTTTCCCTATGAAAGCGCTGACGACTAGATCGCCCGCACCACTCACAATGCCCGTAACTCGTACGACATCCTCGGCCGCACTTCGTACAGGGGGCGGGTATACTCCCCCCTACCCGTATTTGGAAATTGTGCTGTCCACAGTACTGCATCTTCGCGCTCCTCGCACAGTGCGTAGTCTTTCCAAGCATTAACCATCCACAAGTGCGTCTCTCCATCGCAGCTAATGTGGTATGTATATACTTCTCTAATAGATAGGCCCGGGCCCCGGGGCAGGTGGTCCTGGCGGGGCGCCCAGTCCGCGTAGACGAGCGCCCGTTTGCCTACATACACAATTTCCCCATGCGCAGCCTCGCCGTTTGCCTACATACAGAATTGCCCCAAAACGTTGTGTAGACGAACGCCCGTTTGCCTACATACAGAATTACCCCAAAAAGTTGTGTAGACGAACGTCCGTTTGCCTACATACACAATTGCCCTAATTCTCCATGTACGCCGTGCCCTATGTGCTCGACATATACGAGCCGCTACCTCGCGGATATACACTCGGTGGTGGCTCGTATGGGTCCCTTTTCGAGGGGGGTGGGGGGCTCGTTGGTCCCGGCGGGGCGCCCAGGAGGTGGTATCATTTTACTCCCGACTATACTACTACGTACAATATTGCGAATTGCCCCGACATAATGTTTGTTTATTTAGGCAAGCCTAAAAGCGGAGCTCCCAATTATCTGAACTGTGTTAACGAGCCGAAAAAAAACGATAAATAAGATATAAAGAAAACTTACAAAGATAAAAACACAAACATAACTGGTAGACTCAAGGCAAATCAGGGCAAAAGGTTTAGAAGTAACAATAAAATAACAGAAAACGAAAAAAACGAAAACCATTTTCACTAGTTACTGGGTAAGGTTTCGTGCACTGGTTCAACAGTGCACGCGCAGGTGCAACACTTTTTCAGGTACGTCGTGTGTCGCTCGGCGCGTGTCGGGATTCGGGCGCGATCGCGAGGGAAGGCCGGAAGTCGTTCAATGTTTGCTGTCATCCTTTATGTATGTAGCCTGATTTTCAGACGGTACGAGGTCGTCCGTTCACTTCCTCCCACCTCCCCGTCTAATGGACTTTGGCAGAAACCGTGTTCCTGACGTCATTTCATTTCGACCAATCAGAGCGAAGGTTTTATTTTTAGAGAACTGAGGTATGCGTGGAATGTCTAGTGGAGCCTGCATGAAGGTCAAGCGAAATGGCGGACGATACAAACCGACTTGATATGGCTTTGGAGAAAGCGTGCGAAACTTTCGGAATTTCTGAATTATTTCCCGAACAGAGAAAGGCAATATCACCCCTCGTTTCCCGGAAGGACCTTGGCCATCACAGCTGCATCTATAGGCGACGACCAGGTAGAGAATCGAGAGAGGAGAAATTATGTAGCCTTCTAATTCTACAGCTCGTCAGAATCGCACTTTCCTGCACTGGGCCTCGGACTTGCGCCTGCGCTCCATACACGCAATACACGTATGCCTCGACGCTTTGGTTGAGCCTGCCCCTCCCGGCAAATGTCAGCCCTGGGTGTGTGTTGGCTGTGGCTGGGACGAATCGCTGCCATTGTTCGGCCGCCTCTTCAAACTTATGTCAATTTCTCAGAACTAACCCTAACCATATCCTGTTTGAGCTGCTCTGGTTTTTTGGGCAGTAGGAACTTTTTAAACAGGATTTTTCGTACAGTATTTCAAGCGCATGGTCACAACACTGATCTAACGACCGGATTTGTTGTACTTTACAATTTGTCAAAATTAAGACTGTTCAAAATTCTGAAAACATAAACATTTAGGCAAATGTAATCCAACTTTTACCATGACATATTCACTATATGTGTTCACTCCTGTAGAGATTTCATGCCATTTCATGAAAGATTTAGTCTCCTTAAGACGAAAAAGCTAAGATATTTCAGCTTTTAGGACAGCAAAATTGTCAAAATAAAGTGTGTTAAAAATTCTGCAAACATAAATAATTGCCCAAATGTCGTGAAACTATTACCATGACATACTCAGTATGTGTGTTCACTGCTGTAAAAAAATCATTACATTTCATGAAAGATTTGGTCTTCTAAATGCCAACATTCTAGGAGACATTACGTTTTAATACGGCATACAAAGCGGTCGAGGATCGTAAGATTAATGATTTTCCAAAGCCCGTAGATTCATAAACATCGCGATATCGATGCACTTCCTATCAGATTTTTCCGGTACACGTCTGAGGATAGCTTGTTTCTCTACGTTCTGTTTCTATAAGTTTGAAGCTGTAGAACATATTCTGCAGTGCATGAAATAGCACTACTAGAATTACTTCTAGTTCTGCTACTCTTATTGATAATATATTTACCAACAACTTAGATTACAACATAATCAGTGGAGTACTTTATACTGATATATCTGATCACCTCCCTATATTTCAAATAACTAACCTAAAGCTTACTGCCGAAATCCGACCTAAACAAATTCATGCTCGTGACATAAATTCCACTAACTTAAACAAATTCCGTTCTCTCTTAAATGGCACCGATTGGAATTTTATCAACAATGCATCTTCATCTCATGAATCTTATGAATTATTCATAAATTACCTAACACCTATCTATAATCAGTTTCCCTATTAAAACAGTTAACATTAAAGATCGAGACAAATCCAAGCCATGGTTCACCTTTGGTCTTAGTAACTCTTGTAGAAGAAAGAACTCCCTTTTTAAGCTATCTATACTCAATCCAACTCCAAGTAATAAAGCTAAATATAGCAGATATCGTAATAAATACAACTCCTTAATAAAAACGGCTAGAAAAAAATACTTTCATGATAAGTTGATTTCAATTAACTCATCTCTAAAAAAAACTTGGTCAGTAATTAAATCAGTCATTTCAAATAAACAACCCAATAATAGTTTTACATCTATGAAAGATTCAAATGGTCATTACACTGACCCTATCCAAATTGCAACTAAATTCAACAATTTTTTTACAAATATTGGTCCATCACTAGCCTCAAACATTTCTCAAAACAATACCAACTACAAAAAATATATGTTAGGATCTTATGCCAATAGTATCTTCTTTTCTCCAACAACAGTTGATGAAATTACTACCATAGTCACCTCCTTAAAGAACAGTAGAAGTGAAGGCTATGATGACATATGTATTGAACCTATTAAATTATCAATTGATCTTCTTGCATCCCCTCTATCAGAAATATGTAATTTATCTCTTCTTAATGGTGAATTCCCAGACCATTTCAAAATTGCTAAAGTAGTACCTGTTTACAAGAATGATGATATCAGTTACTTTTCTAATTATAGACCTATTTCCATCCTACCTTGTTTTTCAAAAATCTTGGAAAAAAATTGTTTATATAAGAACATCTAACTTTCTTACAAAATTTAACATACTTAACCATCATCAGTATGGTTTTAGACAGAACCACTCTACATATATGGCTGTTCTTGAACTCATCGAACAAATTTTCCAAGCCTTTGAAAATAATGAAATCACAATAGGTATCTTTATTGATCTCAAAAAAGCATTTGACACTGTAGATCACACAATTTTGATAAATAAGCTTGAGTTTTATGGAATAAGAGGTATACCTTTAGACTGGTTCAAAAGCTACTTGAGTAATAGAAAACAGTATGTTCAAATTTCTAATACTTCTAAATCCTCTCTCAATACAATCAAGTGTGGAGTTCCACATAGGTCAGTTCTTGGCCCTCTTCTTTTTCTCTTATATATAAATGACTTATTCCATTCTTCTAAACATTTGGCATTCCTTCTGTTTGCTGATGATACAAATATCTTCTTTAGTCACAAAGACATTACGCATCTTGTAAATATTGTAAATAGTGAGCTTATCCAAGTTATAACTTGGCTTAATGCCAATAAATTAACTCTTCATCCTGACAAGACAAAATTCGTAATATTTTACCCAGCTAAAAAGAAACTATGTCTCAATGATATTAAAATTAAAATTAATGGTATTAGCAAAAATAGAGTTGATAGGAATTATCATTCATCAAAATCTCTCATGGAAACCCCATATTCATGCTATTAAAAGTAAAATATCTAAAGCAATTGGTGTAATCAATAAATCACATCAATTTCTGGCCTGTAATACCCTTAAAGTCTTATATAACTCACTTATTCTACCCTACTTACAATACTGTAATCTTATATGGGCCTCAACCTATATCCTACACATATTGAACCTCTTTTTCTGCTACAGAAAAAAGTCATTCGTATTATCACTCACTCTCCACCACGTACTCATACCAAACCTCTATTTGATGAACTTGAAATATTAACAATTTTTAATATTTACTAATTCCAAACCTCATGCTTTATTTTCTCTCATATCAATGATATGTTACCGAATCCATTGTCTGCATTTTTTAAATTTAACCTGGAATACCATGATCATTTCACAAGACACAGATTTGATTTACACTTTTCATTTTCAAAACATAAATTTTCAATTCGTTCTCAAGGACCCAACATTTGGAACAGTATTCCACTTTCACTTCGTGAATCCCTAAAGTTCTTCAATTACAAAAAGAAATTAAAATCTTATTTACTTAATAATTAATTTATAATTGCCTTGTCACATAATTTATTCCTAACTATGTTTCTGTAAATCTAGTAATTAATGTTTCCTTCCCTACCTTAATACTCCTCATTTAGTACTCAATGACTTGTATTTCTCATTCAGTATTGTTTAGTTACATGTAAGTACTTAGTAGCTTGTATGTGTGTCTACTACCAAGTGTCCAATACCTTGTATTTATCCCTGTCTATTTAGTATTTATCTGTTTGCTGTAATTTGTTTTGATCCATGTCCTGCATGATAATTTGTTGTTATACCATCTTGTACATCCTTCCACATCTAGATTATACCCTGACCCTGACCCTGTGCCATATAAGCCTCTGGCTTTGGCTGTTCAATATACTGTAATCCTGTATATTACTTATTACAATAAATTATTATTATTATTAAATTATTATTATTATTAAATTATTATTATTATTATTATAGCCGTGATTCTGGCGAAGTTGTAGAAGGCTACATAATTTCTCCTCTCTCGATTCTCGACCTGGTCGTCGCCTTATAGATGCAGCTGTGGTAGCCATGATCCTTCCGGGAAACGAGGGGTGATATTGCCTTTCTCTGTTCGGGAAATAATTCAGAAATGCCGAAAGTTTCGCACGCTTTCTCCAAAGCCATATCGAGTCCGTTTGTATCGTCCGCCATTTGGCTACCCTGGTTCCAGAGGGGCTCAGGTACGAATATACTGTAATGTGCCGCGATCGAAAGTGTTTTGATTCCCTGAAGGAGTTTTGTTTTGCGTGACGACCGTTGAGCCCCTCTGGCCGCTCGAATAGCCAACCTCAATCTCATGCCCATAGACTCGTTTTTATGTGTACAAGTCCAGTCAAACTGGTTTCGACTCGGCGCCGGTTAATTTGCATGTCACTTTCACGTGGTGAAGTCGTGTGTGATTGAAAACATAAAATATGCCGTTGTCGGGATTTGCGAAGATAAAGGAAAATTATCCTCGATTTACTTCGTCGGGTTTGATGTTTGGATCTCCCAATGAGCATGCTTTGATTCCTCGTTGTTCTAGCTCTGTTATGTGGGAGTAAATCACGGCATATAGAGGGGAAATCCCCAGTACAATTGCTCGTTTTGGATAATCGAACGTGAAGGAAGAAGCAAATACCAGTAGGCCGTACTGAGAAGACATCACGCCGCTTCAAGAACATGAACAGACTTCAACTCGTTTATTTCGAGGCTAACCACTGTGAAACATTACGTTTGTGTATAATCTGTCAAGACTCGTGAACCGGTTTGTAACACGATCTCAAGATGAAAACCAATCAAAATGTTCCTTTGATCCGAATGCCTCAGTTTCCATGGCCACAACTCGATCAACCAATCAGGGACGAGGTACAGATTCTGTACCGGAAGAAACGAAAATCTCTACTCGGGCGGCCAGAGGCTCGTCGCTTCGCGAATCGTGCTGAAATCAAGCCTTTCAGCTGGTCTCGCTTCGCTCGCCCTGACGATTTCGAGCCTCTGGTATCCAGGGTACCATTTGGCTTGCTCCACTAGACATTCCACGCATGCCTCAGTTCTCCAAAAATAAAACCTTCGCTCTGATTGGTCGAAATTAAATGACGTCAGGAACACGGTTTCTGCCAAAGTCCATCAGACGGGGAGGTGGGAGGAAGTGAACGGACGACCTCGTACCGTCTGAAAATCAGGCTAATATGTATACGCTATTATCGCACTTCGGCCATCTTGGATTGAAAGCGAGGCTTCCGGGTCGTAATAAGGGTCTAACTTCAGAAGACGGCTGTTGCTGGCTAAGGTTTCTCCAACTTTCAACTGTGCGTAGTCTTCTTTATACACCTCCTGTTGTACCCACTTGTACCACTGCACCTCTGCCTGCTTCAACTCCTCAGCTGACAGCTCAGTTACGGAAGATGTAGATTTAGTCTTGAACAGCTTCGTGGCCCTAAACAGGTACGCGGTTACACGGATTAGCTTTATCCATGTCCCATAGCGCGATACATCGATTAAAGGCTTCACTACAGCAGCTACACAGCTATGGACTACTCTTCTCTCTTCTTCACAGCTTTCGGGCACATCTTCATCCTGCTGCTGGATGAGACGAGATTCAAGAGGTAGAGACAGCCACGAGGGTCCATTCCACCACAGTTCACTTGAAGTCATGTCGTTGCATGGCAATCCACGTGTCAACAAATCTGCCGGATTGGCCTTGCTTGCACAGTAATTCCAGCACTCAGGATCCCACGTGGACTGTATCTCTGCTACTCGATTTGCTACGAATGGTTTCCAGCAAGAACTCTGCCTTCTTATCCAATGAAGTGTCACCATACTGTCCGTCCAACATACAACTCGATCTATCTTAACTGGCAATATCTCTACGATAAATTTCAGCAATCTTGCATTTACCACTGCCGCTAGTAACTGTAGCCTTGGGAGTGACACTGCCTTGATAGGTGCAACTCTGGATCTCGACATTACTAGTTGTGAAGACACTTGTCCCCGCTCATCTGCAATACGAATGTACACTGCTGCTCCGTATGCCTTTGAGGAAGCATCTCCAAAACCGTGTAGCTCAATTGTCGACTTCGAAGTGATACCTGTTCCGAAGCATCTAGGGATGGTCACGTCTTTCAGCTGCGACAACTCTGACTTCCATAATGACCACTCTCTTTCAGTGTTGCTATCCAATGGATCGTCCCACTGTAATCCTCTTCTCCACAGCTCTTGGAAAATGATCTTTACTCTAATCGTGAACGGTGATATCAGTCCCATTGGATCGAATACTTTAGATGCTAGACTTAATAGGCTTCTCTTTGTCATTGGATCACGAGATGAGATGACTTCTGCAGGTGCAATGAATCTGAAGCAATCAGATGTCATGTCCCATGAAACTCCAAGTGCCTTCAGTGGCTCGCTTGATTCAAACTCTACTAATGGCGACGATGCTCTCCTGTCTGGATGTGTGCTATCCATAACAAGCTTTGAGTTACTTGCCCATTTCGTTAAGTTGAATGCTGCCGTCTTCATAATCTCTGTCATCTCCTGTTGGAGTATCAAAGCAGACTCGTCTGTGTCGGCTCCCGTTAAACAATCATCTACATACATGTTATGTAGGATTTCCTTCACAGCATTAGGGAACGTCTCTGCATACTTGTTGACATGGGCGTGCACTGTTGCTATGGCAAGAAATGGACTAGAGTTCACTCCAAACGTCATTTTCCGCATTCTGTAGACTTTAGGTGCTTCGTGTGACTTGAAGTCTCTCCATAGGTACCGGTGGACATCTTGATCCTGTCGTGCAAGCTTTACCTGTAGAAACAGTTTCTCAATATCTGCTATCAGACCAACTCTGTGTGTACGAAAACGAATGAGAACAGATGCAAGATTAGGTTGTAGTGCAGGCCCAGGAAGTACACAATCGTTGAGAGAAACGCCGTCTTTATCTCTTGCTGAAGCATCGAAGACGATTCTACACTTCGTTGTCTTCTTGTCATTGCGAAACACAGCTTGATGTGGCAAGTACCGGACCTTCATATCTTCTCGTTTGTGGTCAGATACCTCTTCTGCAAAGCCTTTCTCTATGTATTGGTTGATAACATTCATGTAAGCCTCAGCTTTCTCTGGATCACGTTTCAACCTTCTCTCAGTGCTTTCTAGTCGTTTCACAGCTTGTGGGTAATTATTCTCTAACTTTATGTGATCTGTCTTCCACGGCAGTTGGACTTCATAGTTGTGGCCATCAAATTTCAGTCCTTTCTTAAAGTCAGAGATTGCATGCTCTTCTTCTTGTGACATAGTTGGATTCTCCTTTTCTGTAATGCCGATTGACTCTAGCTCCCAGAACCGACGCAGACTTGCAGTGACAACGCTATTCTCTGCAGTTGCTACCATTGACGCGGTTGCGGCTTTGGGTGGCCTTCCACAGGCCCTGTAAATATCCAACCGAGGTGTGATTGCACAGCTACTATTGAATCCGTTGTCTTCCCTCTCTTACAAATCCCAGTCACAAATGAATAGTAATGATCTGCACCGATAAGAACATCTACTTCAACTGACTTACGAGGATACAAATCTGTATGTTGGTGCCAGTTTGGCCTCACTGAACAGCGTGGATGCTGTTGATACTCGTTCCTGGTTACTTGTCGGTACAAATCCTGGCTTTCTTCTTTCATCTCTACCTTTGTTTGGACTACGACTACTCGTGCTAGGATTTGCATTTCTCTCGCCTGCCTCTTTGGAAACAACCTGTCGATTAAGGAACTTGAAAAACAAATCCAGATCTATCTCATCTTCTGGAGTGTCGGCTACTCCCACATTTCTAACAACTGTGATGGCAGCTTGGTTTCAAATATGGGTAGCAGAATACATCCATGGCTCATTGGGTTTTCCCCGAGAGCCTCTAGTGCCCTAGTTCTGTTCTTTAGTGTATCATAGAGATCACGAAGGGAGGATGCAGATGTGTTTGACTTAGCCTCCATGTTGACAACTGACTTAACGAGAGATGCGATTATAACACGCTTTCTTCCATACCTACGTTTCAGCGATTATACAGCTGGCTGGTAGTTAGCACCAGTAACTTCAAAACCTTCTATCGTTTGCAATGCATTGCCTGTCAGCACTGAGCGTAAATATGTAAATTTCTGGACATTTGGCAAAGCATCATTGTCATGCACTGCAGCTTCAAACTGATCCCAGAAGTTCTGGAATTTTAGCACATCACCATGAAACTTAGGCAGCTCTATTCTGGGAAATTTGAGGTTAGACGATTGGCGATTTTCATTATGAGCACTGCCCTTTGAGGATTGATCCTCACATGAAGAATTGCATTCTTTGTTTATGTATTCTTGGGCGACATCGACTGCTTGATCTATTTCTTCTAAGAAATCTCTCCAGCTACTAAGCTCATTCTCAATCCCCTCTTCTGGGACTAGTGAGATGATCTGATCTCTCAGCTCAAGGCATGTCATACGATATTCTATTAATCGTTCCACTCTGATCTGTACTTTGACTTTATTTTTCGGTGTTTCACTTAGTTCTGAAATGGCATGAATCAAGGCGTCGATATCCCCTTGTAATACTTTTTCTTTACGCTTAAGCGAGCTAATTTCTTGCAACAGTTCCTCGTCTTGAGCTAGAGACGTTTTCTGGGTGACCTCAGCAAAATTCAAACAATCAGCTTTCTCTGGCTTGGCGACAGATTTCAGCTCGATTTTAGCGTGTACTAACCTTTTAACTAGGTTCTTCTTCCTTCCAACTGTGGGAAGACCTTTTTCTCGGAGAATTTTGCGTAGTTTCTCGACCGACATGCGAGATAGGTCGTCTTCTAGTTGCATTTCACTTTCAATCGAGGTGGCGGCCATTTTATCGAGTACGTGCTTGCGATTCAGATGTTGACAAGACGGAGTTTTGTAGAGTCCAGTCAATCCACGGCAGCTTGAATCGATTCACAAAGTGCTTGCTATCTTCTAATCCTCTAATCCGGCTCGAAGGACCATTTAATGTTGAGAAATAACACGGCTTCTTTGGTTTATAAACTCAACTTTACTTGACTACGACATACAACATGGCTGGTGTTACAAAACTCTCCTCACAGGGGAGGGATACAAATGTAAACCACAGGTAACCCGTTACAATATTACATGTCTAGTTTCTTAGGTACTTTCACGGCTCTTCCTGAACGGGTGTACCTACTATGGGCTGTTACACACATATTTGATTCCAATGAACAGCTCTAAAAGCGATGGAGTTTGAAAATACGCGGAGCTGTCGACCCATACTCAGACATCGATAAAATATCCAGTGAGTAAAAACCAGCTGATTATAAAATACTTCATCGTTTAAATAATGTACCAGTCAATTCCAAACCCGTGCATGACCCCCCCCCCCCCCCCCCCCCCCCCCCCGGGCCACCCCCGGGCCCACCCCCGGGCATTTGAACATTTTGGGAAAAAATCGATCAATTATGCCCCACTACCAAGGCAGAAAAACTGTTCAAATGCCCCACCAGTTTTTCATCCAGGCTGTTCTAATGCCCCACCATCGGGGACCGGATCAGAAAATGTTCCAAAAAAAATTCAACAAAGACCAGGCAAAGACTATTGACAAATAAATGAAATCATTGTTTTATTGACAAACTCTGACTCAAGCAATTCACAGGAAACACCGACGGTGAAAACCACCTTCAACCGGTCAGGGATAAGAACAATCATTTCTACCGGCTCGATCGTTCTTGGTTTCCGTTATGTACTTTATAATAAACGTAATGGTTTGAAATTGAATACGTTAGCTTATGTTGTTGGTATATAAAGTATGTAATAACAGCGTTCGACCAACTCAGCAGCTGGGTCGGCCTGTTATTAACTGCAGGCACCAATCGGCCCGTCTTTTCCAACTATTACTAATATCACGCAGTCGCTCAAAGTTCACGGAGCAAAGCAAAACAACATAGTTTGTACAGGGCCTCCGATAAAGTGCGATAAAAAATCGGAAATTATGCGGCAATTCAGGGCTCATTATGCGGCAAATTATGCGTTTTTTTAGCTCATTTTAAGCTATTATACATGGTCTAAGGAGAAAAAAAATCACTTCTGCACACTTACGAAGCTGTAATTTTAGTCGGTAGATGGGCTCGTTTTTTCTTCTCAGAAGAAATTCCAGCAGATTTCACTAAAAACTTATCCATTTGAGTAAATTTCAGGCAAAAACGACAAGAAATACATTGTGTAAGCAGATGAGATCAAGATTCGCGCGAAAAAGCGACTATTTTACAGCAAACAATAACATGGGATATATCAATGATTCTGAGTGGTCAACACTCTATCCATTGTTTTCGTTATGCACCAATGAGAATACACTTTAGAATTAATTCAGTACCAGATCCCTGGCGCGTGAAGCAATGCAAGAACGCCTGGACGTTTTCGTTGACAAAATCGAATGGACGTATCGAATGGTGATCGTTTCTTGTCCTTTCTTGCGATATTTTGGGCAGTAAATTACCGTGAAATTGCATTATAAAGCACCACAAAGACAACTGTCACAAGGTTGTACCATTTTTATTGACTCATATTGTGTTATTTGTAAGAATTATGCGCGATTGTGCGGAAATTTGCGAATTATGCAATCGCACCATCGCACAATATCAGAGGCCCTGTTTATAGGTTTAAACATAAACAATTTACCTAGTCTGAAAGTGGTCTTCAAATTTGGCAGGTTCACTCTTTCAAGCCAGGCCTCTACAAATGCACAATCCTTATCCTGGAAGTCCTCGAAGGCACGTACGTTCGCCATTTCGACGCGAGCGATGCGAATTTGTAGACAGAGATAATGTATTTTTTAAACACCGATCAAATGCCCCACTCCCACTATTTGTCAAATGCCCGCCCCTGAGGGCCTAGATACTCGTCAAATTCCCCACCCTCGGTAGCAAGCCTCTGATCAAATGCCCGGGGGTGGCCCGGGGGGGTCATGCACGGGTTTGGAATTGACTGATACATAAGTGTGACAGGTTCCCCCAGACTAACAGATAGCAGAAGTCCATTTTCTACACGTAAAAAACAAGAGAGAAACCTCATTGCAGTATACCCTGCCACTTCAAATGATCACTTGAAAACCTGTGAAAAATCCTTCATAATTTTATAGCTTGGGTGTACTCGTTCTAGGAATGATTTGGGTTGGAAATGGTTAGGGTTTTTGGCAAATTTTGGGTTAGGTTTTTAGAAGCTTTGTATGAGGATTTGAGAAAATGCATTATCAATGAACCAAAATGGTTCACTTGCATGGATGGCTGATAACATTGCATTGGTACTGTAACTATATCATATATACATAATATGGCTCCAGCCGATACATATATCATATGTATACCAGGTAGTGTATGTTAAGATGATGATAATGACAGTATTACTGACTTGCAATGTTGGGCCATTATCAACAAATGGCTACTTGGAAATTGACCAAAGTAGTATAGTAACTAGCGGTTCTGGCCCACGTTGTATTTTTGTTTTGTTTTTTCATCTAATGGACATCCTCACTTCGTTCAGCCCTCACTTCGTTCGGGGTCCATTAGATGAAAAAAAAACAAAAAAAACAACGTGGGCCAAAACACGCTAGTTAGTATTCTACTATAGTTTATTTATTGTATTTATACATTATATTAAATGCTCGGTTTCTACCGCTTTTTTCCGGATTAGAGCAGTTTTGTTGTACAATTTTTTTTTTTTTTTTTTTTTTACATTTTAACACCCTATTAGAGAAACATGTTTATAAGGTATTATTTACTACTATAGTTCATTTATTGTATTTATACACCATATTAAAGGATTGTAGTTATAAGGTATTATATCAAGGCTCGAATACTTGGTTTATAGTGAATTTATTACATTTCAACGTCTTATTAGAGGAGTGTTGTTAATAAGGTATTATATCATGGCTGAGCATACACTAACATTTGTTCGAGTACGTCCTTTAAAGAACTACTTACGTGGATGGAAGATGGATATTCCTGATGATAATCCTATGGGAGCGGATCCAGCCGTTTTCCTTGCTGATGTACGTAAACAAACTACCGAAAAGTTTAAGGAAGAACTACAAAACCACAATACCTTTAAGGCCCAATTAGCTTTAAACATAACTTTCGTACTCGATAAACCTGATGGTTACGTATATGAGACAGCTACCTTTTATAGCAAACAATCTGTTTTGATCAATGATTCTGGGATCCGTGGTGTAATAGTAGACGCACATGCTCAGATATACAACCAAATTGAGAAGTGGATCAGTCGTGGATCGAATTGGGTCATAGATAGAGTCAATATTCTATGGTTAAACATCGCTAAATATCAACCGCTACGTGGAGGTTCATACTTACCACTACCTGAAGAAATAGCGAATAAGAAAGCTGTGATCAATGTAAACAACAAAGATGATCACTGTGCACTTTGGTCGATATGTGCAGCAATGTTTCCAGTTAATAAGCATCCTCAAAGGACATCAAAGTATCGAATAGATATGGTGAAATCCAATGGGGTGGACTCACCAACACCAATCTCACAAATACCACTTCTAGAGAAGCAAAACAACATTTCTATTAATGTATATGGATGGGATCCAAAGGAAAAGTGCTTAATCATATATCATATCTCAAAGAAGACTTTTTCGAAGTACATCCATCTACTACTTATAGAAGACCCAAAGAGCGGTAAACAACACTATTGCTGGATAAAGGACTTCAACAAACTCCTATTCGATCAGACAAAGTACGAACATAGGAAACACTTCTGTGAACGATGTCTACATGGATATTCCAATGAAGCTCTTCTTGAAAAGCATATTACAGAGTGTAACGGTACCGATGACAGAGCCATACGCATTGAAATGCCTACCAATAAGAACGACAAAGTTTCGTTTCAGAATATACACAAACAGCTTAAAGTACCGTACATTATCTATGCAGATCTCGAGGCATTGACCACTAAGATCGAAGGACCTGCTCAAGACCCAAAGAAGAGTAACACGCTTAAAACAGAGGAACACATTCCTTGTGGATTTTGCTATATAGTCGTACGTTCCGATGGTCATAGCGAACCACCAGTACTATATAGAGGCAGGGATACTATTGAACGTTTTCTACGATGTATACAAGAGGAAGAGGCGAAGATCAAAGCCCAAAAGGCTAAACCACTATGTATGTCATGGAAAGACTATAAGGTTTATAATAGCGCAACGATTTGTCATATCTGTCAGAAGCCATTGGTTGGTGATAGAGTACGTGATCATTGCCACATCACAGGTGAGTTTCGAGGTGCCGCACACAATACCTGTAATCTAAAATTACGTGCTTTTCCTACCATCCCAGTCGTATTCCATAATCTTCGTGGATATGATGCTCATCTAATAATGCAATCCATATCCATAACGTTAGGTAAGATATCTTGTATTCCAAACAATATGGAGAAATACATTTCATTCTCACTTGGTAACCTACGATTCATTGATAGCTTCCAATTCTTACCATTCTCTCTCGATAAGTTGGTAAAAGGATCAGCATCAGACACATTCCAACAAATTGTAAAATATACATCTAATCAAGAGAAAGCCAATCTATTAACTCGTAAAGGAGTGTATCCATATGAGTACATGGATTCGTGGGATAGATTTGCAGAGACTTCTCTACCACCGAAAGATGCGTTCTATAGTAAACTAACTCTAGAGGATATATCCGATGAAGATTACGAACGCGCAATAAAAGTTTGGAACGTATTTGATTGCAAGACATTAGGTGATTATCATGATCTTTATCTACAAACTGATGTACTTCTTCTAGCAGATGTGTTCGAGGACTTTCGTACATGTATGCAAAACTATGGATTAGATCCCGCACATTATTATACGAGTCCAGGACTTTCATGGGATGCTTTATTAAAGATAACTGGAGTGAAACTCGAACTATTTACTGACTATGACATGTATCTATTCATCGAGAGAGGTCTACGTGGTGGTATATCCATGGTATCACAACGTTATGCCAAAGCAAATAACCAAAGTATACCCGATTGCGATCCCAATAAGCCATATAGCTACATACTATATCTTGATGCTAATAATCTATATGGTTGGGCAATGAGTCAATATCTACCAACAGGAGGATTCGAGTGGTATACACCAACAGAAGAACAAATAACCAATCACGCAATGGATTCAGATAAGGGTTATATCCTTGAAGTCGATCTCGAATATCCTCGAGAACTTCACGATACGCACAACGACTATCCACTAGCTCCCGAGAGAATTCAGGTGAATAAAGATTTGTTCTCAGAGTATCAGACCAATCTATTTGAGGAACTATATAAAGGTAATGGATCTTTGAAAGTAGAAAAACTTGTACCTAATCTATATAACAAAGAACGATATGTGCTCCACTACCGTAACCTACAATTGTATCTATCTCTTGGTATACGTTTGAAAAAGATCCATAAGGCACTACGATTCGACCAATCACCATGGATGGAACCATATATACAAATGAATACAGAGTTACGAAAACAAGCGAAGAGCACCTTCAAGCAGGATCTATACAAATTGATGAACAATAGCGTATTTGGAAAAACAATGGAGAACCTACGTAAGCGTATAGATATTCAAATAGTGCGTGCATCAGAAGGAAACAAACTACAACGTCTATTGAATAAACCTAGTTATGCTCGATCCACAATTTTTGACGACGATCTTGCCGCAGTACGTAACTACAAAAGTAAGCTATTGCTGAACCGCCCCATATATGTTGGAATGTCAATTCTAGATCTATCGAAGCATCTGATGTATGACTTCTACTACAACGAGCTTAAGAAGCAATATGGACAACACTGTAATCTACTTTATACCGATACCGACAGCCTACTACTACACATTAAAACTGAAGACATCTATGCAGACATAACAACTAATAAACATCTTTCAAAAACTCATGAATAATTAATTAGCATTTTGTCCAATCAGATGAAGCAAATCAGTCACGTGCATGCTCCTTTATACCTGATAAAATCTCATCATTCTAAAAAGCCCGGGGAGGGCTTTGATTTCGGTACCAGGGGAATATGGGGTACAAAGGTATTACAAAAGAATGCAAATTAGGATGAAGACTTTATATCAAGAATACTAATGAACATGAAATTTTATATGAAGTTTCATCCTAATTAAGAATTCACTGAAAAAGACCCAAAGATAGCAAAAAGTACACGGAACATAAGGTACCTAGATAATAAATGTTGCACTAAATTTACTAATATCAGCAGACAACGTACCGAGATACACAGATAATATTTTTAAAATGAAGTTATCCAACTACCACTACTTGTTTACCGAGCCACTGTTTAGTTTAATTATTAAACCAAACTCAAAGCCGTAAAATAATAAAAACGTGCATTAAACTTACATATTTTGTGCCGGAGCCAAAAATTTAGAGTCTGCCGTCATGTCAGTCACATCGCTTTCCAAGTCTTGAACTTTATCGCGGTAAACTACGACACCAAATCCTTCAAGTGCAGGTTATTCTTGCATTGCGAAACGCCGCTTCAAACAACATAGTATGGTAATTTCTTCATGTCCTTCCCTTGAGATATTCGTAATTGCCGGCGGTGATTACTCGAATATTTTGCATGGCGTTGTGAATACAAAGGTTCAATGGTTCATTAAGTAACCATTCCCTTGAGATGTGCGACTTTCTTTCATTGCATTCTTGAAGCGTTTTTGAAGCCGTTTAAAACACGAACAGCAGTGTTTTATCAAGTCTAAAAATTCTCGCGCTTCGCCCTCGAATTTTTAAACTTGATAAAACACTGCTGTTCGTGTTTTAAACAGTACATATGATACTAGTAACTACAAAGAAGATCACCCGCTGTATAGTATTGACAACGAGAAAGTACTTGGTAAAATGAAAGACGAATGTAAAGGTATTCCAATTGTAGAATATGTCGGACTACGATCGAAGCTCTATTCTATATTGAAAGTAGATGGTGGCGAGATTCGTAGAGCTAAAGGTACCAAGAAGTCAGTAGTGAAACATCGTATTCGTCATGATCAATATAAAGAGTGCTTGATGGATAAGAAAGTATTCAAACATGGAATGAATATGCTTCGAAGTGAAGGTCATAAGATGTATGGTATGCATATGAACAAAGTATCTCTATCACCATTCGATAGTAAGAGATGTATTTTAGCAAACGGAATAGATACAATAGCCTACGGTCATGGAGACTTTTTTCCAGATGATGAAGAAGTAGCCGATTTTATTAGCAATATAATATCAAACGCAATCGATACACTATCCTACAGCCGTAAAAACGTCGTTACAGAGGATGAAGACTTAGACGACTTTATTTGCGAGTTGCTTCTATCTTAGATCGATTAGGTACGAACAGAATACCTTTTGGTGGTAGTTCTGTATCTAGTGGTACCACTTGTATCTCTTCACGAACAAACCCTCGCTTTGGTGCATCTTTTCCTAAATAGTATAGAACTGGTTGATTTGATGATACCACATTTCGAGAAATATAGTATGTCTGTAAACTCCATACAGGATCAGTCGCTCGTTTAGTTCCACCTTCCAATTCTCCAGATGCATAGAGATATCGAACTAAAACGTCAAATGGTAGTCGCTTTTCATCCAATCCAATAGTTCGAGAATATATAGGAGTCTTTATGTTTACTTGTTGTGTCTCTATAGAATTTGAAGGCTCCTTACCTGTTAGTCGAGTAACTTCATTGTTCATAGGCTTGATAACATCAGGAAGCCTCAGTACCCATTCTCTACTACGCGCATCCGATCCTTCAGATGTAAGTACCATCTCTTTTGCATATTGATATCCAAATAATCTTTCAGCTATCGTTCTATTTGCTCGTTCAACAAAACTTTGTGCTCTATGATTACCAGCTTCACCTCGTTGAACTTTCGTACCATGTAGTTCTAATGTTTCAGACATACGTCCCATGAATTCTCTACCAGGATCAACTTGCAATGTTTTTGGCCATTCTAGTGGACTACGTTTGTAGATTCGTTTGAATGCAGTAGCAACTTCACCACTATCTTTAGATGCTAAAGGTTCAGCCTCTTCATATTTATATAGTTTCCTTCCACGTCCAGGTCGATCGTGAGGTAGAAAGATCAAATCAGCTTGATGAACTTCATTAGGTTTCGATACAGTCCAATGTGGTCGTGGAATATAGTGTGGTGGTGATAGATATATTTGCCACATGGCTTGTTTCTCTAACCAACCCTTAGCTACATCTTCCGATACCTTTGCAGCCACCGATAACTTACCAATTGCAGCATAACCTTTCCAATAGCCCATAGGACCATAGAAGATATTCGCAAGTTTAGCATCCATTATATATCTATGTATTCTAACCCTCAACAAGAAGAAAAAAGAAAGAAAAAAAGGAATAAGAACTTATCTAACCAACTAGTTCTTATTCTTTTTTTCTTTTTTAGTATCTCGTCGATCGTAAAAATTCTCGTTTTTTTAAAAGGCATATCGACTAATAGCGTATCCAACGACTAGCATTCCACCACCAACATAGATCAACTCACCAGTTTTCTGTGCGTTAGATGGTTGATAGTAGTCAGAGAAACGAGGTTCTTTCATTGCTTCGAGTCGTTTCAGTGCCTGACGTAACTTATCGGATTGCACGAAAGCTCGGTTGCTATCGAATTGATTATTATGAGCATCTAGTTCAGCAACTTCCTGTTTGTGCGTCCAATCGGACAATTTTTGACGTTCTTTGATATATGCCTCCCTATCAGCATCGAATTTTTCCATTTCCCTATCATGTCTCTCTCGTTCTATATTAGCAGTTTCATCTTTCCCACCAAACATCTTAGCAAGCACTCCACCACCAGTAAATGCCGTTGCATTCAAAACTGCTCCGAAAATAGACATTCCAATAGCTGCTAACGTCGCCATTATGGTTTGGTCTTTTGTTTCTCGAGATATTGTTTTGCATATATGCTACCAGCTATTACAGCAGTCCACTTCACGTAATTTATAATAGAAATAGAAGGATCACTAAGCATATATTCCTTGGCAACCTTTTTTACGATCCAACCAATACCAGTAGCTATTCCAGTTATCATAGCAGCATCGGTTGCTGTTTTCATCAATTCTTTATCCATCCTAATATATATCGTATATCTCTAGTCTTTAATTGTTACTCCATATCTGGTACCGTAGTCTTTACAGGACTCGCGGGTCGTCGTATCGTACTAACGTTCTTATGAGTGTCATCTCTGTATCTTTTGTATTGATAGTATGCGCCAAACAATGCAGCACCCGTACCAATAACTGCGATAGTAGTATTAGTAGATATGTTTTTAGTCCAACTTTCATCTACATCGGTTTCTTTAGATAATTCACTTTCACGCGAAATCTCTCTCTTTTGAGCCTCTCTAGCAAGTTTATTACTTAGTGCTAATGCTTTCCCAGCAGCAACCCTCTTTGGATCTTTTACTTTAGTTGGTGCAGTCGTTGGTGGATTCGCAGTTATCTGATCCGTCTGTTCCTCCATCTTGATTCGATATAGTAGTTACTTGCGAAGGTTCAATAGGTGTACTAGGAATGATTATGTGATCAGCTACGGTGAACAAAACACTAGCTAGAGCTACAAATCGACCGTGTTTAAGTGCTAATCGACCGGCCGCAATAGATATCTCATGGCGGGCTAATTGGTTTTCTTGTAGATTCTTAAACAGTGCTCGTTCTCGTTGGTCATCTAGTGGAACTAAGTATGCAACCGTGCGAGTAGCTTGACGTAGTACACCATCTACTAAGTGTACTGTTATTTGATTTGCTACTACGGCCTGGTATCTACTATGTAAACGTTTTACGTCCTTCTCAGATAGTTTAGTTATATCTGTTAGGGAGAAATTCTGTCCTAGACATTCTTTCGTTTTACCCAATACAGCTAAGGTCTTAAGTGCTTCACGACATTCTTCGATATCCTCCAATTCGGTTGGAAATTCCAATTTGGTCGTAGGACAAGTAATAGCGCACTCATCTTTCAGTTCTTTGGTGTATTCATCCATGATAATATGTTATAGGTGTGGGTATCTCTAACACTACTGCAAAAGGATGTCGCAAACAAAAACATATGCGAGCAAACTTATGAGATCGAAGTATCATTCGTAATTCATTACATTCTCGTGAGCCTCCGTAATCTTCAAATATCTTTTTAACATCTATAACCGATGCCGTATGAAACGCAATTACGATAGCTACGTTCTCACGAAAAGGTTTACATATACTCGTTAATTGTTGGGATAGTACCCAAATAGATAGTCCTATATGTCGAGCAGAGAATGCTAAATCTACTAGTTTGTCAGTTCTTCGTTTTACATCTTTTGATGCGGCACAATCATCAAGAATCAATAATGTATTGGTACCTGACCAAAAGGTTGCACAAATATTTAATGTGGTATCGATAGCATCCTGAGATGGTGATATGACATAAAAATGCGGATCTCGATTAGCAAATCTATGATATGTTTTGTTGTGGGCATACGTAGGACAAATTAATACTATATAATCGAACTTACCACGAAATGGTCCACGAAGTTGTTCTACGAGAAATGCAGTCTTTCCACAATTCGTTGGACCTACTATGAGTGCATTAAATGGAATATGTTCTACGAGAGAATCCATCAGTATGTTATACTATGTAAAGATCTGTTCAATATCTTAAGCTGAGCATCAGCAAGGACGTAGATATGCATGCTTACGTTTCCACTTCCTTTTAAAGTTCTATGTATACGAATATCGATATCTTTTCCGCCACCACTTTGTGCCATTCCATCGCCATGAGCGGAGGAATCTTTTGCTGTACGACAATCGACTAGGATGGCAAATCTGTTATTGTAAAATTTGGTAGGAGTCATAGAATTATTGGATTTACCAAACCATCCTTTTGCGGACTCCCAAAAATCTGGTGTTAACATACCTCCTGGAAAGAATCTATTTGGAACTCCATTTACGTCTATCTCTATCTTTGAAATATCAGGATTTACGAATGCTTCACTATCTCGTGAACCGGCAGTGGGAGTATCTACGAATAGAAAAAGTAATCCAGCAAATGATCGTCGTGGAACATTTATATTCTGAGATATCAAAGTATCTGATGCTTTAGCGATAGGTACTAACTTGAAGTGAACTGCGTGATCGTATAGGAATGCAGTACCTTTTTCATATGCGTGAAATGCAGACCTAGCTAGTGTTTCATTCTTGATTGCTTCGTATTCTAACTGGATGTTGGTAAGCTTGTACGTACCTATCTTTGTCGAATCTGATCCAACGATTATATCGATAGCGCGGGCTAGAGTTAATTCGAATGAAATAGTGTCTTCTAATGCATGTGGATATAGAACTCCATGTTGTGTCAGAATATCAACGTCTAATGGAATTCTATATTTGGAACCATATGCAGCTAACAATGCATTCTCACCAGTATCTGAAGTACCTGCATCACCGGCCTTAGATCGTAGCTTATTTGTGTTATCTGATTGGATACCTTGTTGTACTCTCGATTCTCTCTCCTGCGTAGATAGATAGATATCGGAATATGTTTGTAATAGATCCGATCGAGCAATGTCTTCTAATATTTCAGCTCCCATCTTACAAACTCGATGTATAACTAAGCAACGTCCAACATTTGCAACGACTCTATTATTAGCATGCCCCCCAGACAATACGATATCACCCAATAATGCTAAACTACCAGGTACTAATACGATATCTTCTCCCATCGTTGGAACTTCCACATAGAGAGTCTCACCTGGATTGGCAGATGATGGAGTGAAAGTTTTTCTATATAAGGTTCGTTGAGCTTTGAGTGCGAGTGGCACTCTTAGTGCTTGTACGGGAATTAACTTCGATGATATCATGTTGAATATACCAAGATATATAGTTATGTTCAATATGGAAGGTGGAGACATCGACGTTGGTGAAACCGAAGCAGGTGAAGACTACGAGGATGGAGATACTATCGATGCAGAGGAATGGAATGCAACATTTCCGAACGATACGACTACAGCGTCAGACGAAATTATCCCCATGGAAACCAGACGCGATTACAGCAAAGAAGGTGCTAGACCAAAGAATCAGGAAACCCCGTTTTCTATGAATGATTACATCGATTCCCTCTACTCCGATTCAAATGCTATAAAACTTTCGAAACTTCAGGATATTCTGAAAGTTCTCACAGATGAAAAAGTTCCAAAATATACCGATCGGGGCGTAGTCTTCAACCAAGGTTTATCGGAAAATGCGAAACAGGAGATGTTTGAGACTGTCTGGGAATAATATCATGATGTGGGAATTCGAGGCATTCTTGAGATAGCAACCATGTCCGACGGAAGAATCGCCATACACGAGTTTGGAAGTAAAAGTAGACCTATCCCTTTGATCACTAAGAAGGGTGAGTTATATAAGAGGATGGGGAAAGATCTCAAGAGGGTTCTAGGGCCTACGCAAGAAGAAGTAGCGCAAGAAGTCATCGATGCTGAGGATCAGGTCAATGAACGACTTAAACAAAACGAAAGTATACTCCAAGACACTACGTCTACAGATGCTCAGAAAGAAGAGGCCAGTGAGAATATAGAAACCGATCGGAAGGAACAAGCAGTCCTAGAACAAATAGAAGAAGCTATAATAGAACGTATGCCACTACGGGATCGCATAAAAGCTATATTCAAGAAGTATGGGGTTGGTATAGTTAGCGTGCTGGCCGTAACAGGCGCCATAGTTGGTGCAATAGTTACCGCGCTGACTAAGGCTGTTCCCGTACTACCGAGTTTGCCTAATACTATTAAAGATGCCGCTAAAGCCGCTGCCAAAACATTAAAAACAGTAGGAAAAAGCTGGGGGAGATTCTACCTACGATGATTGGACCAATTGCGAGTTTCATATTTAGTATGGCTGGTGACGTTGTGGGATTCCTAGCAAACAATGTTTGGTTGTTAATCGTAGCAGTAGTGGTGTTCGTAATAGAGCAATACAAACGACGTTAACGAAATAGGGTCCATGCGATTCCAGCCCCTACGATAGATACCATCACTAGATTGGTCTCATGTTGTGGAGTAGGATTCGGTAAGATACTATGTGAAACTCGTTGTGGAACTTGTTGTGGTAATTGTTGTGGAACTTGATGTGGTAATTGTTTCTTTTGTTTCTTCCCTTTCATATCTGGTGGGGACTTGGTTTCGAGAACATCTGCATTAATATCGTTTACGCCTAACACCATACCTTCTGTGGCGCGCGGGATTGGATTTTTATAACCATCATTCTTACCGAGGTAGTACTCGAGGTTGCTTGGTAGTAATCGTACCCCTATAGCTATTGCTAGGTTTAATCTCTTATGTGTGTGTAGTATAGCTGTAAGATAGTTTTTATAGCTTACCACTAAACCATTTTCGAGAATAGCGTCTTCGACTAATCTCTTAAATTTTTCTTTGACATTGAAACTATCTATGATGGAATGGTTAAGATCATTTTGAGCAGCTAGAACGCAATATCCAAAAGCTTCAACGGATCGATTCAATCTACCTAATCCAACATCCGTTAATCCCTTACCGATTGGTGGCGTAAACCAATTGTATTGTTTTCCTTCATGTTCATCGTTCCGAATGAATGCCACAAGATCGCCCTGATCCTCCTTACCTCCTTGGTCTGCAAATAAATTATTGTGATTTGGCCAATTATCTGCTTCTTTATCGTAACCTCTGATTACGTGGACGTTTTTGAAACCATCATCGTACAAAAGGAATACATCTCCTAATCCGTTATTCCTACCTCCGTGCCATCGGAAATCTGGTGTTCGAGATAAACCAAATTCGATGCACAATTTCTCAAGAGCTGATTTGCTATAGAGGTTATCCATTTGCTTGAAAGCAGAGTCACCAGGTAGAGGAACTCCATGAGCACCACCAAGTTCATGTAGAATTCTTCGTATCGTGAAATAAACATGAAATCGTAAAAACCCTTGAACGATAGGTGGATACGTTTTGAAAGTAGGATCGAATAACGACACTCCACATCCAGAAGTTGCACACCACGTTGCAAAATTCAATTGTTGGGGCCAATATTTAAAATCTGGACCCGATAACCAATGGTAGGACTCATTTGCTGTCATATGCTTTATAACGGTCTCCTTGAATATGTTCGGAACACCTGCTTTGAACTTTTTCGTAGGTGTGACGTATATCCATAGATTAATGAGATCGATATCTTGTGCTTTTTCGTGAAAAGGAACTGCTGCGATGGGATACTTCACGCTTTTATCTAGTGTTAACGTAGATGGGAAACCACCAACCATCCCCTGCAATGCATTATCGATGAGTTTTTGAATGGCAGCACGTGGCTTGGAGATATCATCACCATAAACCACATAACCATGATTCCCATCTCGAAACCAAATACTCGTCGAATATTTGCCAGGGCCGTCTATATCCGTGGATGCATAGAACTGGTGAAAATCTGCATGTGGGTATTGTTTCTTAAACTTCACCAATAGATCGGTATTCAGTGTTGAGATCCTCTTATTTTCATCGGCAATTAGAGCAGTCTGCTCAGATTTCGACAGTCTTGGTCCACCCCTAGCAATCTCTGCTATGTCCTCTGCAGATAGACCATCATCTTCGTCTCGCACAACAAAAGACATCGTAACTATTGAAGCTATACATATACATAGTTTATACCTTTAATATATAATGGTTATCTTAAATGTCACCACCGTCTGACCATACTGTCTACTTCGATAACCCTATTCTTATCAACAATATTTCGCTAGTCGAGGTCACTCTTAGTCACAATTGGTGGAACCTAGCAGAGAAAGGGAGCTTTAAGTGGGATGACAATAGTGTAGTGTTTCCATACGAAATTAAGCCGGGACATTATAAGATAGAAACTTTGATAACCTACTTCGATCCCGCAGTCACGGCTGGTTTCTTGGAATTCATAGACTACTCATTTAGGAAATATTGGCTTATGAAGGTCAAGAAACCAATCCAGTTCACTAAGAATGTCTGCGATTTGTTTAGTATCAAAGTAAATGAAGATGTGACAGATTATGTGACTATCAATAAAGGAAAATACGTCCTGGTGCCAAAATATATTAATCACATATATATCTACTGTGATGTGGTGGATTCAGATTTCTCACTTCTTGATGGGAAGCCATCTAAAATCCTACATACTTTTAAAACGAAATCACACGTTTTTGGTGAAACAACTTACTTTCCACCAACCCTCATACCCATTCGAGCCCTAGGAACGATACGGAACTACATTCGCCTCACAGTTTGCGATGAGAAAGGCAATCTCATAGACTTCAACAAGCAGCCTCTACGTTTCGTATTGAAGCTTGAGTAAATCATACGTATATACAATGGATGGCGATTCGATTCAACCGTTTCCAACAGCACCAGGTATCTATCCATCGGGAGCTATAAAGGAACTTAGCGATATAAATGGATCGAGCTTTAGACTGCAGAAAGTCTGTGATACGCTTGCCGAGCTAGAACAACAAGCAAAGCACTACGAAGTTGTTCGCAAAAAATATGCCCGAGCGCGTGGTATCGTTCATGGGATTGCTGTGGCCACAGGTAGCCTGAGTGGCGTTTTATCAGCCTCTGCGTTAGGTTCATCATTTACGGGAATTGGGATACCTGTGGGTATTTCCTTAGGATCCGCGGGGTTCCTGTGTGCAGCCATTTCGGCTTCGATGACTGTCGTTAGTAAGAAACTTGGCGTTCGCGTCTCTAAGCACGAGAAAACTGCTACATTGGCTAAAGCAAAGGCTAATTCCGTGGAAGCTAAAGTCTCAAAAGCTCTAGCCGATGGTAACATTTCAGAAGCCGAGTTCAGAAGCGTCATTGATGAGAAAAGGAAATATGAGACGCTTAAACTCGAAATACGGCAAAAAAACAGACAAGAAAGAGGGTCAAAAAACGTAGAACAACTTCGATCCGAGATCCGAAAGGAGATGAGAGCAAAACTTGGTAGTCTAGTGGGATAAGAATCAATATAACCAGCGTGGATTTTATAATCTTAGTATAAATTAATTCTGACGTCTGGTTCGTATGCAAATTTCTGTCAATGGTGCCCAGCGTGGATTTCATAATCTTAGTATAAATTAATTCTGACATCTGGTTCGTACGTAAATTTCTGTTGGTACGCAAGTGGTATTGATGACGCAATACTTATGATATCGATGGCGTCATATAGACCACGAGGTCGGAACGCAGGTGGTATTGATGGCGCCATATAGACCACGAGGCCGGCACGCAGGTTGTATTGATGGCGCCATATAGACCACGAGGCCGGCACGCAGTATGACATCTGTCACGCAGGTGGTATTGATGGTATAATAGAGATCATGACTCATCCTATCGTCATTATCGTTTACCTATGGAGCACGGAAGGTTTCTCGCGCTCGTTAGAGACTTAAATGGCGTTCTTGATCAAGTTGGGGAGTTCATAGACACGGGAAAAGCTAAATATACCGGAGAATAATTCATTTTAAGTACTAATTGGATAAGAACTCGCGATCGGCCGACCAACGAAGAGGAAAATGCCACTCGAAGAGATGTCGCAATGTAGGATGTACGGTGGAGTCGAATATCTTCGTTCACAGTCGGTGAATCATTTTAAGAATGTTTCTATAGTGTTCCTTGTCCTTTTTACATTAGTAATAGTGTGTTTTGAAATTTTCTAGAGATGAATTTTGATGTTTAAATCGTAAACGGCTGATTCAAGGCGCTTTGAAAGTAATTATGTAAGAATGCGGTCCTGCAAGGACCGGTTTGGTAATTCAGTATAAATTATGTAAGAATGCGGTCCTGCAAGGACCGGTTTGGTAATTCAGTATAAATTATGTAAGAATGCGGTCCGACAAGGACCGGTTTGGTAATTCAGTATAAATTATGTAAGAATGCGGTCCTGCAAGGACCGGTTTGGTAATTCAGTATAAATTATGTAAGAATGCGGTCCGACAAGGACCGGTTTGGTAATTCAGTATAAATTATGTAAGAATGCGGTCCGACAAGGACCGTTTTCGTAATTGACATACAATAAAAACTATTTGTGTACATAGCACGTTGAAGTTGTTTTTCCCCAGTTCTTCCTCTATCAGGATTTTTTCTTCTTGTGTATTTCACTATCGCTAGTTAGACCGTGTCTCATATAGATGGGCTCAAAGTGGGAATTGTAAGCAATCAACTCATTGATAAAACGCACGACCGAACCCTTATGTATACCACACCGTTTAACAACGTCAATAAGAGACATACGAGATCCCGAACGATGTAGTACCTCGTAACTTGTTCCAACGACTTTAGTTCGAAGTATAGAGCTGGTACCTATATTGTTTTCTATTGCCGCATGAACAATCTCATAGACTATTTGTTGGACATTCTTAGGTACTCCTTGGGGGTCGAGTTTAGCAAAAGTCGTTGTAATGTGAGGAGCTATTCGATCGGTATTCAAATCTATATCGATCTTATCGTCATCATGTAGAGAACGTATAGACATTTCCACGACATATGCTTTTATTGTTTAGTTGCATAAAACGAGCGCTCTCCTTTAGATCGAATGAACCCACATTGTATGCATGCTTGATAAAGTATAGCAGCTAAAATAGTTCGTTTCGCATAGCTACGTTTGATACAAACTTTCTGTACTTGAATGAATGCATCGGCTACGATTACTAATACATTTGTGGGAAACGAGAGGTCGCAATTTTGTTTATAAATAGTGTTGTATGCATGTAGTTCTCGCATGATCGTTCGTAGTTGCAATTCTTTGTTATCGCTTTGCTTTGGGATTGTGCGGTCTAGATCATGTTGATACCGAAAGCTATCCGGCCCTACTATGCGTAACCTAGTAGTAAGATCGGTAGTTGTTTCTTCATATGATTCAGTCTCGGAAATAAGACCACAGGTGGGACATATGAATTCAGTTCCTTGCATTTCCATCGGGCATAGGCATTCGGAACATGTTTCACCAGTGTTAATATGTAACCGTGGTTTGATATGTAGGCTTGCACAAATTTCTGAACCAAGTAATCTAATAAGGTCATCCATACTAGTTGTATACCATATGCCTGTCAATTGTCCAATTGTTTGTTTGTTTAAAAAAAAAAAAAAAAAAAAGAGAGGTCGCATAACAATTTCTCTTCATTCTTTTTTCTTTTTTTCGTATCGTGATTTCTACTTATCCTCCGATTCTACCACATTTAGATCTTTCTCACTGATGGAGAGGTCATCCAATGCATTATCGAGATCGTGAATGTCCACCACATTTTGATCTTTTTCCGATTCCACTACATTTAGATCTTTCTCTGATTCTACTACATTTGGATACGTGATATTCGCCGACTCGTTAGCTCGTTTCTTATCAAGGTTCTTCTTATTGCGAATGGTACGGCGTTGAGGTGCACCGCATTTTGCACAAAGTTCGTGAATAGTACGACAGCCTCGACCACACATCAAACATGGAACGAATATAGCACATCCTCTTCCTATCTGGAAGTTATGTTGAGAGCAATACTCTGACGTCTTTGAACACTTACTTATACATTTCGTGGTCTTTCCTCGCATCAACCAATCACAAGTTATTGTCTCAATCATCGTGCAACTATCAATCATCGCGTAATATACCTATATATACTATACGTCTAATTGGTATCTTAGTTGTAACGTTTACGTTGAGGTTCTTCAATCATACGCACTTGTCTAATCTGTGTGGTATTAATACGTACTAAGATAACAACATACGTTAATATCGTGAAGTAGAGAATATATGTTAGTACCATGGATGGATATACTGTAAACTAATCATTCCTTTAATAGGTATTAAAAATGTAATAGGACAGATATACTGTATAATATCGTTCCTCTAATAGGGTGTCGAAATGTAATAAATTCACTATAAACCAAGTGTTCGAGCCTTGATATAATACCTTATAACTACAATCCTTAAATATGGTGTATGAATACAATAAATGAACTATAGTAGTAAATAATACCTTATAAACATGTTTCTCTAATAGGGTGTTAAAATGTAAAAAACAATAAAAAATAGTACAACAAAACTGCTCTAATCCGGAAAAAAGCGGTAGAAACCGAGCATTTAATATAATGTATAAATACAATAAATAAACTATAGTAGAATACTAACTAGCGTGTTTTGGACCACGTTGCATTTTTTTTTTGTATTTTATGATAACGAACCCGAAGGGTGAGATGTCATAAAATACAACAAAAAAATGCAACGTGGGCCAGAACCGCTAGTTACTATACTACTACCAAAATTACCTGTAGAGAAACTGAGATATGGGCCATTTGAACATGTACAATGATGATAGTGACAATGGAAATGGTACTGGTGATGGTATTAATGCAAAACAGTATTGATGTTGATGACAGTGCTAATAATGGCAATAAAAATTGCAACAATGACTACCTAATTGTTTTTAAATCACATAACTTTAGTTTTCATACTTTGTACAATTATTTTAATTTCCATAATTTAAAATTGAAGTGAATATTAATCTAGATATTCAGAATCAGCTGAACAGGTTGGAGTCTGGCAGGGTACAGCCTACTTTTAGTTGAGCAATACTGTAAAATTATCATCAGGCTGGATATAGCCAATGGGTTAGGCCTTGTATGTCTCGGTAGTAACTATTTTGTAAACCAACTATCTCGTGCTTTAGGGGAGCAGCCATACTAACAATATACCATCCAGCTTTTGTATCACTATTAATATTATATTTCAATCATGTAAATAAATTGTAACATATTAAAATATATTGTAATAATAATTTATATTATGTTAATAAATACTGCCAGACCCCAACACTGTCTCAGTTGTCTGTTTTGGTATATTTTGTACAATATATTTTCTTCTGCCATAATCATTGCAATGATGCAACTATGTTTTTTTTATAATCTACATGTAGCTGCTAGCTGGATGGGTACTCCAGCATCATTTACATCCTTTTTATCAATTTATTATAATTAATATTATTTCTTTCCCAAGCCAAGCCACAGAAATTATGGAGGATAGCTTGATTTGAATTTATTCACAGATAGAGCAGATTTTTTTAACCCTGTTTAATAAAATCGAATAGACCTAACAGTCAGGTTACTGGTAAGTAAAATCAGTCCAAACTCCAAAATATTATTATTATAAGTAATGGCATGGCTTTAAGGTAAATTAGTTATCAAATTTCCCCCGAGAGCTGAGGGAGGATTTATGGCTGAGGGAAATTAGGGAGAATTTGCATAAATCCTCCCAAGGGTCAAGGGGAAATTTAATCACTAGCTAATTTCATGCTATTACTTTGTAATACTATTATCACTGACTAATGAAACTAATCTCAGAGGACTTTAGTTTTTCTCTGCCTAAACTATAGAGCCATAATACACACACAACACACACATACATACATGCTGTGCATGTACATTTCAGCCACAATTTCCCTTAATTCTGTAGTTTAATATTACTTTCTTTTCAATATTATTGTTCCTTGAGGGTCGTTAGAATTACAAAAAAAACTTGGTATGGGTGTTGTTGATTGAAGTGCAATGGTTATTTGAGTAGTCTGCACGATATTGAGTCAATCAAATTTGATGCATTGTAATTATATCAGGTGCAGTACAACTATGAGAAATCAAGCAATTTAGAACAACAAATTCCACATAATGTTGCTATTCATTGTGAATAGTTAGGTAATGTCATTCTACATGTGAAATAAAGTCATCTATTTGTAATTCTCAATTATTAACAAACCTGGAGTGGAGACGGCTGACATTCAGGCTAAATTCTCAATACAATATTTTCGATTGAGGTCGTAAACTACAGACCACCATTTTCTAGTATTAGTGAGCTGCCACTGTGCTAGTGCTCATTTTCTACATCTTGAATGAGACTGAAACTTATAATGGCAGGCCACAAATAAACATGCAATGTCCACTCTTTTTATATCATTGGGGTCGCAGCAAGATTAATTTTCATTCCCAAATAATTCGTAAAAGTACTCGTACTCCTCATCATGACCGAGTGAAAGTGACGATGCTGACGCCAAGAACTGAGGAACAACAACAACAATTACATTTATTTTCTCATAAGATGATGGAAATGTTTACGAGTAATAAGGCATAATAAGAAATACAATGATGAGAAGGTAGGTCCTTAAGGTAACCTTATTAGGGTTATCTTAAGCCAGGACCAGCTCAGATGGAAAACACTGAAACAAGATCTAGCTTGCATGGATATATTATGGGACCAAGAAAGGGGAAGGGAAAGAAAGAGTGCCACTTGCATGTAAGTATACTCTCAGTTCTGGACCAAATTTAGTTATGTTATGTTATAAACTTGCAATAATGATAAATACACTACTCTATACATAATATCATTATGTCAGTTATAAAAAAAAAAACATTAAATACACTGTAGAATGCCTAAACCAAGAGATAATAATCAAATACAAAGAGCTACAGGACAGATGTAAATAGACCTGGGAAATAGAACAACGCAATAACACGCCACAGATAAATATGCGATTTCCACATCAGAGTCATTTATCGTTCGTTTGAAAAAATCTTCATTTCGGATTACTTACTCAGTTTATACTCACTCACTCACTGCATGCTGGATTTTCGTTCCCGAATTTATAAACATTTAAATACATGTGCATGGGGGGCGAAACGACTGTAATTCTTTTAAAAGGCCCCTGTCAGTCAGAGAACTGAGAAATCGGGTCATTTCTACTACACTTTCGAGAGGTTAATAACAATAAATAACAACACAACGACAGTCAATTGGTATAAAGGTTCTCATGTTCAGATTAGCGGCTACTTTATACATTTACAAGCTGTTGGCCATATAGTCAGTGTTGATCACAGAGCAGACTCCGCTGTCACGTCTCACCGGAGTGTATCTTAAAGCATGTCGCATAATATGTGATAAATTCCCGTCCAAAGCCCGTAAAACACCTCTCAGCTTTAGAAAAGACAAATATCTTGGTATTGCACTTGAAGGAACCTTTGGTTTACACAAAATAACAGTTGATATTAAAGGTTTTGCTAAGTCAAAACTCCCAGTCGCCGCCATCTTGAAAAACCTGGAAAGTTGTCCACTGTTCACGTGACCAGCACAGTGCAATCTGATTGGTACGGTGGTGAAAAGAACTTCCAAAGTAGGCGCAATCTGATTGGTTGGGGGCGAAATTCCTCGACATGGAAAATAAAAAAAAATACCACTTGCGATTTCTGACTCGAGCCGGCCAAAGGCCTGGCCCGAGTAATTATCTCACATGTATGGAAGAAGCGGGTTTGACAAATGAAGAGAAGACCTTTCTTGAGCCATAAAATAGGTAGGGTACAGGGTTGACAGGCATTCATGCACTAATTTTTATAATGACCTGCCATAACCCTCATCAGCATGCATGCCCTTCTAATTTTCATTCTTGCATGTCAACGAGAGAAAATTAGAACAAGTATGCATGCTGATGAGGGAATTTAGAGTTTAAATGTCCCTGAACAAACAAAGAAAGCTGAGGTGATCATGGTATTACTAAGAAAATCACACATGAAAATCCCAGATTAACTAATAAATAAACCTTCATTTCATACCAGAAATTTGACAGTGATAAATATCATTGCATAACACCCATGACCATTCTAATAAAACCTCCCAAAATATTTTCCTTTGATTCAGTACAAATACATATGATATATAATATATTTTACATAAAAATTATTATTCACACATTAAAACTTTAATATGATGGTCATGACACTTTCAAAATTAGTGCCAATTTATTATTAGTGGTGTGCAAAGTACACAAGTCTTATTCGTAAAATGAAAAATAACGATCAACGTGAAAATAGTCCCATGTGCATTAAAAATTATCAAAATAAAATAATAGAGGGTGGCTGGTGCACGTGTATATATATTTATTGAGAACAACAACTTAACATGTTCCATTCGCCCTGCTAGGTGAGGTTTCTCTCTTCTTAATTTACCTGTAGAGACCGCTGCTAGCTGTGAGTCTGAGGGAACCTGTGACACTTTAACCGAAGAAGTATTACCTGTTTTTTTTCTCACTCTACCTCTGGATATTTATCGAAGTCTGAAGTGTGGGTCGACATCTCCGCGTATTTTCAAACTCCATCGCTTTCTGAGCTGTTTATTGGAATCAAATATGTGAAAAGAATCCCTAGATCTTCTTTTCTGGCTATTATTTGTACAATTGGAATTACAGAAGTGGAGATGAAGTAGCTTTTTCATCCAAACTCGCGACCAACAACAGAGCAAATAGTAAGCGCTACGTAACCGACAACCCGGAAGCCTCGCTTTCAATCCAAGATGGCCGAAGTGCGATAATAGCGAATGGTGCTCTGCTCGCGCGGGCGGGCGCTCCGCCAATGACTGCTAAGAGTTCAACCTTTTTGTGTACAGGCTTAAACAGCGGAGCTAAATAGATGGATATGTTTTAGGATTATTGTTTTAATTTGACATGAATACATGTAGCTTAACGTTTGATTGGCTTCCTGGAAACAGTGTAGTAACTTGGCTGTAAGGTTGTTACACTGTGAGAAATACTCCCCGTTTCTCCTCGTGCTTCCTTGGAAACCAGGTGGTGTGAGCGCTACGACCGCAAAGCATATTGTTTTCCAAAAAGTCAAGTTTTGAAGATGGCGGCGAATCAACTGTGAAAGTGTCATTTTGGCGGTAAGTCAAACGCTGGTCATGAGTTTTTCTTCTACGTTTCGTCACATATTTTAACATGAATAGAAATTAGAAGTATCGGTTTATCGATTTATCTTGATCATCAAGTCATTTTGGTGGTGTTTATAGTACTTTTAGCCCTATATTTTACGGTGGAAATTATTACTTCTCAATGTGAATGAGATTCTTAAAAGCACGCATTAGAGACTTGGAAACTTTGACAAAACCCATCGACGAATCTTCCTCTAAAGTTGGGAAATCATTCCCCAAATGTGTATGATTAAAACTGCATAAAAGCGCCTCTAAGCGCCACCTATCTTCGATCTGAATTTTTGACTTGAATTTGGGAAAATTTTGGCGATTAGGCTAAACTGCATAAAACAACACCGCTGCAGTGCCACTTAAAAAGATACTTCAAAACTTAACTAAATTCTTCATTATAATTCAGGTGTATTTAGACTCGTTCTATGAATGATTTTGGGTTGGAAAAATATTTTAATTTTTAATTTTTGGGGTTCAGTTTAGGTTTGTATCAAAATTTGAGAAAAGGAATTATACTGAGCAAAGTGGCATTGTACTGTTATTCAACTGTCACTACATTAATTTATTACATAAGCTATTACATAAATTTTTATTCATTTAATTATTTTAACAGATGACGGAATAATTACCAGCCAGCAAGAGAGGTCACGGTGGGTGCTACATGAGATACCCCTGGAAAGCCAGCTCAAAAATCTTGACGTCGGCTAGTGCAACAAATGAGAGGAAAGCAAGAGCTATTCACAACTTTTTTAAGCAAATAATTTATTTTCAAAAGACCTTTCTTATGCACTTACCGTAAATCCTCTATTTAGCCCCCCTCTTTTAAGCCCCTCTCTTCTAATAAGCCCCCCTTTTTTGAAGACAAAATTAATTAAGCCCCCCCCCCCCCCCGAAAAAAAAGTTCAGTATTACTGCAGTAGTTGCGTTACTCCATTCTTGAATGTAATTAAACCTTATGAAGGTACCATACTATTTAAACAATACGTTATTCTTGAACTTTCGCTCCTTGACGGTTAATGTCATATGTTTTAGTTTTCCCGCCTTGTGTCCCAGTTCCTTGTGGAGAATAAAAGGGAATTTTACACTGGTCTCTACTGAACATTGGCTCTTCCATTGACATAAGCCCCCCCTATCTAATAAGCCCTCCCAGGCCGATCAGGGGGAATAAAAGGGGATTGAATGTAAGTTTTGCCCCTGGGTAGGGGAAAATGCTTGACTTTGTTTGAAGTACCAAGATAAGCGAGGGGGAATTTCTAAGATTATAATCTCACATAAGAGGGATTTTCTGTTTAAGGAAAATGGGACCCAGGGGACTTTGACTAATAACATTTCCCCCACCCCTGGGGAAAATCATGAAGTTTGTTCCACCCTTTTTGCAATCCTCTTGATCATCCTGGGGTCTACTCCTGGGGGAAGCTGCTGATAAGTGCATTATTTGATTCTGTGCACCTACATTACAGTCATGTGGAAATATTTAAATTATCAAATTTAATATAAATGGCAACAATAAAAACAAAAATTACATGTACAATGTTGTACCGTAATTATTTCATAGGACAAATCAACCTGAATTATAGAAAAGCTAATTAATGCTTAAATGCTGAGGCATAGGGAGGCCCTTAAAATTGGGGAAAACTGGGGGGGGGGGGGGGAGATGAATTCTGAGACATTTTCATTGACGACTTCTGTCTTCTCTTCATAACTTATATTAATGATCTCCTCTCTTGTGATCTATTCTCAGAAGTAAGAATGTATGTTGATGATACCAGCCTTACAGTAGGTGATGCAGACCCAAATGTTCTAGAGCAACAAATGAACCATGACTTGAATAAGATGCACATATGGTTAAAGGCAAATAAACTTAGTTTAAATATAGTAAAAACTAAGTTTATGATACTAAGTTGCAAGTCGGCATAAAATAAGACACTTTGAACATAATTTCATAATCAAAGTTGATCACAAACCCTTAGAGAGAACAAACTTACAAATATCTTTGAGTTAGATTGATGAGTCCCTAACATGGAAACAACAGGTGGATAACATTTCTAAGAAAATTTTAGGAGGGATTGGAGCTTTAAAACGAGTTAGAAGCCTTGTACCATTTGAAACTTTAAATACTATGTACAATTCCCTCGTACTACCATATCTCGATTACTGTAGTGCAGTATGGGGAACCTCGTGTGGTAAAGGGCTATTGGATCACCTTCAAAAGCTCCAAAATAGAGCTGCCAGAGTGATTACCTTTTCTAATTATGATGAACCGTCATCTGGGCTACTGGATGAGCTTAAATGGGACAATGTTGAGAACGGAAGATGCAAACCACTTGCAACTTTAATGTTTAAAACATTAAATGGGACTTCACCAGACTATTTGCATAAACTATTTGCAAATTCAAACACTGTACACTGTCTCCCATAGTTTAAGAAATTCAGCACATAATATTTTCATAAAACATCCACAGACTGAAGCTGGTAAACACAGCTTTCAGTATCAGGGGGCCGTTCTCTGGAATAGCTTACCAGCTGCAGCCAAAAACCAGCCAGACCTATACAATTTTAAGAGGTACTTAGGTCAACTGTAAATAAATTTAATGATTATATTAATTAGCGATTAGAACATTTTAATATCTTAGTTTTAGCTTTTATATTTTTACTCATTACCGTAATTTTTACCTTTATACATGGCTCCCTTGGAGAGCATGTAACATGAAGAGACTCCGTGTTTAAATAAAAACTATGTATGTACATGTATGTTTGTCTCTCTCTTCTGAAACTGGGCAGAGGGGGGGGGGGGGCAACTGCCCCTCTCCCTCCCGACACCACTGCTTAAATGTATTATTGAACAGGACTATAGCTAATGTGAATCTTGTTCTTAGCCAGCACAAGGAGCTCCACTGTCGGCCCCCTCTCCTCCCTTGCACTGCTACACAGGCTATATATATATTCTGTAATAATTATTTGTCTCGGTAGAATTATATGCTGGTTTAGTATCCCATCTATATAATTATGCACAAGAAGCTGGAATGTCACTCTCTTCTGTTCCTGTATCAAAAGAAACAAAAGCCAAATGTTATAAAGGGTAGGCTCATCAGAAACCATTGACATTGTACACTGCTTATGTACCGATGAAATAGAAACTTGAAATATCAAATCAGTTAGGAGGGGAAGTCTGAGCATTAACTGGGTCTCATCTCCTAGTCAAAGATGAAGTGTTGCCTTATCTTTCGCAATATAAAAGTTTATAATAAATTTATAAACAATATAAACATTAAGGCTGACAAAATGAACGCTCCTATTAATTTAGTACCACTTCAAGCAGTACTACATGTACACCGAACTAATTGCAAGCTTCGACTCAACATTTTGAGCCTTGATTTATGCAAGTAAAAGGGCGAAGGAAAAAACTAAACTCACCTGTTAAAAGCTGGCAAAAGTATTCAACTCTCATTCATAATGACGTTTCGTGGAGCTGGAGACTGTCGCTTTTTTCCCTTTGAATTGCTCTGTGGCGCTTTTCACACAATTTTTGATAAACTGTAGGAGGTAATTCATCCCAGTGAGGGAACAACTTTCTTTTTAATACCCGAACAAAACGCTCTTCGCCGATCGAACCGATTCAAACAGCTCTCTCAGAGGTGTTCGCTCGACGGCAGCTTGTGCGAAATGAGCCGATTTTGTGAAATGGACCTGAACGTGCTTTGCGATCGTAGCGCCCACACCACCTGCTTGGAAACTAAAATATATTTTTCTAGCGTTTTCCATTGCCGTAAACCAGTGCACTAATCGAGCTGAATTAAGTTAGCGCGCGCCTTGATACTTTCTGTTTGAACCGCATTCCAAATGTTTTTTGGGTTGGGTTGGATATTAATGTTCATTGACAGGTTTTTCAGGAAGTTTTTATCGGTTTTCCATGTGAGTTTACTGCCTGTGTGGAGCGGTGCTGTAAATATTGTAAAACAGGTTTCATATTTGTGTTCGAAATAGTGCATTTCCTGTGTTCATGTTTGGTAATTGTTCTGTTCAGGTTTCTGCGCATCCACGAGTTAAAAAAACAAGTACTGATGTTATTGCTATGGCAGATGTTTCATCAGTTAGTTTAATATCTCAAATAAGCCCTCTGTTTAGTTGTGATATATTTGGCTGGTAACTATTATTTCATGATCAGTATCCATCTCGATTCAGTGCCACAGAACCCTTGGGCCATAAAGGAAGATAACAGGCTCATGAGTGCGTTTCTGCCGGCTTTGCTTCTCATTTTCATGAGTGCCCTCCATTTCGACGTGCTTTCGGCCGATCTTTTTGCTACATTGTGTACACCACCAATAAAACACTTCAAAACAATATAATACGCCCTCAAGTCATGAATCAGTTCAGGAGAAGAGCTGATTAGAGCGCCATAGATCTGACTAGGAAAGCGTCCAGCGGGCTTTGTTTTCGTGTTCTCGTGCGGTAGACGAAAACTGAACCTTATGACGTTCGTTCTCCTGCAATTTATTGGCTTCTGTATTCCTTAATGGGTTTGGGGGGAAATATTCTAAATTGTGGGTCAAGCGTATCCAACCAAACATGCTAGTTTTTTAAACTTCACATCTGCGCAGTCGACTCTTTATATTATCTTATTTTTACACCTGCTTGAATAGTGCTCAAATCCCACAACAAGATATGAAACCTTTTAAAAAAGTATGGGTGACTTTATTGCGACTACTGTATTTTGTATAAATAAAATAAAATATCCAACCTTGTTGGTCAGAGTCGCGAATTTAAAGTAAATTTTCGAATGGCCTGGGGCAGATTGTACATATTAAAGAGGTTTTTACATCGAGTAGTAATATATGTGAGCTTAATTATTAATGGTTTCATAGCCGTGAACCACTTTTGAAGGAGTAATAAGAACATTAACACAAGGACGACGCGCGCCTTGATATTGCGGTGGATATTATTAACCCCGTACACGGAGGTTGTTTCTCCTGTCGTATCATGCGGAAGTTATAAAACCTCAGTCATTAGAAATCACCTGCTTCCTGCCTGAGCTGCGATCGCTGAAAAAGTACTCAGCGATGGAAAATAAGAGTTAATCATGAATGCAATAGTTATCTGCACGGCAAAGTGTCGCCCACAATTTGAACTTGCTCTGCAGAGGCGGCAAACTGTCGTGGAAAACTGAGCTACACAAAGTTCTATTTTGCCGTAGATATTTTTTACAAACTTCCTTTGTAACAAGCGATCGAAAGTGGTTCCATCATTGAGATCGCTGCGATCACCGTGCTAGCCAATATCTCTACTCCCAGCGATCATGATCGATTTCCATACGATCGGTGAGCACGGGTGGCCGAGTGGTTTGAGCGCTTGGGTTTTTTTTTTTCGGGTTAGGTTTATTGAAAAACACAGCCTTGCAGCCAATACGGCTCAATTATATGAAGCTATATATAATGAAGCTATATATATAAATTTTGTGTCAATATGACAACCTCAGCTGATTGTAAATTATGAATAAAACTAATTGAAAGTGCGAATCAAGGCATTAATGCAAGAAAAGAGTTCCTACACCTAGTGGTAAGATAGAGAAAAGCTTATGTGAATTGTTGGACTTAATGTTATTATAAAGTTTTTCACACAGCATTTCACGTCTACATTTCAATGTCGACTGTTAGGTAGCCACTGTGGCTTGATTATAAATTTAAAACTCTGCGTTGGAGACGTCCTAACTCATCACTCAGGGAGAGAGAAATAATAAACCTGACACGAATACTCTATTACCGAGCGAACGCACGTTATATGAAAGGAGCCCAGTTCCTTTTCCTAGACACACACCCATTTGAGCTGGATCAGAGGAAGTAGAGCCGCTTTGATGCCTTCGATAGGACAGCCTCTACATGTGCATTCCATTTGAGGTCACTGCTGAGGTTCTCCGGTTTTCCACCCTCCTCATAAACCAACCCGTCTAAATTCCAATTCGAGTTGGTCGGAATACATAATCATTATGAGCCACTGTATCCCCGGCTCCCTGTATCTTCGACGCAAAATAAACTATTTGGCATTTTTTGGGCACTATTTTCAGCGATCGTATGGAAACCGGACTTTAGTTTGAGTTATTCTGTTTTACCACTCGAAGGTGGACGGAGAACCTCAACAGGCGAGTTAATTAAAGCACCTCTATGGAGGTCACCGAGGACCTACGATTTATCGTCCTTATCCGAGAAGACGTGAAGGTCTAACCATTTACAGTTCTATCACATAAGGCAGCACCTTCTGCTCAGTTATTCAGTTAAGACCCTGAGTATTGGTCCGGCCGGGGTTTGAACCTGCGACCGGCTCTCGCACGACAGACCGGAGCTTAACCACTGAGCTAACCGGGAGTGTTTTCGGGTTATCTGTGTAGAACGATATTAGAACAGCTGTTACTCAGCTGCCTACGACAGTCCGTTACAGTCATTTCAGTTTGCTACTTTACTAGTAGAAGGATAATATATTCATTGCTTGTTTTCGTGATTCGCATCAAGTGCTGTTCCATTAGTCAACATATGATGCATGCGCACTCTGTGAAGAGAAAAGAGTACCTGCCTGTGCCGCGTGCGTCATACTAGTAGTAGTTACCGACAAGGGAATGATATTGTGCCGAGTAGTTCATTTGATAAAAATGTGTTTCTAACCCCACCCCTCCCCCTGTAGGACCCATGCTTTCAAAAAGCAATACAATACTTTTCTTCTAAATAATCATATATAATTTATTTCAATGATAAAGCACTTTCAGCGATACTTAAGCTGCACATAAATATAAACGTAGGCAGTGATCAACTCGAAAGCGAACACTTCTTTGATCACTGTAGACGAACACTGTCAAAAATAACTTTTTCTTTTTTCTTTTTCTTTATTAGTATTGTGTATGTGATTGTTGACTGGGTGATACGATAAAGCAAACCATAGACACAATGCAAACGAGATGACTGGGTGATACGATAAAGCGAACCATATACACAATTAATACAAACGAGATGACTGGGTGATACGATAAAGCGGACCATAGACACAATACAAACGAGATGACTGGGTGATACGATAAAGCGAACCATAGACACAATACAAACGAGATGACTGGGTGATACGATAAAGCGAACCATAGACACAATACAAACGAGATGACTGGGTGATACGATAAAGCGAACCATAGACACAATACAAACGAGATGACTGGGTGATACGATAAAGCGAACCATAGACACAATACAAACCGGCCGAGATGACTTGGTGATACGATAAAGCGAAACATATACACAATACAAACGAGATGATGCGTGATACGATAAAGCGAACCATAGTGATAGTGTTTCGGCTTGCTGATCCTTGTTTCTGGTTTGTCATTTTTATTTTCACAATTTCGTACAATTTGCGGAATAAAAAGAATTGAAAGTTATTTCGTACAGTACGAAAATGGCAACTGTAACGGTTTTCTATTGTTCAAATGTAAACACGGGCTCGCAAAGCATTAATCCTGATTGGCATTCTTTAAGAGAAGGACTTACAAAGGAATTAAGAGAACCAGAGAGATAAAGAAAAAAAAGAAAGAGGAGAATATAGAATGACAGAAAAGTAAACAATCTAATTATAGACTACATATAGTTATTGGTAATTAAGTTATTATAATAGGCTTAATTTTGATGAGTCTGTGTACAGCTATGATATATATTATAATAATACTAGCAAATAATAATAATAGAAATATGAATAAATATAAAATAAATAGATAAGCACTGGAAATTTACATGTGATTAGTTATGCTTATGGCATATTATTAATAATTATAATGATAATTTATAATTACAATGATAATGGTAATAGTTTATTTTTTAACGTAAGTACGGCTTTTTTATTCTTATGGCGCAGAGATGTTGCGAGCACTCGCTGCGGGGATTCTAAAGTGTAAGCTTCTCTCGGCTTAAAATAGCGACAAGTTCTTCGAGTAGAGTACCCTGGTCCCAGAGGTTTTCTAGAGAGAGAACAGCCGCGGAGAAAGAGCCGCGAAGCGGCGATCAGCGAGCTGCGAAGCAGCGAGAAGCGAACTGCGAGAAAACTGGTGGGTGCATGCGAATCTCACTTTCATGAGGGTCGAGATCTGACTGTCTTTTCTGATTGGAGGGATATTTAATGAGCTCAACAAGAACTGTGATTGGTTAGATATATTGCGAAGCAGCGAGAAGCGAGAAAACTGCGAGAAAACGTCTGGTATCGGTGGGTGCGAATCTCACTTTCATAAGGGTCAAGATCTGACTGTCTTTTCTGATTGGAGGAATATTTAATGAGCTCAACAAGAACTATGATTGGTTAGATATATTGTTCTCAGGGACGAAATGATAAGTAATCATTGTGATATCGTATGGTCAACTAGAGAGGGGACGGGAATTATTTACGTTTGCTGGCTCAGCTTCGATCGAAGTCAGCTCGATCTTGCACGTAGCAAATTGTGGTATTCGCCGTATGCATGGCGATTCCTCAAAGCATCTATGAAGACATCGTATCATCTATACTAAAAGATCGCTTTCCCAAGATAACATCAACGACTCAGCCGACTGATGAGCAAGACAAAGCGTTATTTGGCGTTATAAATCAGAAATCCTACCGACTGGTCATGGCAAGTCGATAATTTTTCAGTTGCTACCAGATATATAGAGGATATTACACGGTGGTGAGAAGATATGAAGTTTATCCTCGAGAGTCGAAAACATTTCACGAGTGAGCGCAGCGATTAAACAATTAAACTGCTCTAATAACTCTTATTTATTCATTTTACTTACTGTCAGTACAAACTTCTTCGTGATCTTTCTATTAAGCTGTTATGGATAGTTTCATAGGGTTTTCTCGTCTCTTCGTCACCAGTCGAGAAAATCTTTAGAGAGTTTTAGATCGTATTTGGCTTTTTGTGCCGCTCGGAATCGTCATTGTCATGCAGCTCATTTAAGCTGTTTACATCTTCCTCTGTGATTTTCACAAACCTGCCGCCATCTTTGTAGTTCAAAAGGCGGCAAACGTGACATCATCGATATTTTCACTAGTGAGGATATGGAAAATACGCAACTCAGTACTCGGATGTAGTTTCGTATGAGTTCTGTGAATGGTTTATTTCACAGTAAAACACTATCCTCCATATAATAAAAGCAAACAAGAGCCCATCTGGGCTTTCACTCGGGCAACATGAGATTGAAGATGAAATACACTTTCATTTGAAATTCATAGTAATATTAACCAAAGGGAAGAATTATTAGCTGAACTTAGCAGTCTTTAGGAGTGGCCGGTAGCGCGGTGACTTTCATTCTCTGCTCCCCTAGCATATATGTAATTTAATATTTTAGTTTTTCTCGTATATATGTTGACCTTTTAATTTAAACACTACTTATTCATATAACACACGTTTACAATTTAGTCTGCTGATCTGTTATACTGCAGGTTCCGAGTACTAATAGATGATTGTCTCAAATGTATGTTTATATTTGTACCATATTATAAGTTGTATCCTGTCCATCCTGTGATGGAGCTAGCTATGTCAATTTGTGTGCCTCTATGTAACTTTATCTGCTGCATGTTCTTGCCATTACGAGTCCATCTTGGTAGTTGTTGGATTAAAGATTATTAACTGAAATGCCTGTTGGTTATCTCTAATTAAAAGCTTTACCCACATTCCCAAAACTTCAGTCTGCTCATTATATTAAAGAACTATAAAAATACGTACATGTACAAAAAGCTACTAGAGAAATCCATACATGTGTTGCGGCGTGGTACTGCAACACAATACAACGACTACGGAGGTCGAGATCTTGTAGTGGACTTGTTTTATTCTCAGCTTCTCTTCTACATGTCGTCTCAGTGCAATACGCACTCACAATTTGTTATTTGCAGGGAGGTCCTGTATTAAAAATATATATTTCACTAATATATGGAAAACAGAAAAGATAAATGGTTGAAATAAAATAGAAATAGAACAAGGATTATTATGAAATTAAGTTATGTGCCAGTAAGATTTAAAAATTGATAATGTAGTTGATTGTATAACTTCATCTAAAGAGTTCCAGTCTAATAGTGCATGGTAGGTAAACTTCTGCTGTCCCCCATTCCTACGTGCGAATGGTAAATGTAGAGTGTGCTGACGGCGTGTATTATATGTATGAAAGTCGTGATTCTTCTTTAATTTAAAGTTGAAGTCCACCATGCTATTTAAAGGGGCTATGTCATGGTACTGCGCATGTATCGAGTAATCGCTCGTTTAGTGGCTGTTAATTGGATACAAACAGTTAAACTTCCCTCCCTCAATGCTTGATTGAAAGGATTTTCAATATTTTCCCTGGAGACTGTTTATATACACTGTTTGTTAGTCATTTTTGCATATTTGCTTTCATTTTAAGCATCTCACATGGCCGAGAGGTTCGTTAGTTCATATCAAAATCGGTGGAAATAGCTCTTTCCGGCCCGGAAAAACGAATGTAAAGTCTTACCGTGACACAGCCCCTTTAAGCATTTGAAGATAGTAATACAGTGATGTTAGCGCCGTCGAAGGTACAGTGGTTTCCAGTTTAATAGTTCGAGTACTTGAGATGCAGAAGAGCTTGAGGGAAAGTCGAGCATAAGTCGAGCAGCATTATTCTGAAGAACTTGAAGGTGATCCATGAGGACGGTATTATTCTTATCTCCCCCAGACGATATCGGCATAGTCAAGTAAGGGAAGGACAAGAGATTTATAGAGAGTTAGCGTCAAGAGCAGAGCCATTTATGGTCAGTGAAACCTCTCTGAAATCTTTGAGCTAGAGCCACCTCAAAGAATTTCCCGCTGAGTGACACTTATCAATCACTATTACAATTTGATGGGATAAGAACAAATGTAGAGCTAATATAATATGATGTAACTGACTCATTAGCTGAGTGTAAAAGATTGACAAAAGTAAGTTAAGTTATGAAAACTAATATATCAATAGTACACCAAGACCTAGTCTGCACTGTTGAGACATGGCCTTTGTGGCTCCGATATAATACTTGAGTCTTAAACGATCGAAGTAATAGTAAAGTATCTATTAAACTGAGCCAAAGGTCAACGCGAATAATCATGAATAACGCCTTAATCAAACAGTACAAAGAGGTCAAGGACTGCCTCCTTTTCTCAATATCTGTTCTAGAGCATATGGTTACATCTGTTGATGGTTTATCATACCTCAAAACCTCGATGCAAAATAACACTAATTACATTTTACTTTATGTTATCAGTTTTGTTTCTTGGTTATATTGGTCACGACACAAGGTCGCCAAAGATCACATAAAACATATCTAATTAAAAGAAAGAACTGTGCCGTTCCTTCTTAATCTGATTCTGATATGTTTGTAATTATTTCCTTGTCATCGTGGTTTTGAGTCTTAAACCTTTATTTAAATTTTGAAGCTTTTTATGTCGTAACACATGTAGAGAAATTCATACATGTACATAGAGAAATCTATACATGTACAGAAATATATACATGTAGAGAAATCCATACATGTAGAGAAATCCATATACATGTAAAGAAATTTATACATGTAGAGAAATTCATACATGTACAGAAATCTATACGTGTACAGAAATCCATACATGTAATTACTCGGGCTGCCTGTGGCAGGCACGAGTCTAATATTTTGTTTTGTTCGGTGCAACAAAATTTCTGCGCATGCGTTAAATTATGCATTAATTGTATGTGCGCAACTCGTGGCGCAAAAAAAAATTCTCCAGTCCAGTCGCCATCTTGAGATTCTGCGGACGCTATTCTTGTTTGAGGTACATTTCGTAGGTTTTATGCCACATTTCATTTTACTCTCGGTCATAATACATACCAACGCAAACACCGTAATCGGTAGGCCAACACTAAAATACAGGTATACTGAATAGCTGATTTATAGCGAAGTATACTGAGCGATTTACTAGCAAATACATATACTGTGGTTGAGCAGTTATGGGTTACTATCCTCTATCGAAGTCTGAACTCCTGAACTGTGAGAACAACACTGTCACTCGCCAACACGAAGCCAGAAATACACACTCAGCACATAATTAATTTATGATGAGCCAAGCAATAGTTAAACTTAAACAAGAAACCTCTCACGGCCGAGGTTTTGGTTCGAGAAATTAAAAGCTTCCAACAATTCCCTTTATAGTTCTGTAATATAATGAGCAGACTGAAGTTTGGGGAATGAGGGTAAAGCTTTTAATTAGAGATAACCAACAGGCATTTCAGTTAATAATCTTTAATCCAACAAATACCAAGATGGACTCGTAATGGCTCATAATGTACAGCAAGAACAGCAGATAAAGTTACACAGAGGAACACAAATTGACCACGAATATAATTAACATGACTTCCAGAGAGAACAGCCGCGGAGAAAGAGCCGCGAGGCAGTGAGCTGCGATAAAAAGCCGCAGGGTAGAAAGAACAGTAGAGAAATATAGTGATAGCTCCATCACAAATATAAACATACATTTGAGACAATCATCTAGTACTCGGAACCTGCAGTATAACAGAACAGCAGACTAAATTGTAAACGTGTGTCACATGAATAAGTAGTGTTTACAGTAAAATTAAAGGTCAACTTCTTTAATTTACATACGAGAAAAACAAAATATTAAATTACATATATACTAGGGGAGCAGAGAATGAAAGTCACCGCGCTACCGGTCACTTCTAAAGACTGCTAAATTCAGCTAATAATTCTTCCCTTTGGTTATATTGCTAAGAGGATTTCAAATCAAAGTATTTCATCTTCAATCTAATTGGGAACACACCATCTGAAGAAGGGTAGTCCAAAATAAAAAAGTAAAAATCCTGGAACGCCAAATATCAAAGAAAAAAACCTGCCTTGCACAACCAAGGGGCAAAAAAAAATGGCTGCATTGATGTATATAGCGATACTTACTGTTTGTAAACACTGACGTCATTTATATATTTTCATATATAATGTGTTGGCAAAAAAAACGCGTGTTTGTATGACTTGTATGGCATCCAGCGATTTGGGCCTCACGAAATACATCTATAGTCTCAATTCGGCTTCCATATCCTAATTCTTTTATAAGACTTATAAGTTAAGAGCATATAAGCTTCGATGAAAGGGCTACCTTGCATTTTGGAAGAACAAGAAAGTAATTTGGTAATGAATAAGCACCGACCTGTGATATTTTATAAGCACTGAACTGACTGCATTCACGCTTCGTTTCTGCCAACCACAGAATACAACATATGTGGCGTGACTGGCCTGTGTGACGTCACAGTAAGTATCGCTACATAGTGGTACTATTTCATCAAGGTGAATGCAAAGTGGGAGTTACACATCAGTACTTGGCTGTACTATAATATATACCGTTCACCTGAGTCGCTTCCTACCCTGGTTCCAGAGGCCACAGTGACCGACGTGGGATCGATAGCCGGATATATCCCTGCTATCAGTGCTCATATGAAAAAATAATAAATTCTGGTCGACCAAGCGGAGTTTGGTTGCCATATGGTCACGTCACGTAAGTCAGCCATATGGTCACGTCACGTAAGCCAGAACCCAAATCGGCTCAAAGATTGTTTCCTTTCGTTGAGGACGAACGAGACTGACCCAGGAGAGACTGACATCCAATCTTTGAACCGATTTGTGTTTTTGAACACCGTGGCTTGCTTACGTGACCATATGGCAACAAAACTCCGCTTGGTCAACCAGAAAAGAACAGCAATTTACCACAATCATTTACAATTGACTTTACTTTTATAACATTTTTTAAATCAGAGACAACTATATATTAAATTATATTATCGGACGTCTCCTCTTTTTTTTTTAAACAATCGTAAACATATTTAGCTGATTCATTGTGGTTTATTAGTGCGAGAAACAATTGTTTCTCTGTCACTGTCTCGGTTTTTTTTTGGCAAGTCTTCTCTTAGCTTATTATAAATTGGGCATTTTATCAAGAAGTGCATTTCGTACCGCCATTTTAAACAAATTCGTTCTTCCGGTTTTTTGTATGGCCTTGCGTGTCTTCCTTTTTCTATTGCTAGGTTGTGATTACTATGGCTTAGTCCAGTTAGAACAGTTCTGTGTTTCAGATTTTTAACTTCTGTGATCAGGTAATTCTCATATGAATATGTTGTTTTAAATAAGCGGTATGTTCTTAATTTATTTCGCTGTTGGGGTCTTTTCCTATTATCATTATACACTTCGCTTAGCCAGTGTTGAAATTCATTATCTCTTACTCTCTGTTTGGATGTGCTTAAGCCATACTTTTTGTTGAGTAATATTGTCTTGATCATACCAGAGACTTCCAAAGCCGCAATTAAATAATATTTCTTGATTTTCTTACTCCAGTATGCTTTGTTATTTTCGTTTTTTTTGTTTGTTTATGATAGATACAGTAAGATAATTTTTGAACGTTGAATCAACAGGTTTTATCCATAATTTTATGCATCTATGTTTTGCATCCACAGTTAGGGGAAATCGACCTAGCTCTCCACGGCACGCGTTATTGCTTGCGTATTTTCCGGCTTCAAGTAACATCTTACAAACTTTGATGTGAACGACCTCCAAGTTCAGTCTCTCCATGTTTGATATTTCTGATTGGTATGCACCATATATTTCACTTCCATAGAGGTTATAGGTTTCACTATAGTTAATAGAGTTTTCGGCTAACGTATCAAAAAGTGACATTGCAAGTTTGAGATTTGTTCTAAAAAAAACGTCCCGGTACTAAAAGTAATGGAGGACAAGATATTTATAAGTTCTTGCATTTTCTAATTCCTTATCTTTATAGTAAACGCAGTAATTGTTCATTCTTTTGCCGTTATTGTTAAAAATAAGCACTTTGGTTTTCTCGAGGTTCACATCTATTTAAATTCATTACAAAAGCTCTCTAGTTTGTTTAAGTAATTTTGTAAACCAACAGCACTTTTTGAGATAATAACCAAGTCATCTGCATATAAAAGACAACTTAGTGGTGCGGCACCGGCTGTGATATCATTATTTGCGTCGTTTAACGTTTCAGGGAGGTCGTGTAAATAGAGATTGAACAGGGTGGAAGATAACATGCACCCTTGCTTGACGCCTATATATTAACATCTAAAGGCGGGTGTTATTTTATTTTCTAGTTTAACTACTGAAGAGTCATGGGAATACATCGAATTACTAATGGAATAGAAGCGTCCGTTCACTCCGGTTTTCTTTAATTTGTCAAGTAATTTGTCTCTTGGAATGCTATCGAACGCTTTTTTGAAATCAACAAAACACGTAAAGAGGAGATTACTTTTCTTTTTAGGTTTACTTTTTATATATTTGTCGATCATCGGTCGTACTAAAACGTTTTTGAAATCCACCTTGTTCGCGTTTCGGCCATATAGGTTATGTTCCGCGGGATAGAGTATGGTTTTCGAGGTGCCGCACCCTTAAAAGGGTCTCATATTCTGTATTATCATCCTTAAATTGGGTACGGATTTTTGTTTTGTTCCCCTAACTCTTGATATGCAATATCGTGCATTTGCTCAACGCCCGGTAAACCTAACAATCTTCAATAAACGTAAATCATTACACAGACTGAGATAAATAAAAATGATCTGTTCAATAAATTTGTCCCATAAGGTCTCATATTTTAGTTTCAAGCCTTGGAAACGGTACCCATTTTACGATTTTTCACCCTTAAATAGGGTCAAGGTTTCGATATTTCCGCGGCACACTCTAGCCTAAATTTCTGGGAGTACCCTATCCAGGATTTTCAGGCAGAATATCGAAATTCGAAAGTAATCTGGTTATGCAAACGTAGTCACAACTATTAGTTAAAGATCACGAAGGAAGAAAACATTGGCAATAGCCTCTTCGTTATATGACTGCAAGCAATCAAAATAAACTGTCCGATACTAGGTTGTGTTACCTTACATTGATCTAAATATCTGGCTTCCGGGCTCAAAGCTCGATCTAAGTTGTAAACACTTTAGATTCCGCCTGATAGAAATGTGTTTAATTTCCGGCATGATATTAAAACCATGCACAGCTGCGCATTTTGATCAGTTGGAGAGCAGACATCTTGCAAAATTTTATCGTTTTAAAGTAAGCTCTATAATTTGGAGAGGACATAAATCTCTCACGACAGTTCAGATTATGCTGTAACCTAATGCTCTTGTGAACACTAGAAATTAGTCTGACGCACACAATTAAAGCGTTTAGACGCTAGGAATCGAATTGTCATTAATTGCAGTCTCTGACGTAGTACTTGCATACCAGTACCAGGTCTTGATCGCTGAGAGCAGCGAATGCCATTGAACAGAAACCCCGCTTGATCTTGCGCTAGGCGTCTTGCCACGATACAAAACCTTGAACTAGCAGGCTGATTTGTGATGCCCTTTACTTCAACAAGATTAACCTCGTTAATTAAAATATGAAAGATAAAATACGCATGAAACGGTGTCGGGGGTCATTACCTCGAATTTTTACACGCAGATTAAAAAAAGACTATCGAAATAAAAACTTGAATTCATGTTTTTTATTCCATCGTTGGAATTGTTAAATCAGGTATAACATTCGTTCCAAACGAAGGGACGAATTATAAGATAACTTAATTCCTACATAACTGAAAGTACTATTTCTTTGAGAATTAACGATTTAATGTCTACCTAGGAGCTTCACTTTAGCGCAGTTTAAGAGCATACTTTAAGTATTCTTAACTTTATATTTACATTGCTAAATTGTTTATACATCCGATTCAGAGTTGCCCTTCAGTCTTTTTTTATGAAAGATAGCTATATCCACCAGAGGGTACATATTAATGATCATTCGCAGAGGAGTGAGAGTGGTTTAATGGCTGAACTTTCTAGATCGTCAGCAATTTCAATTATAAAGATAAGTCTGTTTAGGCTTACGAAAATGCCGGTGATAAATGACATGACGATCATTCCCACTTCATTAATCATTTCTGTTCAATATCGTGCCAGTGGATCCCCATTCTTCTTTTGGCGGCTTATTTGGACGCCACAATGAACATAAAATAATTACGCTAGGCGCCGCTACCGGCTGGATATAACTCTCTTGCAGTCAATTTTAAATTAATTATATGGTTATGAATTATTTAGCACCGGAATTTCAAAATTACTGGGCGCCTTTTAAAATATATAGATTGTATCGCTCCTGGGAGCTCATCATTTTTTGGACGCGTCAAGACAGCGAGTACCAAAGCTAGGATTATAGTGCACAGGTTTGAGACATTCGCAGCAGTAAAATGCATTTCTTAAACTGCTCTGTTGATCACAGAGCTTCTAATAACATGACCGAGAACTGCACACTACTGGACTACTTCCCCGGCCACAATGCAGCGTTTCTACCATCACTTGCAACCAAAGTTGGGAAGATCACGGCTTACTTTCTAATCGCCTTTTTGGCCCTCGTTGGGAATATCTTCGTCATTGCAGTCATTTGCCGAAATAAACCCCTCAGAAAAGCTATCAATTTCTTCATCCTCAATATGGCGATTTCTGATCTGTTTATACCAACCATATCAATTCCACTTCGTCTGTACGCGCTGTTCGTTGATTCACCCATCAGCGTTTGGCCTTTTGGAGGAGTAACGGGAGAGGTGCTCTGCAAGCTTTCCATGTTTCTTGCCGATTCATCACCTGTAGTTTCGATCCTGAGTCTTGTATTCATGACTGTGGACAGGTTTAATGCTGTCGCCTTTCCGTTCAAGGCTCGCCTCGTGAGCTCCAAAGTACGAATGGTTCTGTTAGCCTGTTCCTGGATTGTTGCCTTCGCATTCGTTTCGCCGTACTTTTACGCCCTTAAGATCAAGAAAATTCATGATCAGAATTATTGTGTACTAGATTGGGAGCCTGCCTTTAATCAAAATACTACAATGGATATTTACAGTACCATCGCGTGTGTACTGTTCACGATCATCCCCTTCATTATCCTGTCTGTTATGTACACTATCGTTCTCCTCATCCTAAGGAAACAGACCATCGCGTTATCGAGATCTCAAAAAGCTTCATCGCGAAGGCAGAAGAACAATCGTAACATTGTATTGATGGCATTGGCTATTGTTCTCGTGTTTGCCGTTTGCTGGGGACCTTATAACGGTTTCATTTTCATGCTTACCATCGTCTGGAGATGGAAAATACCTCAAGGAGTGCATGCTACCCTGGATTTTGGCTCTTTTCTGTTTGTGACTCAATTTTTAACTTGCTCAAATGCAGCTATTAACCCATGCATATACTTTATATTTATTCAAAGTTATCGGGCTGCACTCAAAAATTTAGTTTGCGGCAAATCACGCAGGAATGGAAAGGACAGTATATCGTATCTGCAAACAAAAAGGAGGAAGAATGATAGTGCGTCATTGACGATAGAAGCTGGTCAGTACGACACTACTACTGTGACTGAGAAATTCCTGTGAGAAAGCGACTTCAGTGTCTAACGTGGCGACAGTCGGAACTGACCGCTCAGTTCTCTTCGTCTTTACCTTAGAGAATTCTGCGTATCTGACAAAAGGCAACTGACAGTGCTAGCTTGGTTACTTCCAGCTCATGGTGCAAACTAACCGAAAATCGTTTCGGTTTTTCAATTTACTCCAAGCTGGACTAAAACTGAGAACATCTAGTAAAGTTGATACTGTGTTGAGCTGTATGATCTGCTGAGCTGCTTTTGAGCATTTGCAGTTGCATGGCTAAACGATTAACTAAGAATTATATCTTAACGATCTAATGACAATTTACTTGTTTTAAGATTTCGCTTTTTAGTTCAGTAAATATGATAGTCAGCGTTAGCACCGTTAGCACCAGACTAGCATGTCAGCGTTAGCACCAGACTAGCATGTCAGCGTTAGCACCAGACTAGCATGTCACCGTTAGCACCAGACTAGCATGTCACCGTTAGCACCAGCCGAGACTAGCATGTCAGCGTTAGCACCAGACTAGCATGTCAGCGTTAGCACCAGACTAGCATGTCACCGTTAGCACCAGACTAGCATGTCACCGTTAGCACCAGCCGAGACTAGCATGTCAGCGTTAGCACCAGACTAGCATGTCAGCGTTAGCACCAGACTAGCATGTCACCGTTAGCACCAGACTAGCATGTCACCGTTAGCACCAGACTAGCATCTCAGCGTTAGCACCAGACTAGCATCTCAGCGTTAGCACCAGCCTAGCATGTCAGCGTTAGCACCAGCCTAGCATGTCAGCGTTAGCACCAGCCTAGCATGTCAGCGTTAGCACCAGACTAGCATGTCAGCGTTAGCACCAGACTAGCATGTCAGCGTTAGCACCAGACTAGCATGTCAGCGTTAGCACCAGACTAGCATGTCAGCGTTAGCACCAGACTAGCATGTCAGCGTTAGCACCAGACTAGCATGTCAGCGTTAGCACCAGACTAGCATGTCAGCGTTAGCACCAGCCGAGACTAGCATGTCAGCGTTAGCACCAGACTAGCATGTCAGCGTTAGCACCAGACTAGCATGTCAGCGTTAGCACCAGACTAGCATGTCACCGTTAGCACCAGACTAGCATGTCACCGTTAGCACCAGACTAGCATCTCAGCGTTAGCACCAGACTAGCATCTCAGCGTTAGCACCAGACTAGCATGTCAGCGTTAGCACCAGACTAGCATGTCAGCGTTAGCACCAGACTAGCATGTCAGCGTTAGCACCAGCCTAGCATGTCAGCGTTAGCACCAGACTAGCATGTCAGCGTTAGCACCAGCCTAGCATGTCAGCGTTAGCACCAGCCTAGCATGTCAGCGTTAGCACCAGCCTAGCATGTCAGCGTTAGCACCAGCCTAGCATGTCAGCGTTAGCACCAGACTAGCATGTCAGCGTTAGCACCAGACTAGCATGTCAGCGTTAGCACCAGACTAGCATGTCAGCGTTAGCACCAGACTAGCATGTCAGCGTTAGCACCAGACTAGCATGTCAGCGTTAGCACCAGACTAGCATGTCAGCGTTAGCACCAGACTAGCATGTCAGCGTTAGCACCAGACTAGCATGTCACCGTTAGCACCAGACTAGCATGTCAGCGTTAGCACCAGACTAGCATCTCAGCGTTAGCACCAGACTAGCATGTCAGCGTTAGCACCAGACTAGCATGTCAGCGTTAGCACCAGCCTAGCATGTCAGCGTTAGCACCAGCCTAGCATGTCAGCGTTAGCACCAGACTAGCATGTCACCGTTAGCACCAGCCTAGCACGGAAGCTCGTAAAGCTAAAGAGTCTTTTTAAGATAAATGGACACAAGTTTGATTAAGGAAAAAACCTTTCAAGGTACATAAATAGTGTAATGTATACGTAAATGTCACGATATAAGCCGACCGAAGATAAGATAGCTTTTCCGATTGAACGTTATGAATAGCCTTGAACAATTTTAATTTGCTCAGTCAAGTGAGCAGTTCGAGGCGTCGTAAAGTCATCAAGACCTGATTTCCCTAAAGTTCAGCATGTACCTAAACAATTTGAAGTAATTTCCCACAAAAGGTTTGTACCAGATAAACTATTTTTACTCTGCACGCAACAAATAAACAAAATTACTTCTTTCCCAAACCTGCAGCTCGTCACTTTAACCTAGCTTTCTGGTCATTGCATCACTGTATGCGGCATTTCTCTTCATCAAGGTACTACAGACACCCGTAAATGGCAAGAACAGAACTTTATTTTCAAACTAGGCACTTTGGCACCTCACGGTATTAATGAACAATTTCAGAATTCACGTATTCACTCACACTTAGATCAGCATGTTTCCTTAGTTTACTCATCAGCACTTGCTGTTACAACTATTAGCAGTTCTATTGTTGGCGCAATTTTCTTTGATCCCCATTGATCCGAACACGTTTCCTCAGCGGTAATCATGCATTGGCACCGTTTTCTTTGATCCCAATTGATCCGAGTACGTGTTTCCTCAGCGGTAATCATGCACTCATGTCAAAAAGTATTTTGTAGGGAGGGGTGGGTGATTTTTTTTTTATTCCACCCCCCCCCCCCCCCCCCAAAAAACTCTTTTTTTTATGAATCCCAAAAAAATCCATTTTTAGAATCATTGATATTCCAACCTAGGTTGTTTGAGAAATAACCTGAATTGAGAAACAACCTACAACATATATACAGTCAAACCATAATATAAGTTTATACTGTAAGCACCTTTTCATGGAATAATGCTAATATCAATACTTGCAATTATGGGATGTTGTCCAAAATATATTTTCTGATTAGTCTGACTCCCAAGAGATCTGCAAAATATATTTTAACCAGAATGGCATATCAGAAAATATATATTAAATATATATTTGTTCCTGGTGCATCCTCACTTAGGTTATGCCAATCAGATCTGGGCGCCACAGACAATTGAACTGATTATTAAACTAGAGAGAATCCAGAGGCGAGCAACTAAGTACACCCTACAACTTCCATTTTCTACTGACACTGATTACATTACGAGGTTAAAGTCTTTAGATCTCTTACCAATCTGGTATTGGCACGAATATCTAGATATGGTTTTCTTCTTTAAAATCACTCATGGCCTAGTCGGTATGAACTCCTTGGTCATTCCTGTTATTCGCAATACTAGAACTACTAGATCATCATCCAGTAATGTAGTTAAGTTTGAAACTCAAAAATGTAAAACCTCAACTTATCAGAAATCCTTCTTTATTAGAACAGGTAGAATTTAGAACATTCTTGATTACAAACTCAACTTAAACATGGACAGCCTTCCTTCATTTAAGTCTGCTATTATGCTTAAGTATTATTTTTCATCTCTCACATCCTGTTATGATTGTGAAAACCCACACACATTTAAAACCACTTGTCCGAAGTGTAATTCTTCCTGCAGTCTAACTCGTCCAGTTTCTTGCTGTATGTAATGGAAGGGCTATGTGCAACAAGGGCGTAAGTGACTCCTGATCATGTTCCAAATTCTCCCTTTGAAAACTAAGAATTTGTTGGAGAATTTAGAATGTGATCAGGAGTCACTTACGCCCTTGTTGCACACAACCCTTCAATTGCTGCATCATACTTCATCTTATCATGACATTTGTATTCAGGTTTTAGGGTTCTAAACATCATGGTTCCCCTGCCAACCAAATGTATCTTTTTTGCTTATGTGTATGTTTTACCTTTATATTTCATTCTTTATATTGATTTCTTTATATTGCTGTTGGCGAAGCTATTAATAATAATAATTAAAAAATTCCGTCCTAAAATAGATAAATGTATACTTCAGATATATTTCTTATCATATCATTGCAGTCAAAAAATTTCAGATGCCATTGGGGTCAGGCCAATCAGAAAATGTATTTTGCACAACATCCCATAATAAAGTATTGTAAGTATTGATATATTAGCATTATTCCACAAAAATGTACTTACAGTACTTATATTAGTATATTTGTCAAGGACAACCTTTTTGACATTGACTGTAATTATATATACTATGGCCTTAATCAATCATATACACAGCATGAAGTTTCAATCTTACATCAAATTGTGCAAAAACCTTTACAACATATTATCAATTCTCCATCCTAATTTTAATTGCAGATGCAACTTTAGGGCTGAATATGGGCCTAGTTGTGCCATTAACAACAGGTGTCGTAACAAACTTAACCAGACAGGTCTCTGGATAGTCGCATGGTGCATCATCAAGCTCAAGAATAACCAGCTTGCTGGGCTTTTCATCAGAGGACAAGACACTTGCAGGGATATACAGGGTCTGCTGAGGTCCGACAACTGGCCAATAGCGACCTAGGTTGAAGCCATTAATGTACACCACACCCTTAGACCAACCATCAAGACGAAGGTAACTATCAAACCCTCTGTCTCCATATGGGGCAGCAGGAATCTCACCAATGAAAAATGTTGGAGCAAAGCCATTGTCCATCTTGGGTACTTCATACCCAGAGAGTGTAAGAACATGGTGCGCAACTTTGTCAAGTTCTAGTGGGTACATCTCCCAGTTTGTTATTTGCACATCATCAACTGTTACATTACCAATAATTCCCTTAGGATCAATCATGTGAGACCCATAACCAATGTGACCCATGTTTTCAACCAGAATGTCAAGCTGAAGAAATTCACCAATGTTCAAAGTTGCATTAGATTCTCCTGCAGTGCGATTTAATGTCACTTGTCGGATATGTCCCACAAATACTATGGCTCTGTCATGCACTAGCCCTTCCATATTCAACATGCGTGTAGATTGTTTAAAAGACGAGGGAAGCTGGCTATGATACAGCACAAAGCCCCTGTTCTGACCAAGTTGCTCCATTGTCACAGGAACTGATGCCTTTACAGGTCCAAGAGGTGTAAGCTGAGGCAACAGATCCAGCAAGAGAGAGCCCTTTTTCATTTCAATAGTGCCATAATCATACTTAGGTGTTGCAGCAGGAATAGGAATGTCTGGAAGGCTGGCATACTTTCCTATTACTTCTCTCAAAGCAAAATACTTTTCTGTTGGGTCTCCAGCCTCAGTGAGTGGTGCATCGTAATCATAGCTTGTTGGAACAGGTTGGAAATGCATTGTGTCCTGATTTGCTCCATTCCAGAACCCAAAGTTTGTGCCTCCTTCAAACATGTAGAAATTTACTGATGCATTGAGGGCTAATATCTTATCTAGGTATTCTGACACAAGTGCTGTAGCTTTTGTATTATGTGGTGTACCCCAGTGATCTAGCCAGCCAGTATAAAACTCTGAATTAACTAGGGGTCCTTTAGGCTCAAACTTTCGCTGAATTTGAAAAGCAAGGCTGGGGTCTATCCCAGGGCCAAAATCGACAGTAGTGTAAAGTGATGGTAGGGTACCACAGTTTATGTTATAGGCTATTGTTGTATCAGTTGTAAACAAGATCACATTATTTCCAAGGTGCTCTCTGAATATCTCTTCCAAGTGTGACATATACTCATGGTCACATGTAATATAATCGCCATACTCATTCTCAACTTGAACCATGATTATTGGTCCACCATTTTCATAAAGATAGGGTTTTACTTTGGGAAGTAAAACCGCCATCCACGAATCAACTGCTTTAATATACCGCTCATCTTTAGAAGATCTTATTACGATCGATGTGTTTTTGAGGAGCCAAGCAGGAAGACCTCCAAAGTCCCACTCTGCACAAATGTACGGCCCAGCTCTCAAAATAACTGGCAGGTCCAAACTCTTGGCCAGTTCTAGAAAGCCAAGCAGATCAGCATTTCCTTCAAAGCCGTACTGCCCTTCAACTACTTCGTGGAAATTCCAGGGAACATAAGTTTGAATGGCGTTGAGACCTGCAGCTTTCATCTTCATCAGTCTGTCTTTCCAGTAGTACTTGGGTACTCGAAAATAGTGAATACCTCCAGAAATGTAGCGGAACGGCTGCCCATCTTTCAGGAAACAGTTGCTGTCGTAGTCTATAGTAAAGGACCTTGATTCGGAAGAGTTAGCAAGATAAGAAAGGAGCAAAACATAGACCCAAAACACAACCCACCACGAAGCCATCTTTGAATTGGAGATGTCACATGACGGTCATAAGTTGTATGCTCGGACTTCCTGTGGTGAGCACAGGTAGCCCACACCGACGAATTGAGCCAAACAAGCGAACTGCAATTGCCCCACCGTGGGGTCAACTGGGGCTTTGGAACGAGTGCAAATCTCTTATAAACATTGATGTAATATTCGCTACAGTCAGAAATCCATACGGACTTCTGCTACAGCGCATTACATTACATGAGTTTATAAAGTGCTTTCAGAGCAGACCCACTTCGATATTTTGAGGACCACAATTATGCAAAGGATGTCACGTACATGTAATCCCTCCACTGACTTTGGCTTTTAGGTTTGTATGAAAATTTGAGAAAAAGAATTATTAATGATCCAAGTTGCGGGGTATTCTATAATTATACCAAAATTTTGGAATAGCAAAAATAATTGTTTTAAACTTTGCAGTCTTGAAGGCCTACAGTTTAGACTACAAGGGGCACTAGGTCGTTTTAAACTGTATGTATAGATTTCGAGAAAATTGATATGTAAAATACATGTATGTATGTATGTGTTGCTATGGTAACACCGATGTCAAGCAAACCTACATTTTTGGAAAGTTTAATCTATCTCTAGTAAATGGGTGAAGTGGCTAGCCCGACCGAGCTCTGACAGTGGAGTATCAGCCGTTCAAAGTGGGTATGGTGCGTCCCTGGAAAATCCAGGCGAGCCACCTTAACGGAGTTCACAATGGCTAGCCCCAGGGTTAGCCCACACCGCGGCAAAACGGTATGCTCCGCTGGCCAAAAGAACGAAGGCTCTGCTATCAAATACAAATTACCGAGGTTTCAACTTTTTTAGTAAATAATTTTATAACTTAGTAAACTCACAGTGAATTACAAATTAAGAAAACTTCAACCTGTTAAAGTCTTAGGCTTAGCTTTTAAGTAGCTTTCCTATTTTTTTTGACAAAACAGTTCACAAATGGATACCTTTAAGCAGAAATTTTAAAATCACGGGTATGTGCCTGTTGTTTCATTTCAGTTTTCGCGGGAAACTGGGGGCGGCCGCGCGCCGACAAGAAATAGCAAATACGCATGCGCGTAACGTTTTGCCGCGGTGTGGGGTTAGCCTGCGTTGCGGCTCGCAGCGAGCGGAGATTAGGGGGATTGGGGCGAGAGAAAAAAGAGAGGAGGGAGGGGACCCTCCTCCCCCTATCTTTTTTTCTCGCCCCAATCCCCCTAATCTCCGCAGACTCCGCTCGCTGCGCGCCGCAACGCAGGCTAACACAAAGTGGGTACACATACACGTATACATACACCATCGCTGTATCGCTGTATGCGGTTTATATTGTACGGAAATTGTTAGCCTCGAACAAAAGATGAAAGGTAAATTATGATATATTAATATTTCTGTTGAATTCGAAACGTGATTATGAGATGATTCGATAGATATTGTGAATTGTAATATCAATAAATCTTTTTCAATTGAAAGAAGTCGAGAAGTCAATGAAGTCGAGAAGTCAATGTTTGGCAGTACAAACTTGAGGGGTATCATATTTCATACCAGCATTATTTAGTCTTCCCAAAAATAACCAACTTCCCTAATTGTAGCAGCAAAGTGTGCACTAACCTTGATTTACTTGCATGGAAATACCCACTAAATTAGAACCTTACTAGTTAAGGTTACCGTAGACCTTCGCGAATTCCTCTCGTTTAAAAAAAATATACGCGCTACGCTTAAAGGAAACCATATAAACCTATACATCACTGTAAAGGTTATGAAACAAGGTATCTGTTGGAAGTACTGTTTTAAATAAAGATTTCGAGATGCTGATTGACATAGTGCAATTGAATGGATCGCGTACGCCCAAACCCGTACGCGCATAATTCACTGATCTAAAACCTCGTCTTTTTTGCGTTTGTAGGCTTAGTGCTGCTTTCCAACGAAATCGTGTCGGGGATTTTTAACATTTTACTTTGTTCGTAAGCAAATCCTTCTTGAAGTTTGAGGTCGGAAAATCTTCCAAACTATATGACGTTAAGCCACATTAAAAAAGAAATAACGAAAATATCGCTAAAGCCCGACATACTTTGGTTCCTTGATAGTATATGTATCTTTTGGCCAAGTTTCGCAAGGATCCGATAATTAATAAGACACGTATAATTCACTCAAAGATAGGGAATAAGCAAGTAAATGAAGTCAGAGTTTTTAGCTTCGGAAGTTTTACAGCGAGTTCACACTTCATCAAAGGTTCTGTCAGCATGTTAACCCAACAAGCCAATGAAACACATGACCCCTGGGGTTATTGTGAATGAACCTAATATTCGTGGGCAATGAAATGGTTCGTATTACCTGGGTTTACATTCCTACATACAGTACCCGGGGGGGTTACTCTACCCAAAGTTGGGTAGGGGTCTGAAACCCTTACCCTGTTTAAGACAAAAAAAACTCAAATTTAAACTCAAATTTCCATACCCTTTTCAAGACAGTGTTAAAATTTTCCCTCTATAATCTGTCGATGTGAAAATGGATACCCTGTCTAAGATCAGAAACTCGAAAAACAATACCCTGTCCAGCGGATCATCCCCGTATAGTCCATATATGGCAGTACCCCCCCCCCCCCCCCGCGGGATACAGTACTGCGTTGCTAGTTTCACCGAACGATCTGAAACAATATACTACACAGTCTGCTAACATGTGAAAACTAAAGTCCGGACTAAAGTACATCTGTACATGCGATGAGATAGGGCTTTTGGATGTCCCGGATGTAATTTCGCGTAAAAATCTCAGCGAGCTTGCCGCTCATAAAGAGATTATCACGCCCAAGCTATCTCAGTTAGTTTACTTCGAAATACGGTTTTCCAAATATCTCGCGAAGTTTTCATTTGTTTTAAATTATTTTTTCAGGGAAATAAAGTACAATTAATAAACTTCACAAGGATTGAAAAATATTTTTTGGGGAGAAAACAGGCCACGAAGGTCTACGGTAACCTTAAGCTTTTACGGTACTCCAGGAAGATTTTCTAAAATAAAGATCATAGGTCACATTCCATGTTTCCATGTAAACTGTCATGAAAATGTGTTAAGGTTGTGACTTTATGGAATCTATCAAGGTGTCAAGAATATATCTTACAAGCGGCGGCCATATTGAGACCCATAGCAACAATAATAATAATGTCTTTAATATTCATTCGATAAAATACATATCAAATTCACAATAATATCAATAAGGTTCAAATTAAACAGTATACAATATATAATTTATAAAATATCAAAAGTTAAAATATCTAGATAGCCAAGTTGTATTTAAAAACTAGTCTATTAAAAAGCTATTTTTACAACGATTAGTGTAAACTCTAGGCCACTACTGGCTTTACTTCTTTCTAAGTCTACGAAACGATAAGACTAAGCAAAATAAATGTATTCGTCAAATGCTCTTTGCCAACAAACTTGAAAATGCCACCCCATATTACAAAATGTTAGAAATTTTAAATCTGGGAAATATCTTTAACCTTAAAATTTCCTCCCTTATACATAAAATACAACATGATAAACAAAATATCCCACCTGCCTTCCTTGAACTAATAGGCCCTTTGCAGGACCTGGTCACGTGACCTTTTTAGCCTGTCACTCAAAAAAAATTGGCGCTAGAACAACATGAATGCCAGAAATGGAAAGAGCAAGCTAAAGATATCGGCGAACCAAAATTTGTACAGGCCAGCCTCCAGAACTAACTATATATGGTCTATCGTGATTCAAAGCAATTTCATCAAGAATTTGGGAATCAGTACCTCTTACTATTAAAACCTTGCCCAAAACCAGCTTTAAGAAGCAATATATACAGTCTTTACTAGATAAACAGTCATAATATTAAAATTTGTGTCTTATATATGCAAGACAAATTTATACAAATCAGCTACTTATATATATATTGACATTTTTATTCTCTTTTTTTTTCTAAGATAAGATCAAACAATAATGTAGTCCTTCAAAATCTATACATAACTACATGAATTTATTTAAAATCTCACTTCGTACTATACTTTATTATTATTCATTAGCTATATATATTTCTCTCCTCATTTAGTTTTATCAATGTAGTGGCCAACTCGAAAGCCATTGCTACTTTGGCCACTACGCACATTTTTTTCTGAAACCACCTATATTTTTTTTCACTTATTTCCTTTATATATGTATATTTATATGTTGTAAGATAAGGATCGATGGTTATAATTATGTGCAAATAAACGAATCTTGAATCTTGATACTTTCACGACAGGCAGGAGACGCTTCAAAGGATGGTCGTGAACGCAGATTAATTTTCTTTAAAATATTACGGTCACTTTTTCTAAGAGTGTAAAAATATCTAGGTGCTGGGAACAACATCTACGTTTAAAACATCTAGTTAGAAATTGCTGAATAATAGTTAATTCAGCTGTTGATGACCATAAATGGACAAACCATAGTTAAATTTAGCATTAAAACAGGATGATCGATTTCCGGCTTGACAGAGTCCTTCTTGACGTAACTTTTTAGAACATACAAACATTTATTAGCTTCGTACAACTTCGATTTCACGTGTTCTGAAAATCTGCAATTAGAATGGAAGATAATGCCCATAATTTTTAGAGGGTTACATTGGCTGATTCCGTTTACACTAGGGTATTGATCGAGAGCACACTTTTTCTAATTACGATCTCTTTACAAGGCTATTATTGCATGACATGCTATTCAGCCGGGACCAGTTCATTAGTTGTTCTACAAACAGTGTTGACGAGTGCCTTATAGCACTTTTTGACATAATAACTAGTAAGTCGTCTTCATATAAAAGGCAACTCAGTGGTGTGCCACCGGCTGTGACCTGTTTTTCTGCACGCTACGCTCTGCTCTCTTATTGCATACACATTGTCTCTTCGATGTGGGATATGTTTTTGTGAGAAACTAATTCATCCCACATCGATAGCAAGGTGGGAGAAATCAAAGGTTAAAATTTTATGTCGAGCTTTTAGTTATCTATTCATTTCACAAGTAAGATAAAATATTCGCGTCCGTTGGCTCGCCGAAGCGGCTCGCCATTGTAAATGCCCATCCAGATCTCCCGATCATATTTTAACTAAGTACTACTAAAACCTCAGGGCGCAGGATCTGATAAAACACGTGCTCCGAGTTTATTAAACGACTTCAAAAACATTACTTCTAAAAGTTAAAAAAATTCAGAAATTTAGATGAAAAGCGAATAATTATTTGTTTATAGCTACGTTATGCGTCACTGACATGCGCAGTTGGAATATGGAGCGAAAATTTAGGTCCCATAATATTAGGCCAGTTGTGTATGAATAACTGTGAGCCAAGGGGCCTTTGTCTTCGAGCTCCTCGAGTCATTGCACTTGAAGTGCCTATGAAGCTTACTTTTTTTATTTTAGATACCAATTCTACATCAAGTGAATAGTAGAATGGTACAATATATTTTGCTTTGAATGCTGTGCCGATGAGTTAAGGAGGTTTTAATATCCAAAATGCTAATTACATGACGTCAGGGGAGGCACAATTATTATACAATTATTTTTGTTACAATTAAACAATTTTTTTAAATTATCAGTGTTATACCCATGGTTGAAATAAAATGATTTTAGAAATTTGTTTTCCTATATCAGTAGAAACGCCCATTTACAACCACTAAGAAGTGATTGCAGATACCTCCCCTGACGTCATGTAATTAGCATTTTGGATATTAAAAGTCTTAAAACCACCTTAACTCAGCTCAGCGGCACAGCATTCAAAGCAAGAGATATTGTACCATTCTACTATTCACTTGATGTAGAATTGATATCTAAAATAAAAATAATAAGGTTCATAGGCACTTTAAGCCGTTGGTTGAGCAACCCTGAGTCTCATCTTATGAACTGAGATTCTCTTTCGACATGCTCCACATTATGGGATAATTATGCATACTTCCAAATTAACTTACTGGTCAGTGTCACGTGTTTAAAGCTTTAAAATGCAAATGAGTACCATATAAAACCCAAGGCGCAATGAATAATAATCAGTTTTTCCTTTCGTGCCGTACAATAAGGTCAGTAGTCTCTTGTATTATTATTCTTGTTCATTTATGTTTCAAGTCTCAATCTGATTTAGAACCTCAAACGCAAGGACAGAAGAGGACAGAAGCGTCAGCTCGATCGATCCGTTTGGTCGAGCACGTGGCCGTACATGATCATGGCAACTCCGCTAAATTCTTCTCCACAGACGAACCGACTCGGTTCTTCGGAGAATGGATGTATTTCGCAGACTTCGCTAACGGTTGAATCAACCGTCGAAGCTTTATAATAAGCGAGAATTGATTGCCAAAACTCATGAAGACGTCTCGCTGAATTCACGAGTTTTATGAAGGTCATGAATTTCTGCAGCTCTACTTCAAGGTCTGCACGCGGGTCTGCACACGGGTCAACCGATGCAGATTTCGTCAGACTCCAGTGCAGAGGAATCATAAACTAGACGGCCTTCCATACCCGACAGACGGACTGTTAGGTCGACGAAAGGGATTTGTTCCAAGCTCGATATCTCAGAACTCTTTATAACCGAATCACTGAAGTTCAAGCACAGGCAGCCCAAGCTCTGTATTTGCACTGTGTGACTATTATTTCACAAAATTCTCAGATAAAGAAAATAAACTTACCTTAAAGAGTTTGTTGTTGTCCTGTTGTTTCTCTGGGGTCTATAAATGGCGGTTATGGGGCATTTCTCTCACTTTGGATTTTTCTCTCTTCTCTGTCTAAAAGAAAGGAAAGGCTGCATACCCAAATTCAAACCACGAGGCACTTGAGGCCGATTTTTCTCACGAAAACCCATCCGATAGGCGTAATTTCCTCCGTCAGGTGAAAGGTAGATAGTTTTTCTTACCCCAGAAGTTTTCAGACTTGAGAAATCATTATCCTAACTCTTCTAAACGAACTCATTTCTTTGAAAAAGCCCTCTCATTCTTCGTCAGAAACTACGTGTTAGCATCAATTCGGGCATGCTTTAAAAAGTCCTCTTTCCAGCAGAGGGACAGTCAATAAATTGACAGATACTTTACTCTCTCACCACGGGGTCTAACGTGCCGCCTATTGTACTGAGTAGCCAATCGCGTGGCTACAACTAAATAAGTATTCAGCTAGCACTAGACTAAATAACGGTACTAGATTAATACCATACCCTTTTAAGATCTGTCGATTTGAAAATGGATACCCTGTCTAAGATCAGAAACTCGAAAAACCATACCCTGTCCAGCGGATCATCCCCGGGACTATTGTACTGTAAATACATACCGCTCATCGTGTATCTGTTGTTTTCACATCCTCTCAATACGACACCAGTCTCGGTGTCGTATATATTGTCAATATATTGTTCTCTTTAGAACAACTTGATTTTAAAATCCTAACACTAGCTAAAGACAGTAATGCTTAGTGCATTAACTTCTGCTCAAAGAGAGCAGATTTGCGCATTAGATTTTAACGTCAAGAAAAAAAAACTTATATTTATGTCCTAGATGACAGTACTAGAATATGTTCGTCGTACGACAGATCTGAGACCAAGTCCAGGTTTGTTTGTATCAAAGTATCAGTTCAATCATATCCTTTGTTCGCCACATAAGATTCTTTTTTTTTTATTCGCACTATTTTCATAATTGTACAAAACGTCGTTACAGCAGTAGAAAACTTAATAGATTACAGAACATAATTATTTTAATATTAGATGATATGTGCGTAGTGGCCAAAGTAGCTGAAGCTTTCGTGTTGGCCGCTACCACAGTGAAAATAGATAGTCGAGGAAAAGAATCAATATTATAAAGTAGAGAGAAAAAAAGGTGATAAAATATTGTACATACAATATTGGTTAATATGCTATTACTGCTTCAGATAGAATTTGGGTATGCCATACATGGTTAGTTCTGGTTATCAAGTAACAATATTAAAGCTATTGTAGGGGAGGCGTTTAATTGCTAGTGGGATTTTTTCCCACACCCTTGATGAAATGGCTTTAAATCTAGTTAGCCCATGATTTGTTCGGGATACTGGTCTGTACAGGTTTTGATTGGTAGAATATCTAGTGTTATAATTGTGAATATCAGAAGCAGATGGTATGAGGTCAAGGAAAGCTGATGGGATATTAACTATAACATACTTAATTTTGTAGACAAGAGAAGATATTTTACGGTTAGGGTGGATGGATTGAATCAGTATTACTGCTGAAGGCGTAAATTATAAATGCATCGATATTAAGGCTCATAGCTAGCCTTCGAGGAGCATCTGTCATAATCATATAGATACCTATGTATGTCAGGATGTCCCGACAAATGGACACACCTTTAGTAAATATTATCTCAGGTTTCCTGTAGAAGTTGTCTCTGCACATGCAGGTTTATAACAATTCACCTTGCATGTGTTGTGAATATATTGCATACTAGCTTCTGTACTTTAAAATCGCATAATTATCCCATAATGTGGAGCATATCGAAAGAGAAATTAAAATTAGACGAAAGGTAACCTACCTTGAAGTATAATTGTAGTTCTCTGAAGATATGTGGAGCATTATGGGATAATGTACCCGCCCTTGGTTTCATGAGGATTGACTAGGAGGGTCTTTATACGATTTTCACTGTACAAGTGTGGCCCTGTATAACACTTAATGGTTGAGGCCTTTTTCCTTTGTTGAAGAAAGGAAAAAGGACTCAACCATGAATCGAAGTTTTATGTAGGGCCACACTCGTACAGTGAAAAGTTGTATAAAGACCCTTGCGTTTTATCGGGTATAAAGGAGCATGCACGTGATTGATTCGCTTCATCTCGGATTGGACAAAATGCTCATGAATTATTCATGAGTTTTTGAAGATCTGATAAACCACGTACCGCGAGTCCATTGAACGGCTTCAAAAACGTTACTTCTAAAAAACAATAAATTTCAGAAATTTAGATGAAAAGCGAATAATTACTTGTTCAGTTATAGCTACGTTGTACGTCACTAACATGCGCAGTGGAATACGCAAAATTTAGGTCCCATGTTAGGCCGGTTGCGTATGAATAACTGTGAGCCAAGGGCTCATAATTGTTTTAAAACTTGTAACAACATTAATTACGAATTCGAACTAATTATACATTACCAAACTCGTTGCATGGCACTACACAACACACGCTATGACGTAGCTAGCGTCTAATACGCATGCTCACATCTTATTACCGGTAGAGTGGCAACCATGTACAGCTGTTTCGTCCTTGTTAGGACTCATCAGCATGGCATAGCCCCCAAGACCGTCAGCCTCACTTTAGATCATAGGCCTCAGAATCTGGTTACTCTAGCGGCGAGCTCGAAAGCTGCTTTAAACCTCAGCCACCACGCTACACGTGTGGGAGCTAGAGATGTGAACAAGCGCTATAGCAATGTGGATCTCTCCGAAGAGGATCTAGTAGTGCAAAATGGAAATGGCACGGCCAAATCCGAAATTATAATACCAAACTCGTTGCATGGCACTACACAACACACGCTATGACGTAGCTAGCGTCTAATACGCATGCTCACATCTTATTACCGGTAGAGTGGCAACCATGTACAGCTGTTTCGTCCTTGTTAGGACTCATCAGCATGGCATAGCCCCCAAGACCGTCAGCCTCACTTTAGATCATAGGCCTCAGAATCTGGTTACTCTAGCGGCGATGTAGTGCCATGCAACGAGTTTGGTATTATAATTTCGGATTTGGCCGTGCCATTTCCATTTTGCACTACTAGATCCTCTTCGGAGAGATCCACATTGCTATTGCGCTTGTTCATATCTCTAGCTCCCACACGTGTAGCGTGGTGGCTGGGTTTTTTTTTAGAAAAGCAGCTTTCGAGCTCGCCGCTAGAGTAACCAGATTCTGAGGCCTATGATCTAAAGTGAGGCTGACGGTCTTGGGGGCTATGCCATGCTGATGAGTCCTAACAAGGACGAAACAGCTGTACATGGTTGCCACTCTACCGGTAATAAGATGTGAGCATGCGTATTAGACGCTAGCTACGTCATAGCGTGTGTTGTGTAGTGCCATGCAACGAGTTTGGTATTATAATTATACATTGCACTCGACTGGCGAGATCGGGCTCATCAAACATCACATTGAATGTAACTCTAAAAATTTCATATACATAGTTCATTGCAAACGCTGTAATGCTCAGTACATAGGAGAAACTAAGCGTCGCCTTAAACTGATCGCTTTAATGAACACCGGTGGGGGGAGGGGGGGGGGGGGGGGAGGGGTACTTCTGTTTGTGACGTATTATGTATGTGCCGCGGGGGTGGGTCAGGGTTTTGAGCTCAGTTTGGGCAGGTAGGGTCAAGGTTTTGACCTGATTTGGGCAGATCATGGTCAGGATTTGAGTGTAATTTGGGTTCAGACGGGGTCGGGGTTCAGTATTTTTCAGGCATCAGGTTTTTTCCCAAAAAAGGGGGCAATCAGGGTTTTGGAGCTCGGATTTTGGTCAAATAGGGTCAGGGTTTGAGCCTCTTGGCCTCACATACATACCCATCTTTCATGTAAGTAACCCCCGGGGGACACCGCCGCCCTGTTGACAAACCTATACTAACAAATCTAAAGCTACTGCAGTCTCGAATCATTTTCTAACTAACAACCATTCCCCTAATGACATGCAATTAATTCCCTCAGAACTCATCCATTGTAATAGAGATGGCGTACGCAATGCTCGCAAGGACTTTCATATTGATAAGATACAAACATTAGAACCTAAAGGCATGAATAGAAATGAAGAAATGCAATACTACTCAGTCTCTACTATAAAATTGTTTTAAATCAAGCCCATTCATCACATCTAATTTGTAATTTTATCTCCTAGTCTCACATTCATGTTTTCAAAATTTTAAATTAATTTTGTAACAGTTTCTTGCCATATATATACTTGTCTACCCCGAGGGCCAACCGAAATATCGGTGTTAATTATATATTTTCCCTAACCGCACAATCATCCTTTCATCCCCAAGGGGCCGGCTTTGTTTTCGAGCTCCTCGTGTCATTGCACTTAGAGCGTTGGTTTAGCCGGGGAGAACCATGAGTCTTGTCTTGCCTGTAAGGGTCTTTTTAAGGAATTTTACTGTAGGAGTGAAGCCGGGGAGTGAAGGGACTTTATAAAGATTCACGGTGAAGCCATTAGTTTATAAGGATTGACTAGGAGGGTCTTTATATGACTTGTGGCCCTATATAAAACTTGATGTTTGAGGCCCTTTCCCTTGTTCAACAAAGGAATACGAAGTTTTTGAAATCATTATATTCATGTAAATAGAGGTTGAACAGGGTGGGAGATAACATCGGCACCCTTGCTTGACATAGTCATAACATCTAAAGACGGGTGCCATACCTTATTGTCTAGTTTAACTACTGAACACTCATGGGAACACATATCGAATTAATGATAGAAGTGCCGGTTTTCTTTAATTTGTCAATTAAGTTGTCTCTTGGGATGTTATCGAATGCTTTTTTGAAATCAACGAAACACGTAAAAAGGAGATTACTCTTCTTTTTAGGTTTACTTTATACATATTTGTCGCCGATCATTGTTTTCAGAATTTCTTTCTCGTTAAAGGTAGCTGTATAATCTTCCGTTTAAAATTAATGTAACTGAACAATTTACCGAGAGAAGACAGGAACGTTGATTCCCCTATTAACAGTTATCCATGTTATATTTAATATGTCTCCTTTCTGTGTATAGAGACTACGAGCTTTTCGGATATTGAGTTGAGTATCAGGGCATTAAATAACTTTTTCAGCAGTACGTTTAAATTTCCATATTTCAGTATCTCATTTAGTATAGTCTTTTCCCGGGGCTTTTTCATATCTTAACCCGTTGATTAATTGCATTGATTATCTCTTCCTCGCTTAGTTTCATTGTCTAGTCAGGGGCCGGTTAGACTGCGAACAGTCCCTCCTTTTCCCTCCATTGATTGTAATCTGCGAGCGGAGCGAACGAACAGAAAATATGGCAGGCGTTCGAGCGGAGCGAGAGGAAGAATGGGGACGAGAAAGAGAAGCTTTCTCGTCCCCATTCTTCCTCTCGCTCCGCTCAAACGCCTGCCATATTTTCTCTTCGCTCGCTCCGCTCGCAGATTACAATCAATGGCGGGAAAAGGAGGGACTGTTCGCAGTCTAGGGCCCGGTTACATTTTCCTGTCAGTCCTCTGTATTCTCCATTATACCTGTTTGTTATTGCTCATTCGTACCTTTGTTCTTGTTTTGCTTTTCAAAGTAATCAAAAAAATTTTTATTCCAATTGATTAGTTTGGCTTTTTCTTTTTCGATATAAGTCAAAAATATATTTTAGTTGAGTTCCATGTATGCCCTCGTCGGAGACCCATGGGCATCATGGGCAGTTCGTGAACACGGGCACAAAACGTCCGAGGATGGTGTATCCTGCGATTTAGTAAAGTATGTGTTTTCTTGTTTATTTCTCTAGTGATTATTTTAAATTCCTCCAGATAGTTTCCTGAGGTTTATTTTCTTTGTTAGTAAGCTCCTCTTTAATTGGGAATTCTGTGGTTCGCGACAAATCTGTTTTCCCAAATATTCGAGATTTTGCCTTTCGGTTTGCATTCTAAGTCGAACCACAGTTTGTTTCATCATTTTTTTTTATTGCTGTTTTGGTAGCATAAATCTGCTTGCTTACTGACATCTTGTAGACAATGATATTCGTAAAATTTCCTCGCAATTCTTAAATATTTCCTCAAATTTGGATAGGGTTTGAGCTGCCGAGGTTGGGATAGGGTATCCTTTTTTACGGTTTTGATCTGGGAAAGGGTATGGATTTTGATATGCTTGTCGTTGGCGCCATGCTTAGCACTCTATCGACCACACTACAGCTTAGAATACCATATTAAAACAAAACAACTGCTTTCGTAGTTTAATTTTAATTTAAAACTGTTCGGGATCTGGGATAGGATATATATGTTTTGCTTTAAGTCTGCGATACTGGGGTATAGATTTGTTTGCTTCAAGTCTGGGATAGGATATGGTAAACGGCATTTTTAGGTCTGAGATAGGGTCAGGGTTTTGAGGTTTCGCGGCACCGACCCCTACCCAAAAATCTTCTGAGTACGCGTACCAGCAGAGTGTTATTCTTAATTTGGCTTCTCCCTTCCAGACTATATTCATATGTTGTCTTACTTCAAAGTTATCATCAGTGCTTTGATCTGATTTATTTTTGTTGTTGATTTTGATTGCGTATGATAATTTGCAGTGATCGGAGATTGCGGTTTTAGCGGGTGTATATATTTTAAGATATTGAAAATTATCAAGTAGATTGGTTGGCTATTTTTTACCTAAGTCCACAATACTACTTCCATTATACGTAAAACATGCTTTTTTTACCTAAGTGATCTACCACGACTCTTCCGTTAAATGATTATGTGCTGTGCAGGGTTCGATCAGCATTTTGTCAGTCAGATTTCCTTTAATGTGGTAAATGTCATTATTCATGCAGAATAAATTCATATTTCTCACGTACAGGCATTAAAATCTCCCTGTACTAAATGATATCGCCTTTTTATGAGAACTCGTTATTTTGACACTCTTTGACCATATTGGTTTTTCGAGTGCTATTTTTCGTTTTTGTTGATATTTGCTAAGTTATAAATAGCACGTGTAGCCCCACTCTGAATCAACACTCCTCTCAGCCAATCAGCGTCTGATTAATACACGACTGCGAATGAGCTGTGGCGATTCTGCCATATATAGGCACCACCGTGACACAGGGCTCAAAATAATAATGCACATTTAGTCGCTGCTAGCTAAGGGTCCTAAGGGAGGCGTCATATATTGATTTTTCCACGAGAAACGTCCAGCGAAGTTTCTTTTTCAACCCTCCCTAAGAAACGTCAGAGCGATTTATCTCTTTCCATTCTTGTCCGCCTTTTTATTCCAACTTAAACAACTTGTCACAACCCCTGTGTCCCATTTGGTGGGAATGGAACGTTGAATTCATCTTGAAACTTTTTAATTCACTGCTATCGGCTATGTTGGCGAGTTCTCAAAAACTTAGGAAATTAGATGCGATAGATGTAGGACAATCATAATCTGCCATTTCTCTTCAAGAGTCTTTACATATCGTCGCAGAGATATGCAATGTGATGTTTATGAAAACTATCGATTTTTCCACGGAGAAACGTCACAGGTCAAACCCCCGCCCCCAAACTTCACTGGACGTTTCTCGTAGAAAAATCGATGTGACGCTTCCCTAAACACAGAATCACTCTGCACCAGCGATATTTATTTAAAAAAGACCACTTTAAAGGGAAAGAAGGAAATGAAGGTAAATAGTGCAAGCCTAGGGTTTTTTAACCGTAAAATCTCAATGAAGCATAATAGCACACGAGGCCGTTGGGCATCTAATTCATTTATTTTGGCGAATTTGCGACTGCCGGAAAAGTTTTAGTCGCAAGTGATAGCACAGACAACCCTAACCCTAATTACGAGTTGTTGGTGTGTTTATATGTCAGTATATATAGGCTTTGTATGGGAACTACTATAAACGGGGGCAAATTACGATTTTTACCATCATTAATAGATGGTTTTTACTCAATCCCCAGAGATTCAAATGACAAAGGGCATGGCGGCCATGTTGGTGTACAGAACAAAAGAAGCTAACGAAGAATCTATTGTTAACTGTACACCAACATGGCGGCTATGATGTCATGTGCAAAGGGTCTATAGGAGTTTAACCTATTAAAACATCAAATTAAATAAACGTGTCAGTGCCCTATATGTTATCCTTTGTCGTTCAATTGGCAATTTAGACTTGTTTTCCCTTTCAGAGTAATCTCCTCTCCCAAAGATCAGAAAAGAAAAAAAGCTCAATCGCCAATAAATGACAAAGGACAAAAGAAAAGTTGGGATGAAAAATGTACTAATTACTAAAATTACCACGGTCATACCACAACTTAATTACTAAATCACAACAACAACAACACACTTTATTTATACTCTTACAAAAAATTACATAAGTAGGTGAAAGAGAAACGAATAAAGAAAGTCAGAGTAAGCGCTACTTAGAATAACCTAAGGGATAGGCTTGCTCAGCTAAATAGCTATGTGATAATTAATAAAACGTTTATACATTTAGTCTTTACAATTCCTGGTATAATTTGGTAGACTATTAAAAAGCTGTTGTCCTGAAAAGTACCATTGTCTAGTGGCACAGGCATTCAAGTGTAGCACTCTCGTTCATGTCCCGTTTTGTTCTAAGGTAGTCTTGGCTGTACATATCTCTTCATGGCCATGTAATATCCTTCACTGTTAAATAGCTAGGTATTTTTCAGATATTACATGCTCTTATTGGTTGATCTAGGGTCACATGACAGCTAACTACTACACACTAACGTAGATGACCGCACAACAATTTTGAAAACTATGCTGTCAGAGAGTAACAATGCATTAAAAAAAATAGGTGTACATTCAAGGTAATAACTTGAATCTTAATCTATTATACAATGTACGTAGTAAATTCAAATCCACTGTATATCAATAAGGTAACATCTCGGCATGTCTTGACTGTCTCCATCTGTCTTTTATTAATGCTGCATCCTAATTTTAATTGCAGATGGACCTCCATGGCCAAATATGGGCCTAGTTGTACCATTAACAACAGGTGTCGTAACAAACTTAACCAGACAGGTATCTGGATAGTCGCATGGTGCATCATCAAGCTCAAGAATAACCAGCTTGCTGTGCTTTTCATCAGAGGACAAGACACTTGCAGGGATATACAGGGTCTGCTGAGGTCCAACAACTGGCCAATAGCGACCTAGGTTGAAGCCATTAATGTACACCACACCCTTAGACCAACCATCAAGACGAAGGTAACTATCAAACCCCCTGTCTCCATATGGGGCAGCAGGAATCTCACCAATGAAAAATGTTGGAGCAAAGCCATTGTCCATCTTGGGTACTTCATACCCAGAGAGTGTAAGAACATGGTCTGCAACTTTGTCAAGTTCTAGTGGGTACATCTCCCAGTTTGTTATTTGCACATCATCAACTGTTACATTACCAATAATTCCCTTAGGATCAACCATGTGAGACCCATAGCCAATGTGACCCATGTTTTCAACCAGAATGTCAAGCTGAAGAAATTCACCAATGTTCAATGTTGCATTAGACTCTCCTGCAGTGCGATTTAATGTCACTTGTCGGATATGTCCCACAAATACTATGGCTCTGTCATGAACTAGCCCTTCCATATTCAACATGCGTGTAGATTGTTTAAAAGACGAGGGAAGCTGGCTATGATACAGCACAAAGCCCCTGTTCTGACCAAGTTGCTCCATTGTCACAGGAACTGATGCCTTTACAGGTCCAAGAGGTGTAAGCTGAGGCAACAGATCCAGCAAGAGAGAGCCCTTTTTCATTTCAATAGTGCCATAATCATACCATGCTTAGGTGTTGCAGCAGGAATAGGAATATCTGGAAGGCTGGCATACTTTCCTATTACTTCTCTCAAAGCAAAATACTTTTCTGTTGGGTCTCCAGCCTCAGTGAGTGGTGCATTGTAATCATAGCTTGTTGGAACAGGTTGGAATTGTGTTTGATGATAATCTGCTCCACTCCAGAATCCAAAGTTTGTGCCTCCTTCAAACATGTAGAAATTAACCGATGCATTGAGGGCTAATATCTTATCTAGGTATTCTGACACAATATTTGGTGTCTTTGTTTGGTGGGGTGTACCCCAATAGTCTAGCCATGCAGCCAGTATAAAACTCTGAATTCACTAGGGGTCCTTTGGGATCAAACTTTCGCTGGAATTTAAAAGCAAGGCCAGGGTCAGTGTTTGGGCCAAAATCCACAGTAGTGTATAGCGATGATAGGGTACCACAAGTTAAAGCAGTGTCATTAGCACTATCAGTTGTAAACAAGATCACATTATTTCCAAGGTGCTCTCTGAATATCTCTTCCAAGTGTGACATATACTCATGGTCACATGTAATATAATCGCCATACTCATTCTCAACTTGAACCATGATTATAGGTCCACCATTTTCATAAAGATAGGGTTTTACTTTGGGAAGTAAAACCGCCATCCACGAATCAACTGCTTTAATATACCGCTCATCTTTAGAAGATCTTATTACGATCGATGTGTTTTTGAGGAGCCAAGCAGGATCCCCATGTAAAAATAAAGGCGGGATCCCACCTGTCCCACCCGGGATCCCGGGTGGGAATGGCGGGATCCCAGGTGGGATGGCGGGATCCCGCCAATCCCACCTGGGATCCTTAGGCAATCCCACCTGGGATCCCACCTATCAGGTGGGATATATGTATTCCCACCCGGGATCCCGGGTGGGAATGGCGGGATCCCAGGTGGGATGGCAGGATCCCGGCAATCCCACCTGGGATCCCACCTATCAGGTGGGATATATGTACTCCCACCCGGGATCCCGGGTGGAAATGGTGGGATCCCAGGTGGGATGGCAGGATCCCGTCGATCCCACCTGGAATCCTTAGGCAATCCCACCTGGGATCCTGCCTATCAGGTGGGATATAATTATGTACTCCCACCCAGGATACCGGGTTGGAATGGCGGGCTATCAGGTAGGAAAGTGGAATCCCACCAATCCCACATGGGATCCTTAGACAACCCCACCTGGGATCCCGCCTATGAGGTGAGATCTATGTACTCCCACCCAGGATCCCAGGTGGGAATGGCTGGATCCCAGGTGGGAAATTGGAATCCCAGCCGGGATCCTTAGATGATCCCACCTATCAGGCGGGATCTATGTACTGCCACTTATAGGATCCCGTGTGGGAATAGCGGGATCCCAGGTAGGAAAGCGGAATCCCACCATGAATCCTTAGACAATGATCCTCTCTACCAGACAGGCCACCTTGTGGACCTACGTACTCCCACCTGGGATCCCGAGTGGGATCTCAGGTGGGAAAGTAAAATCCTGCCAATCCCACCTGGATCCCTTCTATACCAGGTGGGAATGGCAGGATCACACCTGCCAGCCTTTAACAATTGGCTATGAAATTAAGGTACTTTGAAAACTGTGTTACAGTGTAAATACTAATATAAATCTTTTCATAGGATACACATTGTACATATGCAAAGTTATATGCAGCACTTGCTTCCAAATTTGCATGCAGCTAGAACATTCATGAAAACCCTTATTAACCATCACATGGTAAAAATTGTTGTGGATTTCACAAGGCAACGTTTGTTTGGCACCTGACAGATCCATGTCCAGAGGAAACATACACCCAAACAATTCTTGATAGAACAAATTGGAACTCCAACCAATAATACATTGGCTTTCAAACGATCTAATGTTATACTCACAGAAGCGCAGATTTCATAACTTTCTCTGGGAAAGAGGAACGCTGATAACTGGCTGAAACATTATGAGATTTATACAGAAATGAAGTACAAGTTGCGTGAGTTGGCAGTATATTTAAACTTGATGTCTACAGGTACGTACATGCTCAGCGATCGATCGAGTGGACTCGACTTATAATACATGTATAATAATTTCCGTTAGAAACAGCAAAGTCCTGATACAACTCATTGCTGGTTGCACTATATGTCAAGGTTTCGTGCAACCAGAAAAGGAGAAGAAAACATATAGGTTGGTGTTTGTGTAAAACTAATATAAAAGTGAGTTCTGACAGGCCCAGCTAGCATGCAGCCTCGGGTGTTAAAATGGCCTTATGACTTACATGCTTTCCCAGGCAGACACAGCAAAACAGATGAAGAGGAGTTGGTTGACCAGTTCATTAGCATTTAGATTCCTTGATTATTATAGCCAGACCATTTCGCAAATCAATCCTCAGATGAATGAAGCTCCGGTAAAGTTCTCAACAACAAACAAAGATGGCGGCCGTGAAATAATCCCAGGATGCATTGCTTATCTAAAGACCACTGACCTGAATTGTGCGGGCACATCGCGCCATTTTCAAAACTAACGATTTCGATTCGGCAGCACAACATGCGATCTCTTGTATAATATGGCTTCCAGACTGAGCAAAGGGTTTTCAAAACACATGGGAGATAAGAAAACTATAAAGGTAAGATGTGATCATTCAATTGTTGTGAATTGTAACAAGAAAAGGGAATATAGCGCTTGGTTATCATACTTTTAGTTCAGCTGTTGTTTGAACGGGTTCGATCATGTCTCGTGCACGTGGTCTGCTTGTAGTTGTATCTTAACTATTTCAATGACGAAATCCATAGAAAAAGTTTACCAAGTTTATGTAGAATGTAGAGTGAATCTTTTAGCTAAAAGATCGATCGAAATCTTGTAGTCATGGAGTACTACTGTTCGAAGGAATCCGTTTGAAGAGAGTGAAATGTCTCACTTTTAATTTAAGACAGTGTCACTGAGTGTCAGTGATATTTCACACTTCATAAAACAAAATGTAATATTGCTTTTTAGAAGTGAAATTGCACGTGCTTATACATTGCAATTCAAACAAATTCAGTCAATACTTTTAAGTTCTTCTGTAAATTAGTGGCATCGTGAAATTGCACTTCGAGGACAAAAGTAAAATTTCACTTTTTAAGGTTTATTTCACTTCACCACATTACAATCTTTTCGAACAGTGTGTGTATAAATAGAACACTACAATTTTGGAAAATAACTAGTGCTACATACATCCCTCGTATTCAATAAAATTAATTATAACACTCTACTGTCTTCCATCATAGGCACAGCAGATTCGGCACATGCAGCACTTTGTCACTTGATCTCACAAGTGCTTGAGCAAGGAGAGGTCTATCTATTTGCAGATCAGATCAAGTACATGAACTAGAAATTGTGTGGATTCAGTTTTAGTGAGCCAGTGCAGTATGAGACCATGAAATATAATGGACATCAAGTTAGTTTGCAATAATTATGCCATGTTTTGTGGTAGAGGTCTTTTATTATGTTTTATGTTACCAGTCTATAGCCAGGGGCTTAATCATACCAGAAGAGAGTATAAACATGATTTATTATAATTATATATATATACCAGGGCAGCAGAAATCTTACCTGCTCTTAATACTATCTGCAACCCTGAATATCATAATTATTATCAATTTTTGCACTTCAACAGACAATGTGTTGAAATGTATTTACATTTTTTGAATGCATTATGTACCAGCTAAGGAGTCCATTTCATAATAATAAAACAAATTCGCTTCATTAATTTGTGATATGTATGCTGTCCTGGGATGGATGTAGGTGGGATCCCGTCTGGGATGTAGGTGGGATCCCGTCTGGGATGTAGGCGGGATCCCACCTGGAATGTAGGCGGGATCCCACCTGGAATGTAGGCGGGATCCCACCTGGGATGTAGGCGGGATCCCACCTGGGATGTAGGCGGGATCCCACCTGGGATGTAGGCGGGATCCCACCTGGGATGTTCCATAATCCCGGGTGGGAGGGCGGGATCCCAGGTGGGAGGGCGGGATCCCAGGTGGGAGGGCGGGATCCCAGGTGGGAGGGTGGGATCCCAGGTGGGATCCCACACAGGATTGATTGGCGGGATCCCACCTGGGACGTTCCATAATCCCGGGTGGGATCCCAGGTGGGATCAAGGTGGGATCCCAGGTGGGATTGGCGGGATCCCGCCTTTGATTTTTACATGGGGAAGACCTCCAAAGTCCCACTCTGCACAAATGTACGGCCCAGCTCTCAAAATAACTGGCAGGTCCAAACTCTTGGCCAGTTTTAGAAAGCCAAGCAGATCAGCATTTCCTTCAAAGCTGTACTGCCCTTCAACTACTTCGTGGAAATTCCAGGGAACATAAGTTTGAATGGCGTTGAGACCTGCAGCTTTCATCTTCAACAGTCTGTCTTTCCAGTAGTACTTGGGTACTCGAAAATAGTGAATACCTCCAGAAATGTAGCGGAACGGCTGCCCATCTTTCAGGAAACAGTTGCTGTCGTAGTCAATAGTAAAGGATCCTGATTCGGAAGAGTTAGCAAGATAAGAAAGGAGCAAAACATAGACCCAAAACACAACCCACCACGAAGCCATCTTTGAATATTGGAGATGTCACATCACAGGCTTCCCAGACTCGACCTATATTTCCCGCCTTTTGGGTTACCTGTGGTATGTTTCATAAGCGATCTCGGAAGAGTTTAAATAATTGCTCCTTGTGAATTCTCTTTTCCGATTCCTACGAAATAAATCTTCAATAATAAAAGATTGATACTTAATGAAGTTGTGTGAGTGGTTTTTTGGCGATTTGGGGCCTTCTAAAGCAGTTTATTAGGATTCGTAATTTTGACCGTTGGCGTGGCTCTAAGAAAGTATTAAAATGTAAATTGCTTTTGAATATTTATAAAAGGCTCGACATGTTAAACAAATACCTAGGACACAAGGTCAAGGGCTGGCTGACTGATATTGAATGCTTTTACGTTATTATGGAAGCTGATGTTTTATAGTGGTTGCCCCTCCCGTGACAACCACAGCTCGAACGTTGCTTTATTTAATACTGTGTTTGTATTTTAATATATTTTATTCTCAGTCACGGGTCTCACAAGAACTATAAGTTTTTCTCCCGGGGGGGGTACTTACATGAAAAATGGGTATGTATGTGAGGCCAAGAGGCTCAAACCCTGACCCTGTTTGACCCAATCCGAGCTCCAAAACCCTGATTGCCCCCTTTTTTGGGAAAAAAAACCTGATTGCCCCTTCTTTAAATTGTTTTCAAAACACGGTCAGATATATATCCCGGCCGGTATACCGCGTACCGGGATTGCATGCAAAATACGGAACATTTCAAGTCGGGACGTGGCATTGGGTAAACAAATCAGCAGATAAAGTACAAAGATAAGTACTGAAGTACGAATTAGCGGCGTCACGATGTATGGGAACCTCAGTGCTTGCATTTGGGCAGGCGATCAAAATGCGGCAACAGAATGTCTTTTTTTGACATAGTAGCTAAAAAAACTGAACCCTAACTGCCTAAAAAATACTGAACCCCGACCCTGACTGCACCCAAATTATACTCAAATCCTGACCCTGATCTGCCCAAATCAGGTCAAAACCCTGACCCTACCTGCCCAAACTGAGCTCAAAACCCTGACCCACCCGGGCGGCACATACATAATACGTCACAAACAGGAGTACCCCCCCCGGGGTTTTTCTACCCCTTTTTATATACGTACTACTTCGAATTTCGTTGCTTGTTAAAAAAGTACATGCATGCAACGATGGGAAAACTTCAAGAACATATAAAGCATTGAAATCAACTCCATCCGAAATTGTTCACGAAGACATTTTAGCCGGCTCATTCACTCTCCCGTCAGTACTGCTATTTTCGAATGACCTTCGGAACTGTGAAAAAGTAATAACGTACTGACAACGTATCGTCGTATTAACCGAAACAACGTAGTGTAGACAATGGAACGCCTCCTTTGGACATTAAGTTTATTAAACGCAATATTGAAGAGCAGTTTGCTCTAGGAACATGTTTTTATATTTTTATATTTTAGATTAACAGGGCACAGCCTGGTTATTTTAGTAAGATACCTGGTTGTCATCAAGTAGCGCTGTTGTGCCTGATGGAGCGTTTTTTAACGATGCTGGCTATGAGGACCCAGGGGATAGAAACAATGGGTAACTAACGAGGTGAACCAACCCAGAACGAGATAAAAACTTACATCACGTGTTGTGAAACTAAAAATAGATTTTAAATAATTATCATGGGACATGAGGATTTGTTCTCTTATCTCCTTTATTTGTTACTCCGCGGAGAACTTCTTGCGAACTCCTCCAGATTCTACTGCATTATAGTTAAGTAGTCAGTAAGTTCGTACATGCGTGTACCGCAAGTGGGCAAGCCATGCTAGGAAACGGGTTTAAAAAACATGTTGTACAGTACTTATAAACTAACGCCCAAAGCACTTTGAAAAAGATTTCGAGATACTACTAAAGTACAAATTGTATAAAGTTCTGCAACGTTCGATTTACGCATCAGTCAATTGAACCCCGGGATTGAACCCCAACCACCGACCCCCGCGACTTCAGTAGTGGGGTTAACCGGACATAAGGCCGTGGTAAACCTCTTTAGCACCTCGCTTTCTTTGGATTGGCCAGGAAATTAACGCCTGGAGACAATCTACCGCTGATTTAACATTGTATAGCTACAGAGGGAGAAGTAAATGTACGTGCTCTAACAGGGCACAGTTTTGAGCATAGAACTGATTCGTTTAAATAGCGTGGAGTTTTACATTTTCAGAGCTCTGAATTAGTATATAGGTACAATGTATATCTCGGCGAATGTAGCGATCATGCATTTAAAGGTAAACCACTCTCCAGTGATCGTAGCGATCAACTTATCCCTGTATGGATTGCGAACTGCTCAAAACATGTCTCAGATATTCATTGATAACGGTATGCAATTTTAATGTTTTTTTAACAGGAACCTAGTGTTTTTTGGCCGGGGATATGATTGCTATGTTGTTGCTATTTAACAAAAAGGTTTTGTAATCAAACGTTTGTTGAGTACGTATTGGTCGGCTAGGTTTCATGTAAGTAAAATAAAACCTATATTGAACCAGCAGCTTGTCTCTATCCTTTTTAGAACTTTGTTTCAACAAGGAACAAGCCGCATCGCAAAATAATGGCTGTGCTACAACTGTCTATTTAAAAAAAATGCGGTGTAAACCACTATGTCCCGGGGGTAGGGGCATTTGATCGCCTAATACGACGATGGGGTGGGGAATTTGAACAACATTTTTGGCCCGGGGGACGGGAATTTGAACAAACCAAACTCCAAAAATTCAAATGCCCGGGGGTTGCCCGGGGGGGGGGGGGGATGGTGATGTTTCGAATTGATCGGTACATTAGCGTTGAAGCGAAGAGCTCGATAGCACATGTTCAGATTTAACGGCTTCTCCTGGCTTTCTCACTGATGAAACTTACCCGAAAACTACCCAGTAATGCACTTCATCTGTTGCTCTACCTACACAACGTGCTTTAAGGTTATTTATAATCGTTTTATTGATTAAATTTGAGCAATCGAATCTATATACCAATTCATCTCTCTGGACGTTTGGCCCGAATAAAAAGCATCGTTAGAACAACCCTTGTGTCATAATCGAAGAGCCAATCGGAATACGTGACAGTTCAGCATTTAGCAGGGAGCCGGCATCTTGGATCTGACCGAGAAGACCCTGGTCACGAGGTTGCCTGGTACATGGTGAACGTTGAACTGTCACGTATTCTGATTGGCTCTTCGATTATGACACAGGGTTGTTCTAACGATGCTTTTGATTGGCCAATCGGACTTAGAACTTAGAATGTTTACTCCCAACTAGTGTGGAGTGCAAGTGCGAGTAAGTGCAATCAATTAAATGAGTGAAATCGCTCTAAAAATGGCGTTAAAGTAGACTAAACTTAATAATACTTATAGTGCAAGTGTAGTGAAATTAAAGAAAATGAAAAGTAATGGTAATCAAGAGTTTAAGTTCAAGTTCATTTTATTTGCACACTGATTATTAGTTGTAACAATAAATAATGTTTATGTATAAAAAGGATAAATAAATACGTAAAGCGGCTTAAGTGTTCTATAGTCGAGTATGGTGTGTAGTGGTCAAAGTAGCAAAGCTTTCGTGTTGACCACTACCTTTCAGAAGAATAAAAATGCGGTGACAGCCTAAGTTTAGTAATACAAACATCAGCAAGGTAGATTTAAGTAGATACTAGACAGTAAAAGAGAAATTAATAGACAGAACGAGAATGAAAATTACTGTTGATTACTTAATAAATATTGTTTGTAACACATTTTGAAACTATTAAAATTTAAATTTTTGATCGTAATTGGTATGTTCTCCCATACTTTAGAAATCATAAACTTAAAAGTGTGTTGGCCATAATTCGTTCGTAAAAATGGTCTGTAAAGATTTTGATTTGCAGAATACCTGGTATTATACGAATGGACATCAGAAACTGGTTTGATAATATCATGAAAAATAGCAAGAATTTTGGCTTTGTTGTTAATTATTTGAAAAGCAAAGCTGGCCATTTTAAACTTAAAGATATTGTCCAATTTTAGAATTCCGAGTATTAGATAAAATGGAATAGCACTTTCTCTTTGGTTAGCGAAGAAGATATTACGTATACATTTGTTTTGTTTAGTGGTTGTTTTAGATAGTTTCGTCTTATAAGTATTGCCCCAACTCATTAATCCATAGTTTAGATAGGGATAAATCATAGTATAGTAAATTTGTTTAATTGTTTTTAGGTCTACATAATGTCGTAATTTGTTTATAATTCCAATATTAATATGTTTAATTTGAGTATTCCAATTTAAATGGTCATCAATGTATACACCAAGATACTTAATGTAGCTTTTCTGTTCCATTTTAAGTGTGGTCATGCTAATTTTTGCAGTAGTCCTAGGTGAGGTAATGAGCATATAGTTAGTCTTTTTAAGATTAAGTGATAATTTATTAATAACAATAATTAAGTACATATTTCAATTCACTATTTATGACAGATTCCAGTTCCTTTTGGTTATTGCAAGTATAGTATATGTTGGTGTCATCAGCAAATATTCGAAATGAGAGTTTCTTTGCAGAATTCGGCATATCATTTATATAAAGTAGGAATAGTAGAGGTCCTAAAGTAGAGCCTGTGGTACACCACAGGTAATATCTAACATGGAATAATGTGAATTACCAATTTTAACAAATTGTTTCCGATTCTGAAGATAGTTGGAAAACCAGTCATGTGCAGTGCCTCTTATTCCATATTTGTAAAGTTTAGCTAGCAGAATTTCATGATTCACAGTATCGAAAGCTTTGGAGAAGTCAAGAAAAATGCCACACGTAATAAGTTTATTGTCAATCCCAAGTTTTAGACCATCAGTGATTTCCAAAAGTGCTTGTTCAGTAGAAAAACCTTTTCTAAAGCCAAATTGATATTGGAATAAAACATGTTTGTCTAAGAAAGATATAAGTTGATTGTAAATAACCCAACTCAATTTATTGACCAGTCTCCATCATCTAGTCTTTTTATGTCTCCAGTTACTGAATCTGAAGTGTATTTGATGTTCTCTTCACTAAATGAAAGCAAAGCCTCAATTGACATACCCAATAAACTGATAAAAAATGCAAGTAAACCTCTTTCAATACCATTTACACTAATATATAATGAATCAATTTTAAAAGGTACTGTGCCTAATATCTTTAAAATTGCAAGAATAACACCAATTTACAAAAGTGGTATTCCAACAGACCCAGGTAACTATAGGCCCATAGCCTTGCTATCCCCCTTTTGTAAAACTTTAGAAAGAATTATTGTTCGGAACATTAGGAATATGACTAGCTAGAGATGGGCCAACATTTACAAAAAATCATTGAATTGATTAGCTACATCTAGCTGATTAGTGTAAGTTTTATTGTTTCAAATAAGCCTTTTTGGAAATACTTGTCCCTTGGCTTTACAGTTTATTAAGGTGCCAATAAGTTTCCAAGTTGACTTAAGGTTGTTTTTGTAGGATGCAAAAGTTTTAGTATAATAATTATTTTTGCTTATTTTCTTTATATAATTGAGTCGATTGGCATAATTTATAGTTTATATTCTTCAACTTTTAGTGGATTGTTACTGAGCAAGTGTGTACGATACATTTTTTGTTTGCTTTTAATTGATTTTAAAATTCCATTTGTTATCCAAGGTTTAGTAAATTGTTTCATTTTACTCCGAGGAAGTAGCTTTATAGGTGCATGCTTATTTACTACATGATTAACAGCATTAATTGCTTCACTTGTTTTATCATGTAGGCTCTTATTTTGACTAAGTATTTCATTCCAGTTTATAGAATTTATGTCCTGAAGAAAAAGGCCAGTGTCTAAATTAGCATAATCTCTGAAATATTTCTTTTCATTTTTCCTTTTAATATTGATATCAACAATGCAAAATATTGGCAAATGGTCAGATATTACGGTGGCCCACAAGTATCACGGCAAAAGTTTGTAGACATCACGGCAAAAGTTTGTAAACTCTACGACGCAAACCTCACGGCAAAAGTTTGTGGACATCACGGCAACATTTTGTGGACATCACGGCAAAAGTTTGTAATCCGACTACGGCGCAAACCCGTCACGGCAAACGTTTGTGGACATCACGGCAAAAGTTTGAGAACTTCACGGCAAAAGTTTGAGAACTTCACGGCAAAAGTTTGAGAACTTCACGGCAAAAGATTGTGGACTTCACGGCAAAAGTTTGTGGACATCACGGCAAAATTTTGTTGACATCGCGGCAAAAGTTTGAGTTCGCGGCGGAAGTGAAGAGACGCCATATTGGATATGACCGAGAAGACCCTGGGAATGAGATTTACTTACCGTGCCCAGTCTTCTATATCAAACACACGTTGGGGTTGAAATATCACGAGAGCAATAGAAAGAACAATCGAAATGCTTTCCTAGGGGTAAAATAATCCCCATTTCTGATTCCTACAGGTAAGATATTAATTAAACAACTCATTCATGGCAGGGGGTGTTCGGATTACTAACTACTTCGTATATGTTTCATACCTGCAATTAACACTATAAAACCCCTCGTATAATACGAAGGACACCAAATTTGCTCTTTATTTGTCTTAAAGGCATTTACTTACATGAAATCACCCTCTTTGTTGTTTTCTTTCTATTCAATTTTCCCGAACGGACATACACACATATATCCAAGATGGCGGGTCGGTATCTTGGTCACGAGGTTGTTCACAGGCCTGGTCTCTTCACTTCCGCCGCGAACTCAATTTTTTGCCGCGATGTCCACAAATTTTTGCCGTGATGTCTACAAACTTTTGCCGTGAAGTTCTCAAATTTTTGCCGTGAAGTTCTCAAACTTTTGCCGTGATGTCCACAAACGTTTGCCGTGACGGGTTTGCGCCGTAGTCGGTTTACAAACTTTTGCCGTGATGTTCACAAACTTTTGCCGTGTGGTTTGCGCCGTAGTGTTTACAAACTTTTGCCGTGATGTCTACAAACTTTTGCCGTGATACTTGTGGGCCACCGTAAGATATGTCCACAGTCACTATACCAGGAATAATCTGCTCAGTTGGTCAGGAGTATTAGTGTAGATATGATCAATAAGTGTAGAAGTGTGGTTAGTTACTCTAGTTGGTTTGGTAATGATTGGAAGAAAATTATTTGAATATAACATATCTAAATATTCCTCAGTAGAGATATGGCTGGTAAATTTCAAAAAATTAACGTTCATATCCCCAAGAATGTAGGCTTGATATTTGTTTAGGTTAAGCATTTTAAGTATATCTTCCAATTGTGAGGCAAATTGCAATAAATCAGTCTCTGAGTCCAGAGAGATGTATTTGTATATAGATTTTACTGATCAATAAAACGATTTTAAATAACCTTAAAACACGTTGTGTAGGTAGAGCAATATATGAAGTGCTTCATCAGTGAGAAAGCCAGGAGAAGCCGTTAAATCTGAACATGTGTTATCGATCTCTTCGCTTCAAATGAACGGCTTTTTAGGATTCTCTTCTAGCTTAGATACATTCTGGTAGCTTTGTGATACCCTTCCACTGTTTCTTTATCCAAGTAAACTCCATTTCGAACTGTTTAGTAGACCTGTTTGCACAGGCTTTACCATCCTCTAGGTTTGTACCTCAAAATTGGTTTTGGGTTCCCTGTGGCTACGAATTGAAAGATTACCGAGAAATGATACGGAGTTAGATTTTCACTCCTGAAATGAAACTTTAGCGATACTGTGCTCTAAATTTACTTAAGAAATAAAGATTAGTAGTTATTGGAGTGTTCTATGGTATTTTTTTCGTGAAAAGTTTTCTACTTAGCGAGTTTAGTGAAAGAGAATTTCGGGTAGAGATCAGAGAGGGAGAAAAAAATGAAAGGCAGACAACTCAACCGCAAAATTCGACCCAAAGCCACTGGTGACCCTAACCCCAAAGCGATTTCTGGCTAAATTTCCAAACGTTTCGCCAAACGGCTAACGATATCTCATAGAGCCATAGTTTCGCCATGTCTTGACCGAGTTTGGGTTCAATACCTGCTCAAATTCCCGGAAAACGATTCTGAAGAACAATAAACAATTTGCTGTCGCCGGAAGGTCAACAGAACAAGCTCTAGTTTACCTCCTTCATTTAGCCCTTGAAGCTCTTGATAGGGGTCACTGCTCGTTAAGGTTCTTTTTTGCCGACTTCCGAAAAGGGTTTGACCTTATAATTATTGACCGTGGTATTTTACTAGACAAGCTTTCTAAGTTTAAGTTTCATAATTGTTTATTAAGATGGATAGCCTCGTTTTTGCAGGGTAGATCCCAATTTGTACGTATTACCTCGACACGCTTAGCATCGCACGTTCTTAATGGTGGAATACCCCAGAGAACAAAGCTAGGCCCTATCTTGTTCGCAGTTATGGTTAACGATCTCCTACCCGCATGGGGCCCACGTGCTAAGTTCGTAGATGACTTATGCACTAGTCAATTGAAACCCCGGCCGCCTGACCCCCGGGACATAGCGGAGCATTAACGGGGACATGGCCGTGGAATAACGCACATTTAACGCAGCATTTCTCCGGTGGAACGGGGAAAGTAACGATTTGCAAAATTTGCGGGGATTTCAGCGGTGGTTCAGTAACGCCAGCCACTACAGAGCGGGACTGTGCCCGAGCATGAACAACGCTGAAATAGGCAAGTTGCATCCTTTGAAATCATCCCTTTTTTTACCCATCGCTATTTTTAGCCCTATACGCTTGGTTTATTAGTGCTTAAAGACTGTATTTTCCCGATTTTTTTTTCTCTATTTCCGTAAGCAATTCGTTTTCGACATGAATTATTCATGTTGTGATCAGTTTATAAATATTCAACATCATACATATTCAAACTTATGAGATCTCTTCGCCATTATTCACGAACTTCGGCTGGATAAAATGAAAAATGGGTATGTATGTGAGGCCAAGAGGCTCAAACCCTGACCCTGTTTGACCCAATCCGAGCTCCAAAACCCTGATTGCCCCTTTTTTTGGGAAAAAAAAAACCTGATTGCCCCTTCTAAAAATTGTTTTGAAAACACGGTCGGATATATATCCCGGCCGGTATACCGCGTACCGGGATTGCATGCAAAATACGGAACATTTCAAGTCGGGACGTGGCATTGGGTAAACAAAATAGCAGATTAAGTACATAGATAAGTGCTGAAGCACGAATTAGCGACGTCACGATGTATGGGAACCTCAGTGCTTGCATGTGGGCAGGCGATCACAATGCGGCAACAGAATGTCTTTTTTGGCATAGTAGCTAAAACAAACTGAACCCTAACTGCCTAAAATATACTGAACCCCGACCCTGACTGCTCCCAAATTATACTCAAATCCTGACCCTGATCTGCCCAAATCAGATCAAAACCCTGACCCTACCTGCCCAAACTGAGCTCAAAACCCTGACCCACCCCGGCGGCACATACAAAGTGCTTATTTTTAACAATAACGGAAAAAGAATGAACAATTACTGCTTTTACTACAAAGATAAGGAATTAGAAAATGCAAGAACTTATAAATATCTTGGCCTCCATTTTAGTACCTACGGTTTATAAAGTGCTCTGAAAGCACTTTATAAACTCAGAAAAGAAATGGGACGTTTTTTTAGAACAAATCTCAAACTTACAATGTCACTTTTTGATACATTAGTGAAACCTATAATCCTCTATGGAAGTGAAATATGGGGTGCAGACCAATCAGAAATATCAAACAGAGATAACTTGGAGGTCGTTCATATCAAATTTTGCAAGATGTTACTTGGAGCAGGAAAATACTCAAGCAATAACGCGTGCCGTGCAGAGCTATAGGTCGATTTCCCCTAAATGTTCTTACTTATCTTACTGTATCTATCATGAAACAAAAAACGAAAATAACAAAGCGTACTGGAGTAAGAAAGTCAAAGAAATCTTATTTCATTGCGGCTTTGGAAATCTTTGGTATGATCAAGACAATATTACTCAACAAAAAGTATGGCTTAAGCACATCAAACAGAGACTAAGAAATAACGAATTCCAACACTGGCTAAGCGAAGTGTATAATGATAATAGGAAAAGACCCCAACAGTGAAATAAATTAAGAACATACCGCTTATTTAAAACAACCGTATACATATGAGAATTACCTTACAGAAGTTAAAAATCTGAAACACAGAACGGCCCTAACTAGACTAAGAATTAGTAATCACAACCTAGCAATAGAAAAAGGCAGACACGCAAGGCCATACAAAAAACCGGAAGAACGAATCTGTATAAAATGTCAAAAAGATATCTAAGACGAAATGCACTTCTTGATAATAAAAATGCCCAATTTATAATAAGCTAAGAGAAAATTTATTTTAAACATTTAGACTTGCCAAAAAAAACACCGAGACAATGACAGAGAAACAATTGTCAGTTCTCGCACTAATAAATCCACAAAAAAATACTGCAAAAGGCATCAGCTAAATATGTTTACGATTGTTTTAAAAAAAGAGAGGAGACGTCCGATAATATAATTTAATATATAGTTATCTCTGATAGAAATTGTAAAACTAGTTATAAAGTCAAATGTAAATTATTGTAAAATTATCTTTTTAAATCATGGTAACACTAACGTTATTTGGAACAAACAATCAATGTACAACGTTTGTACACGAGCCAAATAAAACCCATGTATGTATGTATGTAAAACGTCACAAACAGGAGTACCCCCCCCCCCCCCCCCCCCCCGGTGTTTTTGCAAAGACTTGACGAAGACGGGGGCGAACGGCTTGATGTCGACGATAGTAATAAGAAAATATAGTAATAGAAAGTGAGCTTCAGAAAATGTATTTTTTCAAATAATGGAACAACGGATTAAGTACTTATTGACTGAGCGGGAGGGCCGGACGGGAAAATATTTGGCTCGAGGTCATGACGACGTACGGACCTCGGCGGCTTTTTCCGGCCCGCTCACGCCAACACGTCCGGCCCTCATCACGTGACTTTTGTAAATGGTTTGAAATGAAAGCGCGCGCGGGCCGTACGGGTCATATGATACTGAAGCTGATGTATATTCAATTTCTCAATGCCTCCTCCTAATTGAAAATTCTGAAGCACATGTCGGGGCCATAGGGGCGGGTATTGTAACAGCCAACTGCCCCCGATGGGCGGGGAAAAGGTCAAAATGTAACACTGTATAAATGTTACATTCCCCGCTATGTCCCGGGGGTCGGCGGGCCGGAGTTTCAATTGACTAGTGCATTAACAGCTTTAGAAATTATTCCTAGAAACTCACCATCCTTATTAAATTTTATTGTAGACGATATTCAATCTTTCGCGGTCAATAATAATATGCAGTTAAACCTCGTAAATGTAAGGTTATGTCGATTGACTTTTTACCGCTGACAATAGTAGTTGCGTGATGCGACCCATTGCTACCGGCGGAAGTTATATAGAGTGCGTGAAGTCCTTCAAGCTTCTCGGGGTATTTATCTCAGAGGAACTCACGTGGGTTGCCCACTGCGATTATGTAGTCAAAAAAGCCAATCGGAGGCTGTATGCCCTGAGGCAACTCAAAAAGTGTGGTGTACCTTCTGCGGACATCGTTATTATTTACTGTACAGTAATTAGATCTGTCATAGAATATGCGTGTGTCGTGTATGCCAGCCTTCCATTATACCTATCTAATGCCCTGGAAAATATCCAGAAAAGGGCATTGTCCATCATTTTTCCGCGTATTGTTTACGGCGAAGCATTGGAAAAGGCGGGTATCCCCACTCTAGCCGATCGTCGATTAGCGGCGTGTAAGAAATTTATAAGCAGCATTAAAGTGCCACTACGACGAAATTTGACCATTTCTTTTGCCACTTTTTGTATTCCATAAGAACAAACAGTGACAGAAATATCCAAATCAGTGAAAAAAGTTTGCAAAGGGGCCAATTTACCGTCAAAATACGCGAATCCGTTCCCTTGGGCGAGGAATTAGTCATTTTTTAGCGTATGTGACGTCATACACTTAACGCATCGTTCTCAAGTTGCTTCGAACCCATACATTTCTTCTTATATTGGCTACAAACTGACTCGCACTGCGAATTTTGCTGTGGTTTAGTAAATAACCACCTAAAATCTGTATCAGATTCTTCAGAACATAGTAATGTGTCTTTCTGCTTAAATTTATGGCTGGATGTAGATGATTTAGGGGGAAATAGAGCCGCTGGCGACCGAGTTGAAAGCTTCCGTGGACGAACAGTCGCTAGCAGAGGTTTCTTATCTTTTTGGGGTAATTTTTCCCCAGGGTATTTTCCCTGGTTCGGCTGTTACTGGATCCGGGCTACAGGGAGAATTCAGCGGAGAAATCACTAAGGTAATGATCAGTTTATAAGTCCTAAGTTTGTTCATTGTTTGGTGTGGGAAAGCATTCATTTCATATACCAATGTTTACGTTTATTGAGAAAAGTTTTTCCACACACAATTCCATAATTCCATCGGTTGTTGACCTTATGTCTTCCAAAAAGCAAGCAGGTGCCCTTAGCTTGGAAAACAAAGAAAAAAGGAAAGCAAAACAAGGCCAAACAAATGCATACGACTACGAGCCAAATAGATAAATAAAAGTCCTCGCAAAACCCGACAAGGCCAAGGGTTAGTATTTTCACTTTCAGATAGTGCCGAGGTGGTCCACATCTGAACTACCCTGGATACCAGAGGCTCGAAATCGTCGGGGCGAGCGAAGCGAGACCAGCTGAAATCAACGGTCGTCACGCAAAACAAAACTCCTTCGGGGAATCAAAACTCTTTCGATCGCGGCACATTACAGTATATTCGTACCTGAGCCCCTCTGGAACCAGGGTACATCTGAACATAATAAAAGAAGAATTGATAGGAGCCAGCCAAGGCGTCTCTAGGTGTTCACCATGGCTTTGTCCCTCGAGGTCTTTTTGTCTTTCCCATTTTTCAAGTCGCACAAGAGAACTAGAACAACCAGCATTGATCGGAAATCAACATTGGCGGGAAATCTTGACAGATAAGGCTACAGATTCACACACGACAGACGGCTAAATTTTTTGAAATCCTATTTTCTACGCTTTCGATAGAGTTTTAAAAAAGCTCCCACTCAACAGGAATCTATTCGATTTGTGTGAAATTTTCACAAAATGTTAATTGATATCGCAGCTGCAAAACTATGTCGGGGAATTGGGAAATTCTAAAAAGAGAGCTGTTACCTTAAGTGTATGACGTCACGTACACTAAAAATGACCAGGCATTCCTCGCCCACAGGAACGGGTTCGCGTAATGGCGGACGTAAAATTCAAGATTCGGAGTCCAAAAAATAAGACTTCCTGTCGTTGTATCGAAAAACGGTTTGATCTGGTAATAATATAGCCACTCTACTTTACGAATATGAGAAAAAAATGATATGTCAAAATTTGATCGTAGGGGCACTTTAAGCCGGGTAATCCATCTACCCCCTAATACCGTAACAGAGTAAAAACTGATTGGCGCAGTACTCGCTGAGATCGGGCAAAGGCAGTTACCCAATGGCCACTAAGACTGACCGTTTTAGCAATTTTGTAACTGTGAAATTCCAAGGTATCTAAATTTAACTTATATCATATACTGAGTACGTATTTATTTGTATAATCAGTGCCTATTATTAAGTGTAATCAGCCTGTAATTCAATATATGTATACATTGCAAGAGGCGTAAATAAACTAATTATTATTATTATTAATTAGGCTTTGTCTTGATGATCAAGCCAAAGGTCGCGACCAAGGAATTCTAAATATTCTAAATATGTGGGTCGTTTTGAATCAGCCAATCAACGCGTCGATCAAAACAAACGTATGTGCTTTCAACCCTTGCACCAAAAGCCCGGAAATTCCACGGTATTGCCCAGAAAATATTCCGGGCTTTCCCGGAATCCATTCCGGCTTTCCGCGCGAGTAAAATTCCGCGGAAATCCAGGAAAAATCTGGGATGTTCCGGGAAACCACGGAATATAAGAAAACCTGGAAAGCCCGGAAAATCCCTAGCTATCCCGAGAATTTTCCGTCCTTTCCCGGATTTCCGAATTCTAGGAAATCCACGATTTTTCAGGGTTTAAAAACCTAGGGAAATATTATTTGCTTTCGCGGTTTCCCCCAGCTTTGCAAGTAACATTTAACCTTTTCTGCTGGAACGAGTAATAGGTACTTATTGACTGAGTTAGGTCGGGCCGGACGGGAAAATATTTGGCTCGAGGTCATGACATACGGACCGAGCGCACCTACAAAATGACCGAGCCAAATATTTTCCCGTCCGGCCCGACCTAACTCAGTCAATAGGTTTTTTTATCATATGACCATATTTTTTTGTAGATCAAACCGCAAAACAGCAAGAAAAAATTGTGGAGGGACGGACAGCTTTTTCCGGCCCGCCACGCCATAGGCACGTCCGGCCCTCATCATGCCGGTGACTTTTGTAAATAGTTTTGAAAGGAAAGCGCGCGGGTCATATGATAAGTTGCTATTATTCTTCCAATGAGCGGCCGAATTCGCATTTCTGTGATTGTAGATTAATGTGAATACTCAATAAAGATTAGGCAGCAGCAGGAGAGAGCAGCAGAGAGGGGAAAACACAAATTAAGAGTAGTATACGATCTTAGATAATCGATTCTCTTTGAATCTTTCACTGGGACAGTTGCACGTTCACCGTACCGGTAATGTTTGCATTAATATATGAACTCTCGCCAGTTATGTGATATCTTGGGATGGTGGACTTCAGTGATCATTGAAGCCAGCTGACATGCCGTTTGTGCTTTGTTATCAGGTTAGCATCTTTGTAATTGTACACAGCAGCAATAAAATTATCGATCGGACAGTGCTGTAAATTTAACAAGGTTTCACTAAATCTCTTACAGATGATACAGCCGGTATAATAACTACTATATACGGTATATTTGCTATTGAGTATAAAAAAGCGCCAAAAACTAACCCCCAGACTAATTTGAATTCCATTTTTCACTTTGGATTAACACTCTAATTACTAATTCATTAGTCACAAACAAACACAAATAACATAAGCTCTTGACTATGAACTGTTTTAGCGTGACACAAAGTTAGTTTCTTGCTTTACTTTGTAAATAAACCGCCTCAAGTTTGGTCAGCTACATAGCCTGAGGTCTTGCACTTATCTGATGAGATCAGTTCCAATTTAATTTTCAGTCCATTCAAAAAGCAACACAAATATTGTGAAATCTTTGCTAAAATCGATTTTAGCTCGGCACAAAAGTCCGTCTTTAGCCTGTTAGTTTTTGGCACACAATATATACGCGGTTTTGTTCAAATTATCTTCTCTTAAAATTCCCTGCTAGCAGAGGTCTCTCTCTGTCTTGGTAAAATGGAAGGCGAGGGAGACGGAGAGAGACCTCTGCTAGCAGGGAACTCTTAAAAGCACTGTCGCCGAGAAATGTGTGAGAGGCAAAATGACAATTGTACACTTACCGTGGCTAATGTAGTACTGATCTTTGGAACCCTGAAGGACCGCTGGAGAATTATAAAATATAAGCTCGCTGTTTGTTAGGATTCCACAGACAAAACACTCTGAGAACCTCTATTATCTTTAGCTTTCTCCAAGTGAGCTGCATTAGCGATACTGGAAGTAAATGCGCGCTCGCGCTAAAAAAACCGGTTTGTTTTCCCGCCTCTGAAACATGCACCAATCAGAGTACGATTATAGTCAGTTTGATAAAGAGTTTGACAGCTGAACACGAGAAGGGCATCCGCTGCCCACGAAACGCAGTTGTAAACGTGAACAGTTCGTTTCTGGAAGAAGATTTATGTACGAAAATCTATTCAATGTTTTTTGTGGTACCACTTGAAGAAAGCTTTATTATTGGACACCTAAATGCTTGTCAAGAAAAACGCTTTGGGTGGTACTCCACGATCAAACCGAATGCCAACGGCATCGACGCGTTGATTGGCTGATTTAAAACGACCTACATATTTAGAATATTTAGAATTCCTTTGGTCGCAATATTTGGCTTGATCATCAAGACAAAGCCTAATTAATAATAATAATAATTGCGTTCTTCAGAATCGTTTTTCTCGTTTGGAATTTGAGGGATTGAACCCAAACTCGGTCAAGGCATGGCGGGCGAAACTATGGCTCTATGAGATGCCGTTAGCCGTTTGGCGAAACGATTTGTATGAGCTATTACAAAGAATGTATGGAAATTTCACTATTATCGCTGTTATGCTCTTACCTCTAACAAAATGTTTCAAAAACCTTCGCTTTCCCAAAAAGATACGCGGCAGTCAGATCCTGTTAACAACTAGCCTGCTTATGCATCAGTCAATTCCAGCAATGCCCATCCCCTCCCCGGGACAACCCCCGGGCATTAGTCATTTTCGTTATTTTTTCCCAAATTCCCCACGGTGGGGATAAGCAAGGTGTTCAAATGCCCCACAGTGGAGCCAAAGAAGTAAGGAAAATGTTCCACCCCCGGGCACATCCATAACGATATACTTCCCAAGTTTAATTCCATGCAAATGCACAAGGCTACTTCTCTATCTATTCATTGATAGTTTCCGTTACGGTTTTGTAGATCCGCCATCTTGTTTTGTATTTGTATTTATACTCACTGCTGTATCAGTGATTATGCTATTGAGCTGCCTGGAACAAAATGGTATTAATTTACATAGTTTATATTTCATCGGCCTATAAATAATCATTCCCACCGCGGTTAACGTTATACAATAAGCGCTTATTAAAACCACATGACAGACTTTTATAATAATAGTGTGACTTCAGTTCTTCCGGTGGACAGCAGCAAACAGTGTATATTTGTAAACAAACTACTTGATATCGTTTCCAACTCGGACCAGCAGAGCTTGGGCCCCGAGTGCCTCCTGAATTAACATTTTAGTGTAGCGTAGAGTTAAGAATACAGAATTGCAGATCAGTGTTAGATGGGCGGTGAACGTACGAGAACTGCTATTTTCTAGCTATATTGTAAAAATTAAACATCCATAGGTTTCCCGGCTTTTTCGTGTCCTAGCGTATACAAATAACGTGGACAAGACGGTATAAACTGCAGGTTTCTAGGTTTAGAGAAATAGATGGAATCCACAGGCAGCTGGAATAATTACAACAACTCAGATTTATTGGTTTCTTTTACTTGATACAGTATGACGTCGTTACCACGAGACCTACAGTCTCTTTCCCAGAATTATTTTCGGCAGTGTCAAATGCCCCACCATATATGCCCTGTGGTAGAATAATGCCCGACCCCCGGGCCGATATAAGGTTACAAATACCCCACTCCCGGGATCTCAAAGTATGCAAATGCCCCACCATATCCCGGGAGGGGGATGGGCATTGCTGGAATTGACTGATGCATTACAGGCTCTCAGGTTTTTTCGGAAATATTAGTTTTCGGGTTGGGTGGAAATGTTTGGGTTACCTGTGGGCCGAGCGAGGCCCGGACCCGAGCGAGGCGGAGGCGAAGGAAGCCCAAGCTCTGTTTATGTAAATTTCATTTATAAGGTTTGTATCCCATGGGAATATTTAAATCTAGCTGTTCGATAAATGTACTAAAAATAAAATGAATAAAACTTACCTGGTGTCTATAAAATGTGTCTTGGCTGTGTCTGTACGTCGTTTCAGCGAATTTGGGCTAATTTTCAACCCTTACGCTACATGCTTGGGCTTCCTGTTGGCAAACGTCCGTTGTTACAGGATCTGAATGCCGAGTATCTTTTTGAATTTGAGCACACAAACTTGGCGATCTGTGGCTGATCATTTTGAGGTAATGGTTGTTTAAGGGATTGAAAATGTGGGGAATTTATTGGAGAACTGTTATCCAGTGGTGAAATCGCTGTGATTTTGAAATTATTCGATTTATTGCAGGTTGAGTGGAGTCCGCCGAGTCCAAGGACTCCTACCTTTAATCAGTTTTCTAAGAGGGAGAAAATCGAGAATTCAAAAACCACCCTAAATGAAGGTTAAACAGCCCATGAATCGCCATGGACATGAAAGGCAATGACTACAAGGGAAAGCGAAGGTTTTTGAAACATTTTATTAGAAGTAAGAGCATAACAGCGATAATAGTGAAATTTCCATACATTCTTTGTAATAGCTGATACAAATCGTAAGCTTGGGCTACCTATGGGGTCACCAGTGATTGCCGTTGAGTTGCCTGCAGCCTTGAATTTTTTTTCTCCCTCTCTGATCTCTACCCGAAATTCTCTTTCGCTAAACTCGCTAAGAGTAGAAAACGTTTCACGAAAAAAATACCATACAGCACTCCAATAACTACTAATCTTTATTTCTTCAGTAAATTTAGAGCACAGTATCGCTAAAGTTTCATTTCAGGAGTGAAAATCTAACTCCGTATCATTTCTCGGTAATCTTTCAATTCGTAGCCACAGGGAACCCAAAACCAATTTTGAGGTACACCCTGGGAACGAGGTTGGTACAAACCTAGAGGATGGTAAGCCTGTGCTGACCTGTGCGGCCGACCTCGTACCGTCTGAAAATCAGGCTAACCTATGGTTTGTAGGCACGTGTTAAACATATTTAGCTTGGCCGCCACATTGGACACCCACATTACGTGATTAAAATCTCCAGGATTTCTGGGGTTAGGGTTAGATTCCATCCGCCAGAAGGACGCAATCCCAAAATGCACTGCACTAAAATACTTCATTGCGAGGCGAATCAAACAGTATGCAGTATAAAAGTTAAAAAAAAGTGGTTGTTGACAGCAAATCCCTCGTGGCGTATAAAGGGATAGTGACGGTTAGGGTTTCGGTTAATAGATGGGTTAGGGTTTCGCTTCGAGTCTTCGTAGAGCCGATATTTTTTTTATATAGTTGAGGGAAGCGTACTCGTGTTCGCGCTTTAGTTTGTACCCTAGAAATATCACATCGAGAAAATAGTGCAGTTTGCAATTCGACCTTCTGGCGGATGGAATCTAGCCGCGACCGATTTCTGGAGATTTTTGGTCACGTGATTCAGCCTTTGCCAGGGTCTTCTGTCGGAGTAGCCGCCATCTTGGATCTGACCGAGAAGACCCTGGGAACGAGGTTGCCTATTATCGGCTAGGCTCCTGCCCATCCCCCCCCCCCCCCCCCCTCCGGCATTTGTGGGACATTTGACAATTTGGAAACAGAACGTTGCAAATGCCCCAGCGAGGGTAGCCTACGAGTAGCCGTTTATAATACCCTACGAGTAGCTACCCGGCCACTGAAACTTTTGAACGAGTGCAAATCTATTTTGACTCTTTTTGACCAATTCCCCACCCTCCAACTTTTCTTTGCTGGCAAATGCCCCACTCCCGGGACATACATGGGTTTTATTTGGATCGCGTACAAACATAGTACATTGTTTTCTTGTTCCAAATAACGTTTGTGTTACCAGAATTTGAAAAGATAATTTTACAATAATTTTACAATAATTTACAATTGACTTTTGCTCACGAAGGGCTATCACTCGAAACGTCAGCTGCTACTCGCTTTCCACGGCGGTTATCGTACCTCAATCGACTTTATTTGATTATACTAGTGTTTATAACAGTAGATTTGCAAATGATTATCTGAGACAAGAAACGGCTCAGTCAAAGTGCCCCCCCCCCCCCCCCCTCCCCCTCCCCGCCCCACCCCCCTCCTCCTCCCCAGGGTTTGGAATCGATAGAGCCCTTAGGAATGACATAATACGAAACAAAAAGGACTTATTTTTTGTTGCCGGACCCTCAGGTAGTGCCATAAGTGAGTTATATAAAAATCTGGAAGGACCAAACAGACGAAGTAGAAGGACCGAATCTCCTGGGAGGGATCTAATCAGCAAAATTGTAAAAGTAATAATAGAATGATGCAAGGCTGATTTGTACGGTTAGGGAATGATTATAATTGACCAATATTTCGGCTGGCACGGCCAACCTTAATTTCAACAGGGTTTACAAGTTGTCAACCCCGATGAAGGTTGGCCATGCCAGCCGAAATAACGGCTCCTGTCAATTGACTCATTCCCTAACCGTATACATAAGTGAGTTGTCAACTGTCAGAACAATTTAATAAATAACAGCTAATCAAAACACCCACGTCTTTAGAGATTTGTCAGTAGTTTGGCTTGCCTCGAAACAGGACAACGAAGGCGAAGAATATTACGCAAAAATAACATACAGCGAGCCAACAGAGCACCAATATAACTTCCTCAAATAAAATTGGAGAGACAGTTATGATCGGCAAACAAAGCAAAATGATTTCCCAAGAAACGGACGTACAATATAAAAACAATATATTATAAGCCATCAAATATTTTCTCTCGCGGGTGATTGGTTGAATGCGTCACGTGACCCGATATAATTCTCTAATAATGCATCTATCAGCGGCTTCCGCGAGGGGTCGACCGCCGGGCTAACCACGGCGATATGTGGGGGAATACAGGAGGATTGAATGCAAACATTGCCCCTGGGGTCGGAGAAATGCTCGACTTTGTTTTAGATTCAGTAGTCAATTCAGCTCCATCGATCTCATTTCGTGCAAAATGACTGGGTATTGTAGGTCGTGGTAGCCCTAACCAGGGGACTTTTAAAGGGACGATTCCTCTACCCCTGGGGGAAATCGTCAAGATTGTTTCTGTCTTTTTACAACCCCCCTGGTCAGCCCGGGGGTCAACCCCTCGGGGAAGCCGCTGATAGGTGCATAAGCTCGGGTCGAAGAAAGTATTTGAAGGATGATAAAAACAGTAACCTGCTTCGCTCTTGGGAACTGTTCTCTTCTCGGATCAGATAATGTCCGTGTACGAAATATCAGGGCATATTTCGACGCCACAAATTGGTTATCGTATTTTTATCCTGCATGTATTTATTTATTACTACGTTGACACGAAAGACATCGGGCACGGCCGAGTAGTCGTCTATTTATTTTTTTACTGTAGCCGTATTCATAATTTTGTATAACCGTATATAATTTTCCATAGCAGCCGGTATATATTTCGCCATAGCCATATATATTTTTCAAAGCCATATATATTTGTCATGGCGGTAGACATAAATATATTTTTTTGTAAAATATTGTCACATTTGGCGTGCCATACGAGAGACAAGAGGACGCTGCGAAGCGGGGAAAATAAAATAAATTCCCTTCTTCGTTGGGGCGCCGTTTGTAAAAATATTATTCAGATGAAATTTGGTAATTTTTTACCGTTATTCAACAAATAAATGGAGAACGTCTTCGCTGTCTAACACATTTATTTATAAATAAAGAAGAAACGTGACTTTGGTTATTTATATATAACCATTCCAATGGGATCCGCTAAAGTGGTTATATATAAAGAACCACTCTTACTAATTTGGTTATTTAATAAATAACAATTTTTTTAGAGCGTGATTTTATACAAAAGACTATTTCGATGGAGTGGTTATTTATAAATCAATAAATATTGGTTGCATTTCACATTTTTATTTCCATATAACCACTTATCAGGAGCCCCACTTATCTAATACAGATAGCAGTTATTTATAAATAATATACATTCGCTTAAATAATGAATTTACACTCCCTTTGAAATAACATTTTTAAATTAATTACGTCATTCGCCGTCTCCAAGCGCTAGCAAGGGAATTGACAACTTTCTTTCACGAGTTATGATTGGTTATTTTCGTGAAACATCCCAGATATCAGATTTCTATCGAAGATTATGATTGGTCAACGCTACGCTCGTGCCATTCTTCCGTGCGGCCATGTGTTCGGTCTTTGACCATTGAATTTCTTCCACGCGTTTCATTTTTTACTACTTTCTAATTTTCTCCCCACTCCTCCCTAAAACTTATAACTCTGCACCTTTAGAAATAGCCTGCAGGAAGTAACCGTACTTATTCTCTTAGAGTGTGTAGAATCGGCTAAAAATGCTGCCTTTCCGTTTATTTGTGATGTTTCTCGTTCTGATGATCTGTTTGACTGAATGGCTTCCCATGGCTTCTTGTGACAAAGAAGACGCTGCTTCTGATGACATCAACGATGATGAACCCGAAGCAGAGGTAGAAACGGAGACTGAACCAGATGAAAAGGTAAATGATTTGCTCAGCCTTCCCTCAAAGTTGAACGTTTCTGAGTTTCGCATTCCCATGCTTCGTAGCAGGACAAAGCCACCAAAAAAAAACCGCACGAGCTTGAGAACTACACTCCGCCTGTCATTGGTGTTGAACACGAGGATGCTGTGTTCCTTGCTGAACCGTTTGCCGATCCAAGTGTCTATGAAGCGAGGTAAAACATAATGCATTTGATTCGTATCTTTAGATGTTTTAGAAAGCCGTCACAACATTTGTATTACACATGAGAAAGAAGTTAAAATAGCTTAAACTTAAAGCCAAAGGTACAGCATAATTTATATTGTTAAACTGATGCTGGGTAGGTTTCTATTTATTAATTTAACTTGAGATTACTGCAAACTTGAATTTATTAATAACTTCTGTAAGACTAAGATCTCAGACTGTGTGAAGTTTGATCTTGATTTGTCTGTTTTTAAAGCTGACTTTACTTTGTCTAGGCTGCTAGTGGCGGTTAATATAGTAAATGCTTGCAGTTAAATTCAAAAGTTGTTGGCACACCTGTACTGTTCAACCCCGGCCCAGACCAAAGTACTTTATCTGTTGGAGGGTTGTTGATGTAGTGATATATAATAATAATCCTTTGTTGAAACATACACTGTTGTCGATGTTCAACTTGTTTTCTCTCTGTTCACTCAGATTTTGTTTTTGAGGCTGACTATAGAAAAGCAGAGACACAGTATGTGAGTTTTATGCATCAGTCAATTCCAGCAATGCCCACCCCCCTCCTGGGACATGGTGGGGCATTTGCATACTTTGAGATCCCGGGAGTGGGGCATTTGTAACCTTATATGGGCCCGGGGGTCGGGTATTATTCTACACCGGAGCGTATGGTGGGGCATTTGACACTGTCGAAAAGAATTCTGGGAAAGAGACCGCAGGTCTCGTGGTAACGACGCCATACTGTATAAAGTTAAAAAAACAATAAATCTGAGTTGTAATTATTCCGGCTGTCTGTGGATTCTATCTATTTCTCTAAACCTAGAAACCTGAAGTTTATACCGTCTTATTCATGTTATTTGTATACGCTAGGATACGAAAAAGCCGGGAAACCTATGGATGTTTAATTTTTATAATATAGCTAGAAAATAGCAGTTCCCGTACGTTCACCACCCATCTAACACTGATCTGCAATCCTGTATTCTTAACGCTACGCTACGCTAAAATGTTAATTCAGGAGGCACTCGGGGCCCAAGCTCTGCCGGTCCGAGTTAGAAACGATATCAAGTAGTTTGTTTAACAAATAAAGAAGCCTTAGCCATGTTTTATACTATCATAAAACACGATGGGCATTTGAGAACATGAGAAAAATGTTACGGCACAAGCCGAAGGCGCGTGCTTTCAACATTTCTCGAGTGTTCTCAAATGACCAGAGTGTTTTATTTAAGCAATATAACACGCTTTCCATGTCTTTGTTCTCTTATATAAACACGTGGGATATGTTGGGACATATCCCGAGTGTTTATATAAGAGAACAAAGACATGGAAAGCGTGTTATATTGCTTTTATAAAATAACGAACAGGAAGACACGAGAATTAAATCTTACGTACGCACGATCAGAAAATCAATTCTCCTAACAGTAACAGTCGTCAGAAATCGACCGACGATGAGTTTGTAGAGCGCGGGAAATCCTCCAAGGCAGAAATGAGAGACGAACTTACGAAGGCAAGCTTTGTGTGGCTCTGTTTTGAAAATATCTGCTTCAACATTCCCCGAAAAGAATAACTCGGAATTCAATACATTTTTTGCCGGAAATTTAAGCCATAAGGCATTCAAGGAGTAAAGGACTTGAACTGGATATTTTTGTCGCTGAATTTACAGGAGGAAACATGATTGCCCTCTCCGTCTGAACTTTGAAGCATGTTTTAGTTGAATGAACTTTTATTTTCGCCAAACTCAATGGAAAGATCTAGCTGTTGGGACCTTCTTCCAATGAGATGAGGCTAAAAGTGCAAGGTAAGAGGGAAAAGCTCACTTTGTTCTGTGAAAATTTGGTTGACAAACTTCACAAATGTCGCACGTGAGTTTGCAAAATTCTGATTTTCTTTTCATGCAGTAGTTCATAAAATGGCAAGGAGAAAGCTAAAAACCTTATCTGAATTACCAAGACCAAGAAGGGTAAATGATAACAATTGGCCTTATATACAGGCTTATTATTTCGTCACTTCGTCGCCGACAAAATGTCGGACTTGAACTTATTAAGCGTACATTTAGTTCGAGATAAAAAAGACATGGAAAAAGTCGAAAGAGTGTTACTTTTCCCTCTCTTCTACTCTAGTTTCTAGCTCAATTCCTCACTATTCGTCTATCAGGAGGTTGTTTAAAAACTAGACGCGTTAGCCGTTTATGTGTTTTAGTTTTACCGTACAAAATAAGTTAAGAGAAGTGGTTTTGTTTCTTGAATCCGCGACTAAAATTGTAAAAATATCTCGGCCGAGATGGTTAGCAAATTTGATAAATGATAACTTCATGTCGGTCGGTTGTATTTTTGTTAAATATATCTGTCTGTTTTGTTGATTAAAATCACATTGAAAGTCAACGTTTGGTGAAGACATTCTTCCTTGTCGTTTTGCCATTTTGATTTCATTATCGCCAAAGCGAGACGAATTGCCATGTTTATAGACTCTCATACAAACACGGCTTTCAGCCAATCAGCGCGCGAGTTTCCTCTGGGTTATTTTATAAGATAGTATAAAACATGGATTTAAGGCTTCTTTATCTGCTTTATAATATAGATTTACATGCGCGATGAAAGGAAACCACCAGTTGAAAACAATAAAACACGGCAAACCATGTTATATACTCTGATAAAACATGGCTTTTTAGCCAATCAGAACGAGCGTACTATCGTATCTATATTATAATTACAAATATACACTGTTTGCTGCTGTCCACCGGATGAACAGAAGTCACACTATTATTATAAAGGGCTGTCATGTGGTCTTAATAAGCGTTTATTGTATAACGTTAACCGCAGTGCGAATGATTATTTATAGGAATGAAATATAAACTATGTATTAGTACCATTTTGTTCCAGGCAGCTCAATAGTATAATCACTGATACAGCAGTATAAATACAAATACAAAACAAGATGGCGGATATACAAAACCGTAACGGAAACTATCAATGAATAGATAGAGAAGTAGCACTTCTCTGCGCCTTGTGTATTTGCATGGAATTAAACTTGGGCAGTATATCATTATGGATGTGCCCGGGGGTGGGGCATTTTCCTTACTACTTTGGCTCCGCTGTGGGGCATTTGAACACCTTGCTTGTCTCCACCGTGGGGAATTTGGGAAAAAAATAACGAAAATGACTAATGCCCGGGGGTTGTCCCGGGGAGGGGATGGGCATTGCTGGAATTGACTGATGCATTATAAGTAGGTGAAAGTATATTTATTGATACATAGAATGAGCAATAGTCACCAGCTTTGGCTAAGGTGTTGCGATAGAATGCGAGCGCATTCCTGGTGAAAAATAATCATCATACACGGAATTACAGAGTGACTACTGAAACTGGGGCCACTTAGACAATGACAACTAAACACAAGTTGCAAAACGAAAATAAAGCATTCCTAAGTATAAATCATGGCATACCCATGTGCAATTTTCGGCCAGAATACCCGCCACTCATATTAGTGACTTCGGTGTAGCAGTGTACACGTTGACGCGTAGCCTGAGCCACACAGTACCTTCGTTCTACTTACACTTTGAACTGTTGAACTTCTATGGTTTTGCTGTGGTAGATCGAGGTGTTGACGCATAGCCAGCCACAAAGTGGCTTCGTTTCTTAGACTTGAACTGTTGAACTTCTATGGTTTTCCTGTGGTAGATCGAGGCATAGACACATCCGAAATTCTAGGTGGGTACCTTCGTGTGGCGGGGTATTCTGTAGTTGCTCCCAATTTTCTTCATTCAAATGACTTGACTTCAGAACTGGTTGACCAAATTTGCTTAATTAAGTGCATGGATGGCTTTCACTGTCTACCAGAAGGTCATAGGCAGAGGTTTTATAAGAAGCCAGTTACCAGCAATATGCTTCTGCCTACTCTGCCACTGCAAATTACTTCAGTTGCAAGGCTCTTTATATTAATTAGGAGTGATTGCAGAATCTAGTGCTTATTTTGAGGCAATTATTGGCTTGGCTCCCTGCTTGTCAGTCTACTCTTGAAGAATCTATTAAGTTACGCATTGACTAGTGGCTCCCTGCTCATAAAGAATCTAAGCTATAGTCAGGTGTTTCATTAATGTTTTAGGCAACTGGCGGTCCTGTTATTAGAGGCGGTGGTTTACCTAGTAAACTTTACTCAACACTTAACAAAAAACACAATGATTGTGTGAAGTAGCCGGCGGTAAGAAGCAAAGTAACTAGTGGTTTATTGCTGGTAGCCGCTTTCTATTGAAACCCCGTAGTATGGCTCGGTCAGTCAAACAAGCACGCGTAGTAAGAAAAAAAGGAGGGTCCCAGCCAGAAGTACATGTAGTTCTTACCATAAATGGCTAAATTGACACTGATTGGATCAAGTAACCATAAGTTGGAATGATTTGTTTTCATTCTGCAATGGCATTGGTTCTCGTTGTGTTAATGGCCCTGGTTTCAATTGTTGCACTGTAAGTTCAGTCAGACTTCACACTATCTCTATTAGAGGCTGGTGAGTATCAAGACACTGAGCCATTAAATTCTAAATATTCAACCACCAAGTCATGTAATACTAAAGTTCAAGTTCAATTTATTCACACTGTTTAATACTAGTTACATAAATATATACAAATAAGTTAAAATAAGGGCTTCATATTTACAGAGTAGATTCAAAATTGAGATTAGAGATAAATGTGCTGTGGCCAAGGTAGCGAAAGCTTTCGAGATGGCCACCACTGCATTTAAATATATAACTGAATAAATAAAGTGAATATTGAGCTTAGTGATTTGTGTAATTTGAATATGGTAGCATAAAGAGCATAAATTGAAGAGGGCTGTATGAACGTTGCTGTTCTATAATGTAAGCTTTCAAGCACTGTATTCTGCAATTGATTGATTTAGCTTGTACATTTGTTGTCCCAATTCAAGTCACCTGACTATTCCCTTGAGTAATGTTTCTTTGTTTTTCTGTATCTTGTAACTAAAAAAAAGTTCAATATTTTACTGAGGCGGTCTATTTTTAATATTTTATAGGTGGTTGATGTCCAAAGCCAAGAAGGATGGTGTAGACATTGCAATTTCTAAGTATGATGGTAAGTTAGTGCACAGTTAAAGTCTTAATCTTTATTTGGGATTTCTAATGCAGTGTACTTGTACATGTATATGCACATATCAGCCAAACCTCTACTGTATGATTGTTAACTTGTAACAGGTGTGTGGGCTTTTGAGGAGCCATCCACCAAGCTATTTAAAGGAGACCTTGGTCTTGTACTAAAGGTATGATTGTCAATGAATGAACTGTCTCATAAAACATTCATCTGTGAATCAGGGTACAATTGATTTTATTAGGACAAAATTTACATACAATGTACAAACTTGTATTCATTATTGTTCTTTTGTTTTTCAGTCACGAGCCAGGCATCACGCTATCTCTGCAAAACTGGATAAGAAATTTGATTTTATTGACAAGCCTTTCATTGTTCAGTAAGTACATGTACTGTAGGTTACCATAATATTTACCCAATCGTATAATGCACACTTTTTTACCCAAAATATGGCCCTTAAAATCATGATGTGCATTATACATGTTATCACTTCATTGAGCATGATTTCATTTGCATAACAGCACAAAAAAAATCAAACTGGCTCTTTTACTTTTAATTTACCAATGAATATGCTTTATACTTACAATGTACACTGAGGTTCGATTCGTGAATAAATCATAACAACTACAATGTCAATCTATGAAACAAAATAAACCAAAGGAAACGTGTTGTCCATTTGCTTGTCATCTACATGTATGTTGATAATGTTGTGTGCTTTATAGCATTGTTAAAGCCCGTAACAGGTCTTGGAAGCCCTATGATTTTCAAATAAAGTATACTTCTTGTCAATCCTTGGAGATACGATCGATCATGAACTGTGCTTTTAAGAACTCACAATATTTGTTCAAGAATTGGAGCTCAAATATGGAATGGTATAATGCAATCAATCAAATCACTTCAGGGCTCGAATTTGTGCCTGATACGGGCGTAAATACGCCTCGATTTTTTTCTTTTTATGCCTAACGTTTTCCACTTAGGCATAAAATTACGCCTAGATCCTCTTACGAAGGTAAAAATTATCGGAAGACAAGTCTTATTTCCAAATCTCTAACACTATCAGATTTTTTTGGAAAAAAAAAATACCATTTGCAAGCAAGCGTTTAGCGAAAAATTTTTGTCTGTCGCTTCAAGTTTGAAATGCATAGTTTACTAATTACGCAGCGACGTTTGGCGTGTGAAGTCTGAACTTTTAACCGCAAAATGTAAAAGTTTGACAGCTCCTATCTATAGGTTTTGTCATGCAAAACATAGGGTGTATTCGTTTGGGAAAATCCAAGTGATCCGGATTTCCTGGATTTCCAGTTCTCACAAAAACACTAAATCCAAAAAGGGATTTGTTGCTACGGCAACTGTCTAATCCGTCTAAATTAAATTGGTCACGCTATCCAAAATGGCACACTGGCGAAGAGCTCTCGCTGCACTCTTCTTTTTGATGAGTTTTTTTATACTGAAATAGATGCAGATATTTTGAATGAGTGTGATGACAATGGAGCTGTTCTTTTGCTTCTCATGCAAAGTAACCAACAGACGAACCGAGTGTGAATATCATTGTATTTTGAAGAGGTTGTACCACACTACCGTCTGTCTGTTTCCGTATGTCTCGCGGGTCAATTCTTCTTGTTCTTTGTCTAGAGCTACCTCAGCATCAAACCCACGGAGGCAGGGCTCCAGTAGATTTAAGAAAGCATACAAGGTAATCCCGAGTGCATGAGGTCAGTGTCAGATCGATTTGATGTCACAACATCCACTGCTTTTGAAGTTTATCACCGAGTCTGCAAGGTAATCGTATATCGTTTGGGGCTGAGATTCATCCATTTTCGAGAGGGTCAGGGGCTAAGAGAAACAATCGATCAATTTGAAGAGAAATGAGGATTCCCAGGTGTAATAGGTACAATAGATGGCTGCCATATGAACAATACATATATAAATCGAAACAGATGCGTGCGCACAGCATTACCGATGAATACTGCTGTTCATTAGTACTATTTTACTAATCAGTTTTTGGATTTCCCAAAAAAAAAAAAAAAAGACAGAAATCCGGATTTGAATTAATCCACAAAATCCTTCTCAGAGATGGATTTCTTGGATCATGCTAAAGTCTAAATCCGTTTTCGGATTTGCCAAATGAACACAAAATCATTTTTCGGATCTCGAAATCCAAAAACGGATTTCCCAAACGAATACACCCATAGCCTCAACTAAATTAGTTTACATTACAGGAGCTGTCAAACTTTGACATCTTGCGGTTAAAAGTTCAGACTTCACACGCCAAACGTCGCCACGTAATTAGTAAACTATGCGTTTCAAACTTGAAACAACAGACAAAAAAGTTTACACTAAACTTTGCTTGCAAATGGTAGTAAAATGAAAAACATTTTTTGTAGAAAGATGAGAGAAATCGTCTCTTCTTGCTGCTCTATTTGTCTCAAAGCCGGTGCGATAGATACATGTAGATCTGTTTTTAACAGCCTAGCTCAGCCTAGACATGTACGTTACACTTAAACACTTGCATGGCTTCCTGCAAAACTTTGCGTGACCGCATGGAAAAAAGGCTGCCACGCCTTTGTCTTTCTCTGTCTTGTTTAAAGTGCCTATGAAGCTTATTTTTTTATTTTAGATATCAATTCTACATCAAGTGAATAGTAGAATGGTACAATATATCTTGCTTTGAATGCTGTGCCGCTGAGTTAAGGAGGTTTTAATATCCAAAATGCTAATTACATGACGTCAGGGGAGGCATCTGCAATCAATCCTTAGTGGTTGTGAATGGGCGTTTCTACTGATATAAGAAAACAAATTTCTAATATCATTTAATTTCAACCATGGGTATAACACTGATAATTTAAAAAAATTGTTTAATTGGAACAAAAAAAATTGTATAATAATTGATGCCTCCCCTGACGTCATGTAATTAGCATTTTGGATATTAAAACCTCCTTAACTCAGCGGCACAGCATTCAAAGCAAGATATATTGTACCATTCTACTACTCACTTGATGTAGAATTGATATCTAAAATAAAACAATAAGCTTCATAGGCACTTTAAAAAAGCGATATTGAACTCAATGAGTTTAAAGTCGAATGTTTATTACAAAAAAAAGCAAATGATTTGCAACATTTTTACCCTTTTCCTATGACATACAAATTTCAGCTACTAATGCACAATTATTTTACGGCTAAATTTTGGAGAATTACGCCTAAAAAAATTTAAGCTGGGCGTAAAATTACGGCTCCTTTTTTTTCTTAATTTCGAGCCCTGCACTTAGCAAACTTCAATTTTAATATGCTGTGGTATTCTACTCAGCAAAGGATTCTCTACCATTGAGTCTGCTAAACATGGAGATGGATACCATTAACACCTGGCTTAAAGTGAATGGTCTTTTCCTTCATAAGACAAAAACGGAGTGTGTCTTGCTTTCGAGGGACATGCACCATAAATCAAGTAACCAAATTTAAAGACCCTGTGTCCGAGCCCATGGTGCTTTGTGGCAATGTTATGGTTAGTTTGTTTATCAACAGCCGCATAAATTAAAGGCCAGCTTTTAGGCGAACTAAAATGCTCTCGATTGTTTATAAGTTTCATAAAAGAAGTACACATACACTTTGAATAACAAATTTCATAATTTCTACCAGATTAAAAACCCAATCGAGCCCACGAATCTTCCCTGGATGCTTCGAATATGATTTTAACTTACAGTACTCGGCAGGAAGCCAGTTGTTCTGTCTTTAGATTCTAATTAGGTTTACGAGTGCGACTTTTCACAACTCTACAAGCAAACACATACTCTTGCTACCTTGTTTTCATGTCTCCAGTATTGCTTAGCTGTATTTGAAGATCTCTACTTTCCTTGCAAATGGTATATTTTGAGTACAAAATGAAATGTCATACTCAACTCACAGCGAAGTAACAGCTGAACTCGGCAGATTGGAGTTTGACCCGCGATCGTAGTTTTGGTAGCAAGACTTTCTGGACGTACCGGAGGATGAAAAAAAAGGTTAAGGACATTGCTTTCTCTGCTAATAAAAATGCAAAACACATACAGATAAGTCGTAACACCTCAGTGGAGCTTAGCCATGCGAAATTATAATTACGAATGATCTTGATGCCAGAAGTGATTGCTTTGTGCTTTGTATTTCCAACGAAGCCCGCCAGTCCCTTAGTGCAGCAAATCCCTGGAAAACTCACGTAGTAGTCCTTTTGAACCACAAGTGTTCTCTTGTAGACCTAGAGAAAGTAAAATGTGGACTGCTGAAGGATTAATTGTCGAGTCGCTTCGCCTCACTGTCTCGGTCCTTTCTCCGGAATTCCTCTATACTCACCACTCTAGACCGGGATTCGAAGAAATATTCAAACTAAAGTTTCATTTTAAAAAGTATATATACAAAAGTTAAGATAAAAGAAAGTCAGTTAAGCATATATACCTATGAATGATTACACGATGGCCCAAACTAGGGATGGATTTCGAAAGATTCGAGAGTCACATAACAACGATCTTTCTGATTTTCGTAGCCTACGAAAATGATTTGCGCGTGCAAAGCACCATGGGCTCGGACACAGGGTCTTTAAGTACCTCAGAGTTATCTTAGATGAACACCTTTCTTGGAACGCTTATATTAAACATGTTATTTGTAGAGCTGGCAAAAGAGTTGGTATGTTAGGTTGCATTAGAAGGAACATAACAGCCAGTTGTGCACGCCAGACACTGTATATTTCTTTAATTTTACCTGTCATAGATTATTGTGATACGGTATGGGCATGTTGTGGCGATGTTAATACAGGTCTGTTAGATAGGCTACAATGATCAAATTGAACCACAACATATACACTTTCTATTCTCATGAAGTTCAAAACAATAACGTAAAGCATTTTACAGTCTTTCTAGCATCTGTTATATTTAGAGTTTTAGGCTAAGTAAATAAACAACACAGACTATAATCCTTCTTCAATATATAGTCATGTGAACTAATCCAAACTCTAATCTAACATTTAAAACAAAACAAAAGGCCATCAGTGAACTTTTGTGCTCACTAATTTATGTTTTTAGGGCTAAGTCACTAAACAACACCGACTAAAATCCTCCTTCAGTAGTCATGTGAACTAATTCAAACCCTAACTCAACATTCGATTCTAGCATTACTTCATAGTTTATATTATATTAATAATGCATGCACGTTTTTGACTACGTAACCGTAAATCTTCTATTAAGTGCCCAGGGCCCTTATTAAATTTCGGAGGCCTTAGGAAGGGGCGCTTATTGGAAGAGGGGCGCTTATTTAATTTCCTAAACCAAACACTCCAATTCTCTTAGTGTATTTCGTAAACTTTATTATCAACAAACAAAGCCAATATAAAATGTAACACAATGGTATGTCCGATATTTGTTGAAGTTATCGTAGTCAATGCGCCCGCATTTATGGTATACTAGTAGAAGTATGTGTCTCATACAAAAGTTAATGTACTGTACATCGTAAAGACAAAAAAAGCAGAGGAGAGGGGGGCGCTTATTAGAAGAGGGGCGCTTAGTACAAAACAGCTCCAAAGGGGGGCACTTAATAGAGGGGAGGCGCTTAATAGAGGGGAGGCGCTTAATAGAAGATTTACAGTATTGTTATTATCACTTTGTATCTTAGTGCAGCAACTCCACACCAGCTATGTAGCTGCCATTAATTTAACATGATTAAACAAATAAAGTATGTATGTATTAAAAAACTCAACATCAGTGATCATAAGTGCTTACTGTCCTGAAAAAAAAAACAGTTAAAAAATTGAACCAGTTATAAAAATATTGAACCAAAGATACAATTGAACCACAATGTACATTGTATCCACTAAAGCCATTTTTTTCCTGTGAATGTGGTTTCTATAATGAATAACCCAGTTTTTCAGATGAACTGCCTTTCACCCTGTTTCATTGATATTATCCCTACTTTATACCAGATATGAGGTGAAGTTCCAGCAACCTATGGAGTGTGGAGGAGCCTACATTAAACTGCTTTCAGATGGTGAAGGATTTACCCCAGTAAGTACTTCTTACACAGCCATGCGCCTGCCTTATATAACTCTTTGAACTCTGAAGGACGAATCTGGAGGTTTCTGCATGTGATAATAGCACTATTCTTATAGATTGGCTTCTTTTGTCACAGGAGACATTCCATGACAAGTCACCATATACCATCATGTTTGGACCTGACAAATGTGGTGAAGATCGTAAGGTAAGTGATCAGTTAAATTCCAATTTGATCTGTGGTTTAGCCAGGTTCTGACTTTGATCAGCCCCTATATATGGCAAGAATGTTGTTTCAGGTCCCGTCAAAATTATTTTGTTTTGTTTTCAGTTGAACAGTCCAATGAAAGAAAGAAAAATAAGACCAGTGATTTGTTATCAAATGCTACAAAATAATGTACATGTTGTGTTCTCACTCATAATGTTCACTTCTAGCCTAATGCAAGTACACTTCTTGCACTTGACTCCTCAACTTAAAAGGCTCTAAGTGGAATAATTTATGCATTGCAGTTGAGTTATTTCTGTTTTTCTCTTCTTGTAGTTACATTTCATCTTCCGCCATAAGAACCACAAGAATGGAAGTACTGAAGAAAAGCATGCCAAGAAACCCTCTGGTAACTTCCAAAGTGTATTTGATGGCAAGAAGACCCACTTGTTCACCTTAATTATCAGGCCAGACAATACATTTGAGGTGTTTGTTGACCAGGAGAGTGTAAATAAGGGTAGCCTGCTGGAAGACATGACTCCATCCGTTAACCCCCCTAAAGAGATTGAGGATGCTGATGATAAGAAACCTGAGGACTGGGATGAGAGGGAGAAAATCCCAGACCCTGATGCAGATAAGCCTGACGACTGGAATGAAGATGCACCTGCAAAGATTGTAGACCCTAATGCAAAGGTAGCTTGACAACTACGTGTGTTAGTTATTATTCCACCTGCAAAGATTGTAGACCCTAATGCAAAGGTAGCTTGACAACTACATGTGTTAGTTATTGGGCCATTCCACAGTATTTGGGACATGGAACTCTGAATTCTTAATTACTGAAAACTTACAATATCATTGCATTTTTCCATTATTTAATAACTAAAGTATACAAAAAATATGATTTTGAAATGTCGGCACACTCTTATCTTGTCATAAATTATCATTAATTAGCTGAAATACAAAATTGCCTGTCACAGAGGGGAAACCCCAAAAATCCTATGAGCTACTTGCTTTATGTCAAAAACAAATAAAAAATACCAGGACACACAGTTCTTCACATGCACTAATAGATAAACAAAAAATAATTTCAGCTGCTGTTAAGGGGGTCTTGCTGTAGCTCGTCCAAGAGGGAACTTTCCCCTCCGTGACAAAATTAGGTATAAAAGTTTTGATATTTCCAAAACAGTCTAAACAAAATTCACAAAATTTTATAAACTTCTGAGTTCAAATTCAATACAACAGACTATACAAATGAAAAGAATTTCTGAACTGCAAGTTTTCTTTGTTCTATTTCAATAATAAGTGTCATGGAAGGGAAAATTATGTCACCGAGGGGAATTAAAACTTAAAAAGCACTTTAAATTGCTTAGAAATTACATAAAATCTATTATTTTCATACATTCGACAATATATATGTTGTTTGTACCCAAATCAGATAATTTTGTAACCTCTGAGCATGCTCATAGCAGCAATGCATTGTGGGCAAAAGTTCATTTGAGCATGCTCATAGCAGCAATGCATTGTGGGCAACCTTTGCCATGTGCTCCATGTAAATGTCACAAGTAATAAGTTTGATTGCTCATAGGCCTTGTTTATGTTCCCAGGATAAGTACATAATGTTATATAAGTTAAATTAACATTCCAGTGTCATCATTAAGACAAAATTGGTATGGTATTGTTATGGGACAAAACTTTCCCCTCCATGATGCTGGTGGTCCTTTTGACTTGACTCCTAGCTGGAGAAGTTAGAGCAATTAAACATTTGATTATTTGATGTCATTTGTTAGTTGATGAAGATGAGTAGCATGATCACCATACTCAATTGTGTAACATAGCTAAAAAATGCAAAAAATCTTCAAAGTGAATGAAACGGTCAATTTGAGTTTATTTCACAGTGAAAATGGATTAATAATTGGAATTTTGGAAAACAAGATAATATTTCCTGTTATAGGGAGACTTTCAGATTACCCATGGTGCATTGCGGGCGTGGCAACTTTTCTGTATATTGGTTTTGTAGGCTATGATTAGTCTGAAATGTTACCACAACTATCTACAGAATATTTCAGTGTTACAGAGAAGAGATTATCTCCTCATTAAGCTCAATTGGCACTTGATAAATATGATGAGTAGCACAATCACCATGTACTTTCATGTAACATGCTCTAAAAATGAAAATGTCTGTTTTCTCGATCAAACTGAAGAGACTGCTTTAATTGAATACAGATAACAACTATCTTTTGAAATATTTGAAGAAGAAATTTTTTTGGGCTATTTTTCAGGCTAAACTATTACCCATAGTCCTTTGCGGGCTTTTTCTTTGCATATTTTGCTCATTTTCCCCGATTTTTCTCTATGTATTTTTATTTTTTTAGCCTGTTTTTTCTTTCTTTTTTCATCTCCACGCCTAAATCCTTGATAACTTCTCTTGATTTTGTTCAGTCATTACTGAATGTTCAAAAAATTTAACCAGAAAGCAAAATATTAATTTTCTCACGAATTTTCCGCGAATTTCCCATGATTCTCTTGCAAGCCCTTATAAACCAAGCAGAACTCCCCTATTACTAGCTTAAGGAGAGGTTACTAAGCTTGTTTCACGTGAATAAGAAAGCATGGCGAATTTGTGAAGAAACGTGCTAGTTTTTACATCGTTTTAGCGATCTACTTGGCCCAAAATTACATTGTAAACAAAGACAAACATGGCGGAAATCGTAGCGACGCGTTCTTCTTTAAATATTTCTGGTTTGCAGGAAGATTTGGGGACGAAATTGAAGGGAAACACACATAAACATGTGAGCATTCCGATGGGCTAGTTGCCAAAATCGAACTAAAAGCTGTTCACTTCCAGATGACTAAAAACAAGTAAGCTAATGCAAAATTTCTACTTTGTAATTTAATCACATTTTAGCGTAGCGACTTCACTTATGCTTGATTTTTCAAGCTGTACTGAAGATATGATTTTGATTTTTCTTCGAGGTAATACACAGTGTATGAGCATTCAGTTGAGATGTTTTTTTTCTTCTAGGTTTTTATATTGACCCCGTAAGATTCCACAACTCTGGGAACCTGCGATTTTCAAGTGAATGCGTTACAGGATGCTAACTGCTGAATCAAGACGATTTTTTTCTAGTTTGAATAAAGCTAAAGAACTCAAACTTTGCTCAAGTGTAGTGTTGATTACTATTTATTAGTACTATGGGTTACTTTGTGCTGGTGATTTTCCTTCTCGATGAAATTTGAATTCAAATGTATTTTCACGTGTTGCGGTGTTACGCGTTACAGCTGGTATTCCCGTATTTCAGGCAAGTTTTTCTCAACTTTCTCACCGTTATATTTTCAAATTTGAGCTTTTAGAGCGATAAAACTAACATACAGGTTTACATTTAGCATTATGTAAAAGTGCAGCACTTTTCCCAAAAAAATATTTGAGAAATTAGAAAAGTTTTGGTGCCACCCCCAATTGGGCATGGTGATCATGCTACTCATCTGAACTAAATGTTTAATAAAACTTGTGTGTAAATTTGTAGCTTTTACATGTATATATTCACAGGAATTTGGGGTTAGTTTTGGAATTGTACTTTTTGTGACTTCTCTGTTCCCCTCCGTGACAGCTAACACTAAAAATAATATCTCCCTGGGTATTTCACAAAACATTTTGAAATTCATCACACCTAAAGAGCTATTGAAAATAGTATACATGATGGTTCAAAAGTTCGGTTAAATTCAAGTATCTAATTGTTAGGCAGCTTTAAATCTTGTGATTTTCCCCTCCGTGACATGCAAAATACTGTGGAATTGCCCTATTATTTCACTTGCAAAGATTGTAGACCCTAATGCAAAGGTAGCTTGACAACTACGTGTGTTAGTTATTATTCCACCTGCAAAGATTGTGGACCCTAATGCAAAGGTAGCTTGACAACTACATGTGTTAGTTATTATTCCACCTGCAAAGATTGTAGACCCTAATGCAAAGGTAGCTTGAAAACTACATGTGTTAGCTATTATTCCACTTGCAAAATTCGTTTGCAACTCATCCCACAACAAAGCCAAAGGTTTTTGAATTAACTCAAATTTTACAACATTGACATACAGTATGTCTAAATTGTATAATATTATCCAGAGGGTTCATAAATAAACATCATGTAGCGGACTATGACTATAATCACTTGGCAAAAAAATGGGTAGATTTTCAACACGGCAGCATGCTTTCTCTTCCGGCCATTTGATGTTTCTTTGTGAAATACTAAATTATTGATGTATATTCAGTATTGATCTATCTCTGCCACATTATAATCTTAGCTCACAGTAGGACAGTGACTGTCTAAGTTGTACATGTACTTCTGTTACAAAACGGTTAGTACATTTTGCATACAAAGTCATGTAAGTTTCATCCATCTACATGTAACATTGCAGAAACCTGAAGGGTGGTTAGACGATGAACCAGAGTATATTGCTGACCCTAATGGAGTTAAGCCTAATGACTGGGACAATGACGAGGATGGTGAATGGGAGGCACCTCAAATTGGTATGAACAACACATGAGTTGTCATTTCAGTGCCTTGGTGTATATGATTGTTCCATGTACTGTACATCGTAACTTCCATTGGGAAAATTTACAGTGCGACTACTGCAACCGGGGCCGCTAGTTGCACAACAAGAATTAAACACATTGGAAAATGAAAATCAAGCATTCCAAATTACAAATCCTAGCACAAGGTCCACACAGGCCTTGAAAAGTCCTTGAAATACTGCCGATTATGTTTTACCGTATTTTATCACGTATAAGCCGCACCTTTTTTGACTTTCAGATTTTGAAAGTAACAAAAAGTTGCCACAAAGTTGGGGGTGCGGCTTATATGTGAGTGTTTTCAGAAAACCTTTTTTTGCAATGACCGTAAACAAAGCCATATGAACAATAAAAATGGCACATTCAATTCACAGAACACGAGTGTCAGCAAGATTTCTACTCAAATTCCTCCTTCACTTTCCAAAGAAAACTAGCTGCCAGTTGCCTGCCATCTTCTCTGCTAACTCCTCAAATGGTTCCTAGTGTTGTTAAAGTCCTTAATTGGTCTTGGAAGCCTTCAAATTTTCAAATAAGTATAATTCTCATCGAGTTCATATTCAACTTCGGAGCTCGATCACGCTCGATCGGACGTTTGAGAAAACTCTTGCCCCAGGCCTCCTTGAAAATCCAAGATGACGGACTCAGACACATGCACATATATTTTTTCCAGAAAATCTTACTTTCTTGTGTGCTTAATGGAATGAAGTTCCTTTAACATGTTGTTGGTTAGTGGGGGAACAACAGCAGAAGAATTCTGAAGTGATTTAAAGATAGCAGGTTAAAATATACACAAGAAAGGACAAGGAAAGTTGTAACCAATTCGTTGTTGTGATATGACAATCTCTTATGAAGAAGTTTTGCTTCAATTACGGGCATTTATGAACTCGAACACAAGACTACCCTTACTGAATTTTGTGGTGCGGCTTATACACAAGGTTTTTCCTTAAACCTTTTGGGAAAAACAAGCTTCTGGTTATCAGGCTGAAGTTAGGCGTGCAGCTTATACGTGAGGTGGGGCTTGTACGTGATAAAATACGGTATCCTTGAAAAGTCTGATTTTTTACCAAAACTCCTTGAATTTTTTTGAAACCTCCTTGGATGTTTGATAAGACAGTAAAGAGCCTCATTTTGCCTCCAAAAGAGCATTAGAGCAGCACTGAATGATTCGTTGTGCAAACAAGTCAGATAAAGGGTCTTCCATTGGGTGGTCTAAATTGCATAGAATTTCGAGGTCATTAATGTGTGATCCTTTGGAAAACAAGTCCTTGAAAAGTCCTTCAAGAAAAAGTTCTGAATTTTGTATGAACCATGTAGCATATCCATGTGATTTTCATTCCAAAAGACTTCTACTTCACAACTAGTCCAAAACACAGCAAGAATACCGGTAATCTCTTCTTCAAATTCTTTAAATACTTGCATGTGAAGCAAATCTTCTTCAGAAGAGATTGTCATATCGCAACTTAGAATATAGTTACAACCTGCCTTGTCATTTCTTGTGTATATTTGAACCTGCAGTCCTTAAATCACTCCATAATTCTTCTGCTTTTATTCCTCCATTAGCTAACAGCATTTTCAAGGAACCTCTTTCCTTTAATCGCAAGAGAAAGGAATTTTTTTTTAGCGAAACTATAGTCGTGCACAAATAATTGTGGTTCACCATCTTGGATTTTCAAGGAGGGGTATGCGAAGAGAATGCTTGGTCGTTTGATTTGCGAGCATGTATCTAGCATGTATTGGAACTAGGTAAATAAGCTTAATCATGTTTAACTATTCTGGAATCAAATTATGACATCTTAATTTTTTTTGCATAGTTGCTACGTATATATTACCAGTCCAAACCATTTTTCGGTGTGACGATGGGAAGTCTTATTTTTTTAACTCTTGAGTATTGAATCTAAATGTCTGCTATTACTGGAGGCTCTACCCTTTATTCAGCGGAAGTGATTGTCATATGCACAATACAACAACCAGCGTGGCTTCTTTTTTATGCACACTATTTCATTCAAACTTCACATGTACTCTTTAAAGTGCCACTACGATCACATTTTGAGTTAGTGATATTTTCGTGTATTGGTAAAGTAAAGTTGCTATATGTTTTCTTATCCACCATTTTTTGATATGACGATAGGAAGTCTTATTTTTGGGAGTCTGAATCTTGAGTTTTTATGTCCGCCATTACTTGAACCTGTTCCATGACAGAGCTAATCTCCAACGGATGTGATGTCATCTTCACAACACAACAACATGCAGGGCTACATTTCACACAAACTTTTCCACAAACTTATAAGTAAAATACATGTTTATACTATTTTTTTCCAAAAAGGAAAGGAAAGAAAGATGTTTTTAGATCTGATAAAACATGCTGTGAGTTTATTGAATGGCTTAAAAAACGTTGATGTTCAGAGTTGTGTTATTTAGTTATTTTGACAATATGACTTATTTTAGCCAATAAAATCAAACCAAACATTTATATAAATGAGGACTGTATCTATATCACATTCAAAGCCACTCATTAAACATTTGTTTTTGTGTTTTCTTCATGAATTATTACTGAGTTTTGAAGGATAAATATAGCTTTCTTCTTGTGTATTCATGAGTAGAAATGTGCCTCCAAGGCATTGTGTTGTGCAGGCGAGCATGTACATGTATGACATCACTTCCACTGAATAAAGGGAATGCACATCCATAATGGCGGACAGAAATTTACTGGTAAATTCTCCTATTTTTGTTGGGTTTAACTTGCTCTTTTGGTAATACTTTATATTAATTTGGATATTTCTAACACTCGGTGACCTACTGACACTAAAAAAGTAGCAAATCGAAATGGTAAAGTTTTGTCTTAGTGGCCTTTAATTTATTATAGATCTGATTTTAGGAGAGTTTTTGCATATGTTTTCACTGATTATGCAAAAGTTGTGCAATTATGCAATAGGATGAAATTTGAGACCGATTGTGTGGAATCGCACCATTGCATAATGTCAGAACCCCTGTTTGTATGAATAATTTATAATGAACAAAAAAGTACAACATACTGCACATTTACTGTATTGTAAATGGGTCCTAATATGTGGCATTGTCTTGCTATAATCATATAATCGATTTCTTTAATTGGCATTAAATTTTAGCAAACCCAAAGTGCGAAAAGGTTGGCTGTGGAGAATGGAAACCTGGCACGACTGATAACCCTGACTTCAAGGGGAAGTGGAGTTCACCACTCATTGACAATCCTAACTACAAGGTATACATAATTGTAACTCAGTCCTTTGAAGTTTACTTTTTATTTAACTACCCATGGAAATTAGTCAATCGATTCAACTTACCTCTTTGTTGCCCCATTTCAGATCATGTGACAGCTCTCCAGAGGATTCAGTACTGTTTCAAATTCTAGAAAGTTATGCATTTCCTCTTGGGATACAGAAAAGCAAAAAAACATCAATATAATTTATTTATTTATTTTGGCAACAAAGAGGCCAGCTGAATAGATTGGGTCTATCACTTCAGTTACTTGCTCTTTTGATTAAAATATATTTTTACAGGGCATCTGGAAGCCAAGGTTGATTCCCAACCCACACTATTTTGAGGACAGTGAGCCTTTTAAGATGACTTCTGTTGTAAGTAAACCCTAGCCAAATTATTGTTTAATCAATGATGGATTGCTTGATCCATCGATTGTTTACCATCCCTTGTTGGAAAGTGTTTTCTAGTAGTTATATGTACTTAATGTTTAGTCTCTCCAACAGTTATGAATTTTAATTCATGTAATATACCGTATTTTATCACGTATAAGCCGCACCTTTTTTGACTTTCAGATTTTGAAAGTAACAAAAAATTGCCACAAAGTTGGGGGTGCAGCTTATATGTGAGTGTTTTCAGAAAACTTTTTTTGCAATGACCTTAAACAAAGCCATATGAACAATAGAAATGGCACATTCAATTCACAGAACATGAGTGTCAGCAAGATTTCTACTCAAACTCCACTCCTTCGCTTTCCAAAGAAAACTAGCTGTCCAGTTGCCTGCCATCTTCTCTGCTAACTCCTCAAATGGTTCCTAGTGTTGTTAAAAGGCCTTAATTGGTCTTGGAAGCCTTCAAATTTTCAAATAAAGTATTATTCTCATCGAGTTCATATTCAACTTCGGAGCTTGATCGGACGTTTGAGAAAACTCTCGCCCCAGGCCTCCTCGAAAATCAAAGATGGCAGACCACGGACTCAGACACGTGCTCATATAGTTTCGCCAGGAAATCTTACTTTCTTGTGCGCTTAAAGGAATGAAGTTCATTAAATATGTTGTTGGTTAATGGGGGAACAACAGAAGAAGAATTCTGAAGTGATTTAAAGACAGCAGGTTAAAATATACACAAGAAGGGACAAGGAAAGTTGTAACCAATTCGTTGTTGTTATATGACGATCTCTTATGAAGAAGTTTTGCTTCAATTACGGACATTTATGAACTCGAACACAAGACTACTCTTACTGCATTTTGTGGTGTGGGTTATACATGAGGTTTCTCCTTAAACCTTTTGGGAAAAACAAACTTCTGTTTATCAGGCTGAAGTTAGGGGTGCGGGTTATACGTGAGGTGTGGCTTGTACGTGATAAAATACGGTAATATATTAGTATTTATCAGTTTTAGAATAATTATTTTACTTTTTAGAATTTTTAGAATAATGTTTTTTGTATGTAATTGAGGGCCACAGGGTTATTAGTGCTTCGCACTATTTAATGTTACCCTCGATAAATAAAGTTGGATTGATTGATTCCTTATCCTCAATTAACTGATAACAGACAGACATATGTGGGAGACGGTCCTGACAGTTAACCGCACACACAATTTATTGTACATAATTATACTTATGCTGTACTTCAATCTACACACTTTATGTAACATAAGATGTACCCATGTAACTACACACTGTGCTAGTGTACTCTGCTGGATACGAAAAACCACAAAAACATTCCACAGGAAATGTGGTAACAACTTAGTGGAAACGTATTCCCCAGCCCAATGAAGGAGTTCTGACTTCTGGGAGGTGAAAGCCTGAAAACTACCACAACTCTGTAACATGGTCAGCAAAAACTGACATAAATAAAGTTAATGGTGGAAAGAAACTTCTAACTGTTGCAGTCAGGACCACAATTACATAACTTAGTTATATACTCAAGTTCTCGACAAACCTGTCCATAAATTATATGGAATGTATCCACAGGGATACCAACATAGTCTTTTGGATAAGGAACTCTTTTCTCTTTTCCTTTCATCCAAAGAGAAATATCATTTGATTTGTTCAACATTTTCACCTGATCAAATGTTGGATGAAGTTTGTATTTGGTCAAACATTTCATATAACAATTCTGTTTGACCAACAAATTAATGTTGTAGTGTTTGGCTGAGTGAGTTAAGTGAGACACAACATACACTGTTAGCCAATCAGGACTCTTCTTTCTATTTTAGGCTCTTTAGCTTTCCTGTTAGTGCCATACTTTTTCATTGTTTGTTTTTAATTCCCACCAATTATTTTGGTTCAGTTGTCTTCCTATGTTAGTGTTTTGCTGCCACCCAAACCTTTTCATCCAACAAAGTTGGACCGTATAATCCAACCAGGAGCTGAGGCTAATGCTGAGATTTGTTAATTATTGTAAGAATTTAATAAGCAACAGGGTTTTAGAAAGCTTGTGCAGCTTTGTTCTCTAGCTGTTTATAAAGTAACCTGAGTTGATTTTGCCTTCAACTACATGTAGTTGGTCATTATTGTAGCCCACTGTATTTGTCACCTCTAGCTTGCTATGTGTTTACTTTGCATTTACAATAGCAAACACAGGGTCTACTCTGAGTGCATGAACAGTGAATGCAGGGTTTGCTTTGCTTTGCATTGCATGTATTTTGAGTGCACACAAAGCAAACACAAGTGTGAGGTTAGTTTCGATCGGTACTGTATGCAACCATTAGTGAGTGCAACTGTACTGCACTCATAAAATAGTTCAGATTCTGTATGACACTAAAATTAATCATACCTTTGAGATACAAGTCTCGTAAAATTTGAGAAGCAATTATATAAATGTTGCACCTTGCTTAATTTCTAGAATGAACAGTAGGTTTGCTTACTCTTCGATCTACTGATGTAATTTGTTGTCATTGCCCTAGGCTGGTATTGGTTTGGAATTATGGTCTATGACTGCTGACATCCTGTTTGATAACGTAATCATCACCAGTGACAAGAAAGTTGCTGATAAATGGGCACAAGAAAGGTACTCTTATCAACTGTATGTTGTTACCTTCGGATCAAGGATGTTAAAGTGCATATGAAGTGAAAATTAAGTCTCGTTTGAAAATCTTTTCAAAATGAGAAAGGATGGCATTTTCCGTTTGTCGATACATGTACATGTATCTCCTCTTAATCCAGAGATATTCAATAATTATGCAAATGAGATGGAGACAAGAATATTTCTGTAAATAGTAGGTAAAGCAATTGGAACAACATGTATAATACTATGAAAGGAAAATACATGTCATGCAAATCATGTTGCCATGGAAACACTCTTGGCACCAGGCTCCTTCCATTATAAAAGAAATTCCCTAATTTTTCCTTTGTTCAACACAATTGATTTTACTGCTGTAGGTGCATCAGAAGATTTGGAACTATATACTTGTACTAGGCATTGTTTGTGATGGCTTATTTAGCAAGTTCTTTTCTATAGCAGAGACAGGAATTGCAATTTTATGTTACAATGTTTTTTTATGTTCCTAACAATTATATTATTGTCTTATTTTGTCTAGCTGGGTGAAAAAGAATGTCAAAGAGATTTATGGAGGAAAAGATGAGGTAAGTGCACATACAGTATTGAATATTCCTTATAAGCACCACCACCTAACCCTATAACCACCAGTGTCACGTAATGTCATAATATCAACCCTATAAAGTCACACGTCTATAACTTATGCCCATTTATTGTTGTCAATTCCCCACAATTGTTGCATGCCACTGGTTACCTGTACCTGTCCTGTGAACTGAAGTCAGCATGAGATATGCAAGCTGTAGCTAAACATTTAGAAGGTGTATGCACAGAGGACAAACCTGTAGAGACCAAGCAGCCTGCAGGAGTGGTCTGGGGGCAAAGTGTAACAAAGTAGTCCAGATTAAGTGTGTGGAAGTGGTCTGTGTATTTTGATATGTTAGGCATAATTTATTGTTGACCCTTTTCAGGGAGGAGTCCTAAGTGGCTTACTGGAGGCAACAAATGAGCGTCCATGGCTGTGGGTGCTGTTAGTTATTGTTGTCATCTTACCGTTTGTACTCATTGCTGCCTGCTGCTTCCCGGGAGGAAAGGTTTGTTAATCAGGGCCCTATTGTGTGGATTAATGTTTAACCATGGATACTGGTTCTCTTGATAAAAGGTGTATTTCTCCAATCTAGGATTACAATTAGAAACGTACTACTCATTCCTCATTCAACAAGTTAAAAAGTAAACCAATGATACCACTGATCCTGGATTAGCTTAAGTGGGCTTAGAACAAGTTACTGCTAGCCTGTGGACTGAAACACTAGTACAATTTGGTTTTTGGTTTGTAGATTTTGCATTTCCACTAGCCACTGTGGCAAGTAGAAGTTCTGTGTACAAAAGTTACTCAATTAATTCTAATAGTTTCCTGACATTGCTCAGTTGTGAAAGTAAAGGCTTGTGATAACAGATTAGCCTGCGAATACAGCTGTCTTGCATCTGGAACCACAATCAAAACATGGCCCCCGAGAGAGACATCTGCGTCTTGAGACGGAAAATTCCATACTGATGACATTTTGAGGACAAGATCTGGTAGTGTCATTTGATTGGCTACCATGCCTAATTATCATATACGAGCCAATCAAATGACATGACCAGATCCTGTCCGCGAAACGTCGTCAGTATGGAATTTTCGGTATCAAGACCCAGACATCTCTCTTGGGAGCCATGTTTTGATTGTGGTTTCCGATGCGAGACGGCTGTATTTGCAGGCTGATAACAGATATGACACTAGTCATATCAGGCTATCACATCAAAATGTTAGTGTCAAGTACTGGAGACCAAAGTTTGTTTACAATAGATGAACCTAAAAATGTTGTCAACGAAAGGGATTGTTTGCATAGCTTGTTAATTTTTTCTGTATAATCTAGTTTTTGAGGTAGTAAAACAGAACAGTGCTAGCTTGTGTACATTTGTATAATAACAATACTGTACTCATTTCTGACTGCGGTACTTAAATGCTTATCTTACCAACATCTTGAGATACATGTACAGTTCAGTGTCACCCCAGTCTTTTTCCCATAGTGGTATTCTAATTAATATTCATAATATTTCATTATTATTCATATGGTTTGCTGGGAATCTGTTTCCTAAATGAAAATATTGCATCCCTGTACTCTGGATGTACCTTGTTTTTATTATTCAAAGTTCAAGACTGAGCAGAGCAGCAGAAAACCACACTCTGCAGTTTGGTACATGTACATGTGTGGTAAATGTGAAAATTAAGCATGTATTTAGTGAAGTAGTGTATTAAGGTGACTACTAGTAAGAGCAGATTACCTACGAGTGGACAAACTATGGCATGTCTGTATCCTTACCGTAAACATACTGAAACTGTGCTGTACCATATCTCTGTAATTTGATTGGATCATAAGAACTAAAACAAGGGAAATCATTTCAATGTCACAGCATGCCATACAGTATAACTGTGCAATTGTCATTGCTGTAGTTTGTCTCTAATATGAGGTACTGGATTTCTTTTAAGAGTGACTCATCTGCTGGGAAAAAGAAGACAGATGCACCAACAGAGGATGCACCTGAGGAGGAAGATAAGGTGTGTTGAGTTGCTCTGCCTGTTTCCCTGCTAGCAGAGGTTTCTCATATTTATTTTGGCCTTTTTGAAAGGGCTTTTCCTTGTTTGGCTCTCATCGTAATGTTCTTGGATCCCCTGTGCAGTTAAGCAAAATAACAAGAAGACAAAGCTGGAGTTTTGAAACCGAAACCATATTACTATTTTGAATCAATATGGTCTGAAACACCATAGGGGCTGATCAAAGACCCGGCTAATCCACAGATCGTATTGGAATTTAGCGTGTTGGGTTTTGTGGAGGGAGGAAACCCGGAGAAAAACTCACAGAGTATGGGTGAGGTACCAACAAATTAAACTCACATATGGTGCTATGCCCGTGGATCGAACACAGGCCACAGAGGTGAGAGGCGAAGTGCTTAACTACTTCACCAGCACCGACTGAAGGCAGATACAAGAAGAGATAAAAACAATGCCATTAAATATACCCTAGAGTTTGATACATATCATTTTCTGGAATTTCCATTTTGTTTTTGTTTGTACAAAGTCCACTCACAATATTGTTGCATTTCTGTGATTTTTGAATTGCACTGCTGGAAGTAAAATTTCTTACTGGCATGCACAGTTTCAATGTCCTAGAACGGTTTTTGTCTTATCAGAGCCTTTCATTTTTCAGTTAATTTGAGGAGGCACTGGGAATGAGGATGGGTATATTCATTGCATGTCACAACAGCTCACTTTATACATGTTTTATAGATTTCCTTTTTTCCAACTTCAGGAAGGTAGATTTAAAAGTGCTCCTAACCCCTTTTGTAATTGTTACTTCCGTAGAGAATTTGAACATAAAATTATTGTCTATTTCATTTTGGCCTAAATTCGTTCTGCTCACTGCCATTCCTACTTTGCTTTTATTGGCTACTTTAAAGGGTGGGCTGGCACCATTAATCGTTTCTGCATGAACAGACCTGTTCCAAAGTTTACATATCCCCCCCCCCCCCCCCCCCAAAAAAAAAAAAACCTTGTGACTTTGTCACATGCTACTTACCAACAAAGGGCAAAACACTGAGGGTGTGATGTTGGTTAACAAAGTAATATATGTATATGTTGTACATAGAGTTTGCAGAGCTTTTCTACTTATTTCCACAGACGGAGGAAACAAAGGAGGAAACAAAGGAGGATGAAGCTGCTCCTGAAGAAGCTCCTGAAGAAGAGGAGGTCAGTTGATGTTTCGTTGTGTCTTAACAGGCCCATTGCTACAACTCTGAAAGGTGTATTCGTTTTTGTACACCTTACAGCTCAAAAGGCTTGAGGTTCTCACTTTTTTTTGTTTGCCTCAATCTCATGCTTTTGACGAGAGAACTTGGAATCAAAAGGCTTTTTCAATATATTTTTTATGATCTTTATTATTATTTTTCATATTTATCTTGAAAAGCGTAAATTGCTTGGAGTTATTCATTGTGGAGACTAAAGGGGGGATTCGTTCAAACCCATCGAATGCCCTGGCAATGGGCCTGCTTTGTAGTGATGACGATAAATGCCTTCAGATTCTATAAGCAAAACAAATGAGGAACCATGACTTATGGTGTGGACCAAGCAAGCAAGTTTAAGGTTACCGGATACCTTCAAAACGAAAAAGATGGGGCGAAAATGTTCTCCCACAGAAATGTAGTTTAGTAGCAATGTTTCAAATACCAAAACTCCGTTAAAAATCAATATTGACGGAGAAATACCAAAAGGAAGTTTTTAACTGGAAGTAAAAGGTTCTGTTTGAATGACAGCAGACAAATAGACCAGTTCGCGGTAAATTCCAACATTTTGAAAGGGGTGCAAACACGGCGCGAAATACAGTGTTTGTATGGGAATCCGATGGCAAATAAAATCCGTAAAATCGAATTTCTGAAATATTCTTCAGATACAAACTTAAGATACACGTAAAAGATTAACTGATCGAAATTTGAGGGATGTATTTCATGCCATGTTGGCACCCCTTTCAAAATGTCGGAATTTACCGTGAACTGCTCTATTATAACATATGACAAGTGGATCACTCAACCATAACGAAAGTGTGGGAAAGCTGGCGTGTATTCATTTCGTCTACGAGTGTTTACGTTTATTGCGACAAGTTTTTCCACACACGATTCAATAATCCAATCGGTTGTTGGCCTAGCCTGTGTACAGCCAGTGCTCATGATATTGTTGGCCTTATGTATTCCAAAATGCAAGCATGATGCCCCTGGACAATGAAGAAAAAAGGAAAACAAGGCCAAAAATGCATAAGTCAAAGAGATCGCAGTCCTTGCAAAACCCGACAAGAGTTCATATTTTCACTTTCAGGCAGAGCGGCGAAAATCTAAAGATGAAAAAGAATCGATAGGAGCCAGCCGAAAGAAGTTTTGTTTCCAAGAGAGCTTAGATTTAAACAAAGTCTGATGGTGACTCGCGACTTTGACTCGCTTGAATCCAATGCCATGCAGATGGCTGCTTTATCGGTGGCACTGGCATTCACCTTTGGTTTAATTTCGTCAACCTTTCTTTGCCTTTTATAGAAGTTCCATTTCGCTTTACAATGCATCGCCTGTATTGGCTGTTGCCCTCATGAATTATTCATGAGTATGAGAAATATATTTACAGTACATTTGGTTTCCGCATCGTCTGCAAAATAAGATTTAACATTTATTAGAATGTTACATATAGTCGGGTTATTATAATAATTAACTACATGACCAACTGTGCTGCCACCATCTGCTTTATAGCTCAAAATCAGTCATTATTGGGAAGAGCTAGTGGGCAGAAAAATAACCAGGGCATAAATGTCAAAGCTAGATCAGGAAAATCACATGGCATTGACGCGATCCCCCCTTAACAACCCCCTCGTTCAATGTCCCAACCACGTGATCGCAACTGCAGTTATCGGTACTTATTAGCATTGAAGGATAGCATAAAACGTATTGAAAGGTCAATGATTTATTTGTTTGTGGGTTCCAGTTATATTAACCCTTTTTATCATTTACGAGTGGGAGTTTGGAAGAACGAGAAGTGGTAATGGGAACAAGAGTAAGTGGTTTTTTCGAGATCTTCCAATCTTCTACAGGTGCTCGACTTGTTTTACATAGAATTTACAACGTCATTCTCACACCAATCCGGCAAACCACTGGATACTAACATGTTCTTGCGATATTAATGTATTATTTTCCTCCAATTTCTAGGTTGAGGAAAAGAAGGAAACAGAGGAGAAGGTATTAAAGCGTTTAATTAACGAATAAAAGATGGTTCTCCGTGCACATAACGAAATAAAGCACACTTGGGGTCTTGAAAAACTGTGCATGCACGAGCTGAACACGAGTGCATTTAGCAGCTTTTCAAGACCTCGAAAGTGCATTATTTTATTATAGGACATAGGAGAACCATCTATTTATTTTATAACATAAAAACTGATCTACGTGGAATGAAATGTGGCTCGAACGTACATTTAAAGTGCCACTACGACAAAATTCGATCATTTTCTTTTCTACTTTTTTGTCGTCCAAAACGAAACAGTGTCGAAAATATCCAAATCAGTGTAAAATATTAGCAAAGGGCCAAATTGAATTAAGTTTTGCAGAGAGTTTACCGTCGAAATCACGTTCGCCATTAATGAAGTGTGTTCCAAATACTTCGCGATTTTCGATCAGCGGTTTGCTGTCGTGACGTCATTTTCTCATCGCGTCACTCTTGTTAATGCATATTTCCATTCAAAACTTAGTTCTTTCCATTCCTTTTTGGAAAAAAACATGTGCTTTAACTTATAAGTTCATGCAAAAGTTTGCGAAACACAGCCCCGCATGTCACAGGAACAGGTTCGAGTTAATGGTAAACATAAAAACTCAAGATTCGGACTCCAAAAAAATAAGACTTACCGTCGAGATATAATAATAATAATAATAATATTTTGACAGGAAAGCTCCACTCACAATTTGTGATTTTCAGGGAGGTCCTGTATTAAAAATATATATTTCACTAATATATGGAAAACAGAAAAGATAAATGGTTGAAATAAACTAGAAATAGAACAAGGATTATTATGAAATTAAGTTATGTGCCAGTAAGATTTAAAAATTGATAATGTAGTTGATTGTATAACTTCAGAGTCTAAAGAGTTCCAGTCTTTATCCCGTCGTTATTTTATCATTCCATTGAATGTAATATGTTTATAATAATTGTGGTCTCTGTGTTGTGTTCTAATTTGACATGTTATTTTATTATTCCATTGATTGTAATATGTTTATAATAATTATGGTCCCTGTGTTGTGTTTTATAATTCCATTGATTGTCATATGTTTATGGATTACTTCACTAGGAGGAGGTGGATGAGGCTGATGAAGAGGACCAGGCAAAAGAAGAGAGTGTCGGCGGGTAATTAACACTCACGCTATCTCTGTGTTCTTGAGTTCTAAGGATATCGATAATTCTAGAGTAGAAGAAAGGAAAGTTGATAATTTATTTATCATTTGATATAATCAATCAACTTTCAGTTGATGAAAAGGCATTGTTTAACTTCCTAGCCGACACAGACCTAATGTACGTGTTCTTTTTAGATATAGATAGATAGATAGATCGACCGAGGAACACAGACCTAATGTACAGATAGATCGACTGAGGAACACAGACCTAATGTACAGATAGATCGACTGAGGAACACAGACCTAATGTACAGATAGATCGACCGAGGAACACAGACCTAATGTACAGATAGATCGACCGAGGAACACAGACCTAATGTACAGATAGATCGACCGAGGAACACAGACCTAATGTATAGATAGATCGACTGAGGAACACAGACCTAATGTACAGATAGATCGACTGAGGAACACAGACCTAATGTACAGATAGATCGACTGAGGAACACAGACCTAATGTACAGATAGATCGACCGAGGAACACAGACCTAATGTACAGATAGATCGACCGAGGAACACAGACCTAATGTATAGATAGATCGACCGAGGAACACAGACCTAATGTACAGATAGATCGACTGAGGAACACAGACCTAATGTACAGATAGATCGACTGAGGAACACAGACCTAATGTACAGATAGATCGACCGAGGAACACAGACCTAATGTACAGATAGATCGACCGAGGAACACAGACCTAATGTACAGATAGATCGACTGAGGACTAATCCATGTCCCGATTAGTAGACCCTTTCTGAGTATCTAATCTAATTGTATTTATTTATTTTATCCATCATCAGTCAAGCTGGTTTCCATAATGGCGTGTTAATAACAATAAGGAACAAATATAAATATATATATAATAAAATATAGTTACAACATGGCATTGATAATTATAAAATATTATAATATAGATACGATAGTACGCGCGCTCTGATTGGCTAAGAAGCCATGTTTTATCAGAGTATATAACATGGTTAGCCGTGTTATATAGTTTTCAACTGGCGGTTTCCTTTCATCGCGCGCGTAAATCTATATTATAAAACAGATAAAGAAGCCTTAAATCCATGTTTTATACTATCATAAAACACTCTGGTCATTTGAGAACACTCTAGAAACATTTCTCTCATGTTCTCAAATGCCCATCGTGTTTTATGATAGTATAAAACATGGCTAAGGCTTCTTTATTTGTTAAGTAGTTGTGATAATGACATGAGATGCACGATTACTAAATTAAAAGTCATGATATGTTTCGGTATCTAAACTGCAGACAAGAAAAAAGACACACATTTTTCGAGGTAGCATCAAAATGACTGTTGTTTGTTAATTGCAGGCGAACAACTCGCAGAAGAGCAGCAAGGAAAGATAACTAATATCCGCTATCGTACTTGGTTGAGGAAGCTGTGACCGTTCTATGATGTTGAAGTACTCCACAGCAGAACAGAAGGTTTACTGCACAATATGTACGCCTGGATCTGTTCTCATTTTATGCTCGACACTTAGGGAATTTACGATGGGAGAAATTCCTTAGAGCTTCTACTTGACAAATTCTTTATTTCATTATTTTGCGTGAACGAGCTATTGAGAAAGAAATGTTTTTAGCTGATCAAAAGCAATTCCCCGTTTCCTTTTTCACGTGTACTGAATTAGGTATGTCTTTACGAAATTTTAATGAAGAAAGAAGTTACAAAGGAACTCAAACGTTGGTTTAGGGTTGATAGTCCCAAAATAATATTGGGGCGATTTAGTCTCATCAAACAACGTATTACCAATCATCAGTAAATGGCAAACACGCTTGAAATAACGATTATTGTTAATTCTAAGACAAATCCTAACCATCGGACGAGTTCACGGGTAAATGACTGGTTCTCACTCACCTACAGCTGGGGTTCACAGGTAAACAAGAAGAGAAGGTAAACGAGAGGGAGAAAAAATATGTTGCGTGCAGTGGTGGGTAGCGCAGACGTCATCACTGTTCGGAATTTGACAATTGTTTATCTTTATCCTTGACTGGTTTTAAGAATGTCATCGTTTAAAATGCGTTCTAGAATTAGCGATTCTTGATAATTGAAGAGCAAAAGCCAATTACTGATTATTGGTAGATATGTTGACTGCATTTCACCTGCCTAGTCCCCAGTCCCTGCGGACGAGGCGGGCATTTCACAATGATACGGTATTGATATGGTGGAGTTTTTGTTTTCATTTTTTGTGGAATAGACTGTCAATCAGTCCCGATGACCCATTAGAGAGCGAACGAGCGAAATGTGGTTACTTAATTGTGAACCACTGCCGCTCTCATGTTGTAGAATTATATAAGGCTGGTTGAAATACCTTCATTTTTGCCTTATTCGCTTTGGCCTTTAACCAAACTTTTCCTTAGCAAAGGAGATTTTTTTAAATTACTAACAAACTTTTTCGTTGTTGTGTGGTTTCGTAGTTTATAACAGTCTTTTTAGTAAAACAAAAATAATGACTCTGAAAATTCTGAGTATATAGGTCACGGCTAACAGATTTTCATCACGAGTCCCACCGCGTTATCTTCAATATTAATTAGTTTGCTTGCAAGTAGCGCCCGTAGATTTAGAATATTCACTTTTCTCGCGAAGCTGACTTGTGCTGAGCATTTTTTTTTTGTCGTAAACGATTTATTAAAGTTATTTTTCCGTGGCCTCAAACTGGAACCGCTGCTTGGGGGAGGGGAGGGCCAGGCCTATTGGCCACCCGTCAAGTTTCGGGAAGGGGGGGGGGGGGGACGACGACGAATCGAATAAACAAGGCCAGGTGACAACTCTAAAAAGGCCTGCTTTGGGAGAACACCAACTCTTACTGGGAATCTAAAGAAAACGTTGGGAATTAGGAGATTTGGGTTTTCACCGGGAAACTAGAGAGAATATCAGACATAGCACAAAAGTTTTGTGAGTCTTTTTCTTCCGGCCGTTGTTTGGAAGACTTCGTAAAAATAGATCGGGACAAAGGAAATTATTCGGGATATATTATGAAACATGGCAATACTCAGACAGTCAGACAGGCTTTCTTATAGTCGTCACCGCCCGTGTGACGAATTGTTTATCTGGCCTATCGTGTTTGGGACCGTCGACATATCTTTAGTGCCGGACCCCTCCCGTAACGTCCGCCCTTGTTTTGTCGTTAACTTACGATACTGTAAAACCATTTGTCATTTTTTAGGCAGCTCTGCGTGATCTTAGCTGGAATTTAGTTTTTGTGTGTGTAGTCTATAAGAAGCTTTACGATAGTATTGATCGATTGTGTTCTCGTTACCTTTGCTTGAAGTTCAGGTTTTTTGCTCCAATCTCGTCCCCAGAACGAAGGGGCACTGGGCATATGTCAACATCCCTAAAGCCTGGTTTCCATATCATCGTCTCGCCGATCGCTTGAACCTTTTGTTCGGTGTGAATCGAAGCGTAAATTAATATGCAGAAGAAAAGAATCAAGCGATCGGGACGATCATATGGAAACCAGGCTGTAGTGTTGACGGTGTCGTGTACCGAGTGCCACTTAAACTACTCGTTGATATTCATGGCACGAGACCAAAAGTCACGATGTATAGTTCACACTGGACAACCGTCAATCGTACATACCGTATTGTGGACGGGAAAAAATATTTGGCTCGAGGTCATTACGTACGGACCGAGAGTCAAATATTTTCCCGTCCGGCCCGACCTAACTCGGCCAATAGGTTTTTTTTATGATATGACCAAATTTTTTTTGTAGATCAAACCGCAAAACAGCAAGAAAAAAATGTGCAGGGCCGGACGGCTTTTTCTGGCCCGCTCACGCCATACACGTCCGGCCCTCATCACGTGACTTTTTTAAATGGTTTTGAAAGTAAAGCGCGCGCGGGGCTGTATAGGTCATATGATAATAATACTTATTTTCGCGGGACTTAATTTTCGCGATTGAAAGTCCCGCGAATGAAAGATGCAGCGAAAATTAAAGTACATGTTCTCCTTTAATCGCGAAATTTAAAGGGATACCCGAGTGAAAAACACAGGGCTCGGTGGTCGCCTTTTGTTGTTCGTTGATATTCTCGCCTTCCACATGCTTTTCCTCGTCCTCCGAGTCTTCTAAACTTCTCTCACAATATCGTCTTCATCATATTTTTGTTCTAGTACGAAATTGCTCTGCCATATCGATGAAAATCTACTCTAATTCCGAGAGTGTGAAAATTCTGCAAAGAAAAGAAGTCGCTACAAGTTAGCCGCAAGACTCCGGTGGGACGAAGTGACGTAAAAAAAAAAACGTCACAGGAATTAATGTGAACAAAATGGCGGCGCCCAGGTCTTCGCGGGGCCAACTTTGAGGGGCTCGTTCTCAACTCTGAAAAAGTTTTATCAAATTTTAATACATTTTCTGAACAAAGTACATCTGAAAGATGCTTTTGAGCCCAAGTGTGATTTTCACTCGGGTATCCCTTTAAAGTCTCGCGAAATTTGCCTTTTCCATTTTCGCGAAATTAAGTTACCGCGAAAATAAGTAACAATAAGAGCTAAGGCATGTTTGACGACAGAATAACCTAGAGATCTTACTTGCAAACTAGCCAATGGTGGTAAGTTGGTATTAGCTCCTCCCACTTTGAATGATTGCCGGTAGTCCTCCCAGTGAACACTTTGCGACTTAGCCTAGCAGTGAAGTAGCAATGAAAACGTTTGTAATGCGGTATTTTTACGTGGAGACCCTTTAGTTGTAATTTGCGATTAACAACGTACCGCTTAGGCTATGGAAGGATTAATGTATTCAGCAAAGAAATACACATTTTGTGTGTGGTTATCTACGTGCCTCTGTGAGCTAACTGGAGGTCTTATAGCTTATTGGCCTGCGAAGACAGCCGAATCTTTGTACTCGCTCCAACGGGCTCACCCAAAGAAACGCCTGCGACTCGAAACCAAAAATTCCATATTGATGACGTCAATATGCCCAGAATCCAGGCATCACTCGTGAATGGCCAATCGATAGCATATTAATGACCTGCACATTCTGAAACCCACCAAGGACGTGACGTCATCAGTATGGAATGTTTGTCTCTTGTCGCAGACGTTTCTTTTGACAGATACTTTTATTTAAAACACGGTAATCCCTTCAGTAGAATTACAAAGTTTCACTGTTATCAATAGGAGCCAGTTGGAGGATTGTTTTCGCAAGCTAACAGGTTCAGTCCCAAGAAGTAGAGTGACTTCCTCCAAAAAATCGTTCGACCCGAACGGAATTATTTGCATTTCCTATATCTCGAAATGATCACATGAAAAGCAACTCGCACGATCAGATAGCTCTGTAGCTCAAGAATCGAAAAGCAATCAAAATGGAAGAAAATAGTGAAGAACGCGAAGTAATTTTACTTCAAAATTTGATTCCCTTTTATTTATTTTGAGGATTGAAAACCAGTACCAACTTTCTTTGTGATTGCGCCCATAACTGAAGCTAAACCATGCGCTTGGTACCTTGAAGGGCAGCGGAGCGGGTCATCAGTAAAAACTAACGCTGCTGGTTATGTAAGAACGTCGGTGGTTTATTGACCATAGTAAACGAGTTTAACATTTGTATTAATAACTTTTAAGTCTTAAATTTAACCGTTAGTTGTACTTACGTTCAAGGGAATCGGCTAACAGTCACGTGCTGATATAATAGTTTCAGCTTGTAATCTCTATGGGACAAACTGGTTTTGCTAATAGCAATACCGATCTCGTACAAGGCCTTTAAATAAATGAAGTCGGATCATCTTTGCTCTCCAGTACAACCACGTGATGTGTTAGCTGTAAAGGGGCCCATTCAGATCATGTGACTTAAACATACGCTACTCTGGAGAATTGTCTCAGATAATTAATTTTATTAAGACAGGCATGATACAATGATTAGAACATGGTCACACCCTTTCGACCAATCAGCGTTCCCCATTTCAGCTGTCTAAAGCCATAGTTAAGTAATTAGTATTCTTTATATAGAGAATACTAATAAGGCTATGAAACAATAGCTTTATTAGTATTCTCTATATATAGAATACTAATTACTCCCCTAGTCTAGACCCTGTATATTTCGAAATGTTCAGAGTTTCTTACAGTAGTTGCCAATAATTTCAGGAAAAAGTCTCGTGGATGTGACCAAATTCTAAGACTGTTAGATAATGGCCACTTGAGTTCTTGTGATCTCGCGCTCGTGGTTTTCTATCTAAATGCTCGGCACTCTAAATCACAGAACTCTCGTGCCATTATCTAATCCTTACTTAAAATGAAGAAGAAACAATTCTCCAGAGTAGCGTCTGTTTACGTCACATGATCTCAATTGGTAGCAACCGAGTCCCTCTATTCAATAAAACCTTTTTATTTTACAAGACAGTCTCAACATTGTTTATACATAAGAACAGTACGGAATAATGACTTCACACGGCGGCCATGTAGCGTCTCGCGAGAATAAAAACCTTCCAAACACAACACAGAGACGAGGCTTTGTTCGTAGACCAAATGGCCGTGGCGTGAGGTAGCTCGTACATTTGTTGTCCCAATTCAGATCATGAGACAGTTCTCCAGAGGATTCAGTGCTTGTTTTCCAATTAGAGAAATTTGTACATTTCCTCTTGGGAACAGAAAAACAAGAAAACATTACTCAAGGGTGACTTGAATTGGAACAAATGTCAAAGCTAAATCTGTCTATTTCAGGTATAGCTCGACAGCACATCCCTATCGGTACAGATCGAGAGCACGTACCATATCGATCCTATTGGTATAGATCGCCGGGAGCATGTACCATATCGACCCTATCGGTATAAATCGAGCACACAACCCTATTGGTATAGCTCGACAGCACATGCCCTATCTACTAGTTCAATCCCGGCCTCCCTTCCGGCTGCTCCTTAGACGAGAATGCTGCCGTTATTCTTGCCCTCGTTTTCTCTTCCAATAGCGTGCCAACCAGAGATCATTGGTTTTCTTGTCGCCCCATGTAAGAGAATCCGGAATCCATAATTTTTTTGCTTTTGGAATCCGGAATCCATAGGACTGGAATCCGGAATCCACTATGGTATGAAGTCTGGAATCCATAAAAAATCCTTAACTTGTTTCTAAAATTATTTACACGTCGCTTATACTTACGGTTACTAATTGTTAGTTGATTGACGTCGGATGTCAAGGTTGCTAGGTAACGCAACAAAGAAGCCAATGTTTCCCAGAGCCCACGTATCGTTATCATCCCGCTTAGCCTCTCCTTTCGCAATTTGCTCTTCGACAAAGGACAATTCCAAGTTTTTTGTTTCAGACATTCGCCTTAAAAAAAGATTTTTGTGTTTCACAAGTTCACAACATGAAGAAACATCAAGTGGGTAGGAAGGATTAAAAAGTTTGTCAGTTTCCCTAGGTCCAGTTTTCCAATTACTATAATTGCAATAACACGCGATGAAGGGCATATCGTTAGAGGGAAGTAGAACCTCGGAGACGAAACGGGTGCAAAAGTACACGTGTAATAACTTAGCGACACTGCAAGTCCCATGGGAATTGCAGTTACGAAAACTGGAAGACTCTTCGTAATGCACTAGTCAATTGAAACTCCGACCCCCCCCCCCCGACCCCCGGGACATAGCGGGGAATGTAACATTTATACAGTGTTACATTTTGACCTTTTCCCCGCCCATCGGGGGACAGTTGGCTGTTACAATACCCGCCCCTATGGCCCCGGCATATGCTTCAGAATTTTCAATTGGGAGGAGGCATTGAGAAATTGAATATACATATAAGCTCTGTTCCATTTGAAAAAAAAATACATTTTCTGAAGCACACTTTCTTATTGCTATCATCGACCCGTTCGCCCCAGTCTTCGTCAAATCTTTGCAAAAACACCGCATGTGATACGCCAAATGCTTGGCTTGCTTGGAACAAAAACTCACTTATAGTAGAATTTCTATCCACAACCACAACTTTTGTACGATCATTGTAATGAAGAAGAACCTGATATGAGAAGTAAATACATGCATTACAACCGAAGTTCGTGAATAATGGCGACAGAGATCTCATAAGTTTGAATATGTATGATGATTGAATATTTATAAACTGATCACTATACATGAATAATTCATGTTGAAAACGAATTGCTACGGAAATAGAGCAAAAATAGGGAAAATACAGTCTAAGCATTAATAAACCAAGCGTTTAGGACTAAAAATAGCGATGGGTAAAAAAAAGGGATGATTTCTAAGGATGCAACTTGCCTTTTCCAGCGTTGATGCTTGGGCCCAGTCCTGCTCTGTCGTGGCTGGCGTTACAACCACCGCTAAAATCCCAGCAAATTTTGCAAATCGTTACTTTCCCCGCTCCACCGGAGAAATGCAGCGTTAAATGTGCGTTATTCCACGGCCATGTCCCCGTTAATGCCCCGCTATGTCCCGGGGGCCGGGGGGCCGGGGTTTCAATTGACTAGTGCATAACCTCCAGCATAGAACATGCTATCTACAGCATCAATGAAGAAGAGTTAATAGCAGGACGTATTCTAACAGAACGGCCTATTTGGAGGAGATGCTGCAGGCCACCGCGATGTTGTGAAGAGCACATCGAATATGCCCTCTGCCGTTTGCACATACCAAAACAGTTTTTGTATGTGATACTGGCAATAAAGCTGTCAGGATGATAACATTGGCTAAAGGACTCATTCCACTCCAGCGTGTTATGGAAAATTACGTCAACGTCTCAAGATACCTGGATGCAATGAAGTATGTTAAGGATGTAGTCGCATTTTTGCAAGGCATGAAGAGTATGCATTTGAAAGAACTGGGAAACGAAACTCAAATGGCCGGTCCAGACATGACGATTTCTCGGACCACGCGCCAGTCGTTTGTCATTGCCCTTGAGTCCCTCACCAGTCTAGTCAATACTATCAGAGAAATTAGGAAGGAACAGGTCCTGGATGGCATTCAATTTGAAAGCTTAACAACTTTGGCAGTGGAAAGCTTTTTCAAAGGAATGCGCGCTGACCACGACATGCCAACAGTACTTCAATATGCATACAGAAGAGCCCGGTGTGTAGAACACAACATGGTGAGGATATATCAGATGCACTTCTACTACTTTACTAGGCCCAATCAGTTCCTACTACCCAGAGAAAATAATCAAAAGCGAGCCTCCAAACCGGCATTGGGTCTCGGAAAACGAAGCAGATGGTGGCAAACGATGGAAGCAGGAAGCAGAGCCGAGAGGAAGCAGGGGTCTTAAAAGAGTTTGCAACTAAGTGAGAACGAAAGAGGGGTGAGACAGGAAAATGTACGATCTAAGACGAAAGAGCTGACCGGAACACTGCCTTATGCTATATATAAGCTTAAGACCAGCTAGCTCCAGCTGTCGGTGGACGTCTACCTGGAAGCCACCACCGCAGAGTTTGTAAAGAGGACGGTGAACTTTACATGGCTAAATAACCAAACGGATGACACTTTTAAGTTTACACCATAGGCGAGGCGTCGAATACAAACTCCCCGAAATGCATCTTAGGCAGACTCATCAACTACAGTGTGGATACTCTTTCACCTTAGCTCCAGAAGAGCCGGAAAACAGACTCTGCCGATTAGCTATTAATGGAGATGACATCGAAAACAATGATATTGACCAAGATAGGCCAGTTGAAGATCTAGAGGAGATGAATGAGTCTGTCAGACTATTATTCAGTCTGCCCCAGCAAGACCGGCAGGGGTTAGGACTTCAGGCCGTAGAACTACGAGCTTTATCCTGTAAACTGATGTCCTGTGTGTGATATGGCGATTTTCACGAGTCAAGCATTTATCTATAGGCCGTTGTGAGGTTTTCTCAAACCGATTTAGGTGACCCTACAAGATGTTAGTGGTACTACTGGAAGCAGACTGAACACCACTTACAAACCTGTGAAAGAGATTAAGCAAACGGAAGGCCGCATGGCTAACACTTCACTATTCACAAGGAGGCCTTCGGTTGACATAATGTTTCCTATTACTCCTATTTAACTGGATTTGCGGGCACTAAGCAAAGAAAACTACAACCAGACTTAACCGCGTATGAGCCTGGGACTGTCAAGAGTGAACTGTTAATGAAGACCTCAAGCGAATACAGAGAAAATTTCAGTCTGATGAGTTTAAACAATTCCACAAAGGTATATTTGTAAATGACTAATCTTCCTCCGCAAACGTGAAACATTTCCTTCTGCTTTTTCTTAGATTATTTCCGAAATTAACACGTTAAAGGAACAGTGCCACGGTAATGCGCACGCGTAACACGTGATTGTTAATTATGTCAAAGACAATGGAAAATCACGCTGTTATGTCACGTCACGTCAAAACTCAACTGATCTGGAACGACCTTTGGAATTTTTCGCTAGCACGAAATCTAGAGTTTATAGTTTTGTGATTTGCATCAGTTGAGAAGTTCAGGATTTAGAATCGTATGAACTCCCCACTGGACCAAGACACAAGTGCTTCGAAGGTCTGCATGTATGGGATTCGGGATAATAGTTTAGGAATCCATTCGACAATCCGACTGACATAAACAAACAACAACTTCTGTGGGAATTATAATATTCCATTTCGCGAAGCTACGAAACTACGGGGAAACTAATGTTCTGACTTCATAGCTTTGGGGCTTTGTGATTTTTAAGATAGTTGTTGTACAATTATAAGAGCATTTCCACTCCAAAATTGGGGAAGAAAAGAGTTCGATTTTGCTAAATAGCAAGCTCGAACTGTACCGAGCGAAGGCCGTGTTGACACTGCAATAAATACACGCGAACATTCAGCGTCTTACAAGCAGAGTAAATGGGCTAAAGTGAACAAGTTGCACCGTAAATACGTTGTCGGTAAGTGGTCGGTAAGTGGTCGGTAAGTGGTCGGTAAGTGGTCGGTAAGTGGTTGGTAAGTGGTCGGTAAGTGGTCGGTAAGTGGTCGGTAAGTGGTCGGTAAGTGGTCGGTAAGTGGTTGGTAAGTGGTCGGTAAGTGGTTGGTAAGTGGTCGGTAAAATTGTGTCGGTAAGTGGTTGGTAAGCTGTCGGTAAGCTGTCGGTAGGCTGTTGGTAAGCTGTTGGTAAGCTGTCGGTAAGCTGTTGGTAAGCTGTCGGTAAGCTGTCGGTAAGCTGTCGGTAAGCTGTTGGTAAGCTGTTGGTAAGCTGTCGGTAAGTGGTTGACTCATTTGAACCAAAATATGCTTTATACCTTCTTAAGTTTCCAACGTTCTGGCAACGATAAACCGCTTCGATAACAGATAACAAATTAAAATATCCGCGGCACTCACTGTTGGGCCTCTCCTGTTGTGTCAAAAACCAGACAATCAGTCTGAAAGCGCATGAATCGTTATCTCATACTGGCTCAAGAATATTTTCAACCAAAATACGCTTAATAGTTTCAAAAGTTTCCAACGTTGTGACAACGAGTAAACCCCTTCGATACAGTGTGATCTCACGGCAAATTAACAGATAACTACAGTCTGTAGCCATTAATTCCTCCGCTCGACGAACCGTCCAAGGGCACTGAATTCAGAGTCAAAAATACTCGCAAAAATTATAGACACGAACGAAATAACATCATAAATCCTAGGATACAAAACTAAATTACTGTTCTAAATAGGTATAAGGTCAAATGAAACTTAGGCGAAGCCGATGGAAGAGGATTTCTTTCGCGTATCAAATCTCTCCCCATCTTTTGATTTCTGGACAACCCAACCAAAATTCAAACATTCGCGCATGGGCACTGAGCATGGCACTGTTCCTTTAACTCCTGATCATTATTTAGTACCAAGGAAAATTATCCAACACCAGACAAATTCAAATTGTCAGATGTGGATTCACTAAGGATCCACATAACAAATTAAATTTGAAAATAAATTTCAATTAGCTGCATTAAATGAAAGAACACCGATATTAGTGTTCATTAATGTCATGCCAGCTGGGATATATACAGAGAGGCATATCACAATCTTTCTTTGAAACACGTGGACTTCAGTATGTGTGTTCTTTCCTGGTTTACTGTTTACTAACTTAAAGAAGGCAAAACCTAACTCTAAAGGTTAAGAAGTCAATACAATTTAGCAAATAATTAGAACAACTTTAAACAAAATATACAACAGTGACAACTACAATAAAAATAATAAGGTGAGTAACAATGGGTGGGGGGGGGGGGGGGTGGGGGGCTACAAGATTTTAGGGAAGGGACTAGTTTAGGGAGGGTCGTCAATTTTTAATCGTGTATTCAGGGGAAGGGGTCACGTTTTTTTAACCCATATATATTATTTGAAATTACCTGATACAAGTTTACAATTTGTGTCAATACATCATGAAAAGAATTGTTCAAGCAAGCAACCGTGAACGACAATCCTGCTGGTGTACGTTGGATCAAACTAGTGATGAAAAGGCATTTTTACTCTTTTCATACCTTGTTGGGGAACAGCCTCATAAATTGAACAGTAACAAGTATATAGCAAAGTTTTAGACATTGGTAGTTATTTCCCACCAGGTCAGATAGAATGTGCCAAATGTGGAAAGGGATCTTGATATGAGGCAAATAAATGTATTTTCCATAATCCAGACACATCAAATCTTGTAGCTCCTCACTCCCCCCAACCCCCTCGCTATATAATGATAAAACTGATAAAATATATCTTGTACAAGAACACTGGAATCTGAAATCCAGAAGGTTGGAATCCGGAATCCAAAGTTGCCAAAGGGTTGGCATCCGGAATCAAGAGGCCAGGATCCGGAATCCACAGGCTGGGATCCGGAATACCGGACCTTGGTGGATTCTCTTACATGGGACGATTCTTGACACAAAGCGGCCTTTTGAAATCATGGTTGACATTACCATAACAATTGCAATGTTTATCAACACAAAGTATCGCTATAGGCCCTTTGCAGCTAACAAATCACGTGGTTATACTGGAGAGCAAAAAATATCTGGCTATTTATTCAAAGACCTTGTTATTATCGAAAACCTGTTTGTAACTGCTACTTTCCACCTCCAATCGATTGTCGATCTTTCTAAAACTGCGTTTTTAAAGAAAGCTTGTTCTCGAGCATCCATGGCAACGCCTTTCCGATGGGCGGATTACGAGCTTAATTGACCTATATCATTATGACGTCACGGCTTGTTTATGAGGGGGACAGAATCGACATGAACAATAGAATCCTGAACTAAATCTGCTCTGCTGAGGAAAATTTAACTTCGAATTGTCTGGTTTCCAGATATCAGCTGTATCAATGTTTATCCCACAATATTTACCGTATTTGGTGGCTGTTACCGCTATTCTACGTTCTACAAAATGCATTTGATAGCGATTTCCTTTGTGTTGTTGCTGTGTTGTCCCCCTCCCACGACCGTGATCCTTAGCGTTTAAACAATAGATTGTTTTGATTTGACGTCAATGATATAGGGCAATTCATTCGTTAATGAAGTATGATATCAGCACATGACTGTTAGCTGCAACCCCAAACTCGCCCACTCTCCCCTCCCCTCCCCATACAGTTCACAGTCCTGTACAGGTTTTACCTTCTTTTTTTTTCAGTAAGCTATGAAGCTAACATAAGCTCGATATTTTAAAAAAATGCCAGTGCATGTGTAATTTGAGAAAACCGGTTGGACCCTAATATAATAATGACCCAGGAAATTCAGTACGAATTATAACACTGGTGTCGCCCGCTGCCTTGAAACATTACGCTAGCGATTACATTTGCCAACCGAGAACGATTAGTTTCGGTTAAAACGAAAGAATTCCAATCGAATGACACATTCCACTATTTCTTGTACTTGGGTTAGCTCTTCTTCATGGGAATCACATGAATCTGTTGATCAACATACGAAACGTTAATATAAAGAGGAGTTATTACAAGAGATCTCTTGGGAGAAAGCGTAGTCCGTTAATCACGGGCAGGATAGTTCAATGCTATCATGATTCTATGTATAGGGTTCGCTTCTCAAATAGTGAACTTACTCGCAAATTTAAATCATAGATATCGTGCTCGAGTCGCTACAGTTCAGTTAGTAAACCAAATGAATCGTTGTCGATTGCAACAGTTATGAACTGGTCATAATGTATAGGGGGGTAGGCTGGAAAAATTAATGTTCCTAAAACTTTTTTTTTTATGGCCCACCCACTGATTCATGCAAAATTATCACTGGCCCACCCTTAAAGCCTTGCACAAAATTGATTAGCCCACCCCCACCACAATCGCCATTTATATCATCCTAGAGGGAAAAACATAGAAACGTGTTGTGACTTCTTTCAAAGCCAAACATAGGATGTAAACCCCTTGTTTATCTCGCATTCACTAAAAAATGTTGGAAATATAAGGTCTCTAAAATGACATTTCCTGCATTTTGGGACGACTTTGAATAAAATTTAGGCATGACCCACTCCTGATGTAGTGCATGATTCTTCTTGGCCCACCCCTTTTTCCATGTTGAAAAATAGTGACCCAACCCCCTTTATTTCATCCCCCCCTATACTTTATGACCAGTCCCTTAGGATAGAACGTTCAAAGAAAGCAAAGGAATAAGTAATAGACATATATCAAGATAATTATTCCCTTGCAGATTATAACAACTCGATTATAATTAAACAAAACCTGTAGCTTCGGTTACTACTGTCCTCCAGTCGCTTAGCGCTCGTTGATCACATTGAAATTCTCTCTCTAAATTATTACAAACAGGCTGCTAGCGCGCTCTCGGGTGGTCTTTTCGTCTTTTTTCTACCGGGCTTCCTGTGACGCGCGTTTAGCAAAATAACTTAGTGTATCCCACATTCAGGTAGATCTTTCGCATGTTACTTACACCTCAAATGTCTGTCCCCTCCCCCCCAAGTATGTATAAGGGATGCTGACATCAAAACATAGCGCCGCAATGGCGAACTCGTGGATGTAAAGTGTATTTTAGTGTGTTCTCAATAGTAAACGTGGAAATTCTCAGTTTAAGTTATTTTTGCTGTTGTGATAGCCTTTGTAGACTATAAAATCACGTGACCTATGACGTCATCGTTACAACACCACCACTAAGTGATCTTTGGGGACCCAAAACCATGTCTGAAAGTTTGAGCGGCCTGCCATTAGATAATAGGGAGATACGAGCATCGGTGCACAAAAATCACGTGACCGATGACGTCATCGTTATGACATCACCATTAAATAGTGATCCCAATACCATGCCCGTCAAAGTTTGAGCTGTCTGGCATTATTGAGGAAGATACGGGCATCTACTTAAAATCACGTGACTGACACCGTCATGACATCAACACCAAGTGAATGGTGGGGACCCAATACCATATGTGTCAAAGGTTGACCCACCTGCCATTCGAAATGATGGACATACGGGTCACTGTTTACAAGCTCTATAATCTTGTCTGGTTCACTCTTAAGATCAGGCTATATTTAGTAGCTATATAGTATATTTAGCGACAAACGTGATACCTATTCACAGCTTGATTACGTAGTATTTCTAGAACCTTTGCCTAATTGTATTGACTCACTATGATAGTGCATGCAGTCTAAGTAGTTCTGGATCTTTCCAACGGTCTAGCAGGTAACAAGCATTGTGTGACAGTGTCAGTTGCGGTATATTATTCAGTGTAGCGAGAACAAATTTATCGCGAAAACTTATCTTTAAAATCAAAATGCCCCGCTGAACTTTGAAATCGCATATTGAAGCGATTAAAACGAGTTTTTATCCGGTCCAAATTAGTTTTTTTGAAACTAATGTATCAGTCAATTCCAAACCCGTGCATCCCCCCCCCCCCTCGGGCTACCCCCGGGCATTTGATCAGAGGCTTGCTCCCGAGGGTGGGGAATTTGACGAGTATCTAGACTCTCAGGGGTGGGCATTTGACAAACAGTGGGGGTAGGAGGTGGGGCATTTGATTGGTGTTTAAATACATTCTGTCTGTCTACAAATTCGCATCGCTCGCGTCGAAATGGAGAACGTACGTGTCTTCGAGGACTTCCAAGATAAGGATTGCGCATGGCTTGAAAGAGTGAACAAATTGTTTATTTTTAAACCTATAAACTATGTTGTTTTCCTTTGCTTCGTAAACTTTGACCGACTGCGTGATATTAAGTGCGTGACAATAGATTTTCTGCGACCCTAGACAGCGCGTGAGTTAAAAACATAATTAATATATCGGTAAATTTCAAACCATTACGTTTATGATAAAGTATATAACGGAAACCAAGAACGATCGAGCCAGTAGAAATGATTGTTCTCATCCCTGACCGGTTGAAGGTGGTTTTCACCGTTGGTGTTTCCTGTGAATTGCTTGAGTCAGAGATTGTCAATAAAACAATGATTTCATTTATTTGTCAATAGTCTTTGCCTTGTCTTTGTCGAAAAAAATTGGAAAATTCTCCAATCCGGTCCCCGATGGTGGGGCATTTGAACAGCCTGGATGAAAAACTGGTGGGGCATTTGAACAGTTTTTCTGCCTTGGTAGTGGGGCATTTGATCGAATTTTTTTCAAAATGTTCAAATGCCCGGGGGGCCATGCACGGGTTTGGAATTGACTGATACATAACGCTAGCCAAATGTAAAGCAAACGTTTTATCAAATGTATACAGTGCGTGGAGAAAACACACATGTTTTTCTAAACATAGCAAGGAACTTATGTAAATATGTTATTCAGTTCATTTTCTCCTTCGAGAATTCCGAATACAGAACTTAGAATTCAGGGAGATTCTTATAAACTGGCCGACATCCGGATAACTTATTCCTGCGTTTGCGCGCATCCAATCTCGTACCCAGACCCCATTTGTTTCTTACTGCGCATGCTCGACGACCTAGGCCTGAGGCACTGAGCGAGAATCGAACCCGAAGAAACGACTTCTCAGGGTGACGTAATAATAAGCATGACTTATCATTACGCGGACTTCCGGAATCGAATTCTTCCAGAGCCCTATTTTTTCGTCGAGCATGCGCATTCACGGGTTAAAAAGAAAACCCTCCCCTCCAATCAAGCATATGAACCAACAGGAAAGCCCAGTGTTGGTGATTTTCTTTTAGTTTATACAGGTTCACGAATCGATTCGACTACTCAACATGGCAGATTAAACGACTTGAAATGAAGTCTTAACATTTAATTTTGAGTCCCAATGTATGAATGTTTGAATTCGATGAGTTGACTGCACGTGTACGAAGACGCCTTGGAAAATCTGGATCATCTCGGATCGGACAAAGGATTACAGGTGATTTAAATGTTTAAAGTATAGCCGGAATATATAATGTAGCTTCTGTTTGCAAATGCGGACCTATTTGTATGCATGTGCACACACCCCTGTGTCACCCTTGGTGCGTATGTCCTAGAACTTGAGCACCTCCCTTCCCCCTCCTAGCTCGCTGCGCGCATTCTACTTCAATTTTGAACATCTTCAGACTGGAAAAATGTATGTGATTTCTTAATTAGACCACGCAAAAACAAACGCTTACCTCACTAATTATAATCCAGTTTGCACTTTGATGGGTTAAGATCCGTATTCTTAGTTCAACTATTCCCTTTATGTCTTTGGGTACCACACCCTTTCCTATTCCAGATTTGTCGAAGTAACCCACCGTCCTGTATACTGACACGGGATACTCATTTCTAGTGTAGTTCTTCTTGGCCTCGGGCGAGGAGTCGGCTGCCACAGCTGATAAAAATAATATCAATAACGTCAATTCTTAGTTTAGACACAAGAAAGATATGCAAACAACAACAAAAACACGTTTATTTGCGTTTTGCACTCGACAGTTGAGGTGGTGGATGTTGGCTGCAAGTCCTTAACACAATCTCTAACAATCTCTAACACAAACCCTAACCCGAACCATAAAACTTACCCTAATCCAAACTCTAACGTTAACCAACAGGATTCCCCCTAAAACGTGGCCCATATATGGGTTCCAGGATTTACAGGTAAACAGAAGAGATAAAAGTACTGAGAAAAAATGCAAGGTTTTCATGGATAACCCATAACCTTTCATGGATAACTCATGACGTTCTGTCATCGAAGCCAACGTGCTAACCACTACACTAACATCGTTCCTCGAAGTATGACAAATTATCAGCTCAATGCGTGATTAGTGCCAGTATTTTAGCCGCCAAGGGCATTTTGGGTATCTGATGAGCAATTCCTTGGTAACTCTACCGTTAAGTACATGAAATAAGAACCTTTTGCAACCTCCAATACATGAAAACAAGTAAAAATCATGAATAACACTTGCATGCCCCCAATTAAGTTCAATAGCCGGTAGTATTCAAATGATTTGGTTGTTGTTGTTGTTAGTTTGATGTGGTTGTTGTTAGTTTGATGTGATTGCTTGTGAGAGTTTGGCGGATTCTTGACAGTTACCTGTTGTTTTATGAGCTATTTTCTTCATTTCTTGCGTCATAACTTCGATCGTGGCATTTCGTATAATGTCGCCTGGATGTTCGTGGTTTCCTGACTTGAAACGAACCCTAAAGGGCAAGAAAAAAGACGTACAAGAGAGAAAACTATACATTTGCCTTGCTGGTGAGATACTGATACTGTCTGAGGATTAATCAAAGAAAACATTTATTTCGTTTATTACTTGTTTCAGTGTTCATTAATCAAATAGAAATCACACTATTTTATTGAGCTAAAAACTGTTAGAGAGTCATAGCTGGAGAAAGTAGCCCATTACTGTTCAAGATCATGTCAAGACCCTCAGCTAACATGTCAAGACCCTCAGCTAACATGTCAAGACCCTCAGCTAACATGTCAAGACCCTCAGTTAACATGTCAAGACCCTCAGCTAACATGTCAAGACCCTCAGTTAACATGTCAAGACCCTCAGTTAACATGTCAAGACCCTCAGCTAACATGTCAAAACCCTCAGCTAACATGTCAAGACCCTCAGTTAACATGTCAAGACCCTCAGCTAACATGTCAAGACCCTCAGCTAACATGTCAAGACCCTCAGCTAACATGTCAAGACCCTCAGCTAACATGTCAAGACCCTCAGCTAACATGTCAAGACCCTCAGCTAACATGTCAAGACCCTCAGCTAACATAGTCGCCCGAGAATTGCGACAATAACCTCACCAATGCGCACGTCGCTCAGACATGCGCACTTATTTAGTCTGTGGAATTGAACTAATTCATTTTTTCCTTTGATTGGGTATTTGCTAGGCTCCTATAGCTCCCGTTGTGTACCATTTTAGACACACCACATCTCTAGTTTAAAAATGTTTTCAAACGATGTACAAAACACAAACGAGCGAAACGTTTTTTACTTAATTTTAACGGGCCTTGGACAATTAAACGGCTGACCAAAGTCAGGACCCGGTTAAACCACAGATCGAATTGGAATGTAGCATGTTGGTTTTTGTGGACGGAGTAAAACTCGACAGCCCAGAGAATAACCCTCCGAGCAAGGGTGAGTTACCAACAAACTCAAGTCACATATGGCGCTGCGATCGGCACTCAAACCCAGGCCACAGAAGTGAGAGGTGAATAATTTTTCACTTACGCCACCCCGACTCCCTCAAATGGACATGATAACCGTGAACAACATACGTGTTAATATCAATCGGCTCGTCAAACTGGATCCTGATGACGTCACCCACGTGGGGTGGGTAGCACCAGAAGTAGGTCTGCCCCATGTACGCTCTGTCTATCGTGAACTGTTGGTAGTTATCTAAAGTAGTGATCGTATGTGCTTTGGGATTCAAATGCGCTTGGAACAGAGGAGCTTTCTTGTAGTCTTTGTCCTGCAAAAAAGGTGAATGGTACACTAAAGTACACAAAAGTACACAAACTAATAGTAATCACAGATTAAAAAAGCACGTTCGTAAAGGGAAGGTAGAGCTGAGAGATTGCGAGATTAGTTGCCAAATGTGTACCAGATTTGGGTGTATTCTGGTTGATCTAATGTGTTTTAGCAAGCAAAAATGGCAGAATTGCGACCAAATTTGAATTTCAAGTCATGACGAATATGTTATTTTAATTTCGAGCCCTGATTTATTTTAGTATGGTCATGCAGCTGTCAATGTAACAATCACAGGGGCAGGGGAAACTATGCATGGGGTGGAGATTTGACAAAACGCTTACCAAACATATTAATTCCTGCTCTGGAAAGATATTATACTAGAAATGTTATTGAGTCAGAGCAAAGTTTTTATGATAAAGAAATATGTTAATAACAAAAGGTTGATTTGTTATGTCAAATTCAAGATCTTTTCGTGTAAGATACTGGATGTCTAGGACATGTTTTACAATCCAAGTCAGAGTAATGGATCCTTTTTGCTGTCAAATATTCATCTCTTGCCTGCTTGCCCTCTCGAGCTGTACAGTATTAAAAGAGACAAGTTTAAAAAAATGCATTCTAAATAAATTGCATTCTAAATAAATTGCATATAACCAGGAGCCCATTATACTGTAACAATAAAAAAAAGTTAGGTGTGTAGCCAGAGGCCTGAACGATTACTGTACAACTGGTCGAACTGAAATCTTGGCTGCGTTGTGCTGTCACAAGTCACACGGCAAAATGGCCCTGTCGATCGTATGAATTCACAGGCTGCCCAGACTCGACATATATTTCCAGCTTATTAGTCTGTGGGTTACCTTTGGTGTGTTTCATCAAACGATCTCAGAAGAGTTTATATAATTGCTCCTTATGAATTCCCTTTTCCCATTCCTACGAAATGAATCTTCAAAAAAAAAAGATTGAAACTTAATGAAGTTGTGTGAGTGGTTTTTGGGCGATTTTGGGCCTTCAAAAGCAGTTTATAACTCGGTTGCTTAAATGAATTCCGACCACAAATCATGGTTAATAGTCAGTTCTTCATCGACACAGCACCGATCAGGGGAGTCATGCACACCTCCTGAAGACCTCGATAAATGTTACCTTAGAAGATTTCGAGGCAGCATCACATCTGAACGAGAAAAACGTACTTATAGAGCGCACAGAATCCTCCGTCTTTGAGTTTGAAAAACGCAGAGATTTGCTGCAGTTTCAGTGCCGCAGTTTGTTGGGGGGGGGGGGGGGGCAAATGGCAGTCCACAATCACGTGACACCAAATCTCGAATCGACTGACTAATAAAGGGTTGCGTTCTACGAACGCGAATATAGGCGGGATGGGGGTAATGATCGCACTCCAATTTGCAGCAAATGAGTGGGCCATTAGACGCAGTTGAGTGACGTAACTGATGTTCTCTTATAGATGTAGAGATGAGACCACAACGTGAAGAGAACCAAATGAGTGTGCCATTAGACGCAGTTGAGTGACGTAACTGATGTTCTCTTATAGATGTACAGATGACGTCACAACGTGAAGAGAACCAAATGAGTGTGCCATTAGACGCAGTTGAGTGACGTAACTGATGTTCTATTCATGTTGTGACGTCATCTGTGTATCTATAAGAGGACAGACCCAAGGCAAAATGACATCTATTTTATACAATAATTAGTGAACTTTCCCAACAAAATAGAGCGTACGCGTGACCTTGTGACGTCATCTGTACTCTAATAGATCATGGCTATACACCAATCAGAGCGTGCATTCAGGACCGGCGGAGCGAAATTTCAAGTGGGGGAGGAAGGGCTAAAAATTGTCACTGAGCCGGTATGACCAAACTATAGTCTTAAACTGACTGAGAAGTAACTAGGCAAAATGTTTTTTTGTGGCTGTGCCGTCCCTAGCCTGATTTTCAGACGGTACAAGGTCGTCCACTCACTTCCTCCCCCTCCCCGTCTGATGGACTTCATTGACTTTCATGTTCCTGACGTCATAATTTCAACCAATCAGAGCGAACTTTACACTTTTGGCAAAGTCTGGAATTTAAGGAATGTGCTCCCATATTTTTCTAATTGGCGTTGGTGAAGAACTTGAGCAGTGTGTCCACCGAATTTGTGAAGTTTTCAGAACTCCGAAGCTATATCCAGAGCAGAAGAAAGCGATGTGTTTATGAATCTACGTTCATTCATCGAAACGATGTGTTTTACTTTGTGAATCTACGTACGGGCTTTGGTAAATCACTAATCTCCTCCGCTTATAATAGATCGGAAACATTCTCCAAGGTTTTTGGCTTTTAGAAGACCAAATCTTTCATGAAATATTATGATCTTTCTTCAGGGGTGAACACACATACTGAGTATGTTATGGAAAACGTTTCATGGCACTTGGGTGAATATTTTTGTTTTCAGAATTATGAACACACTCCCGTAAGTTCATGTACGGCACGCACATACGTAAGAGAAATCGTGGGTGCAAATGGCATCTAAACTTTGCACAAAAAGTCCGGTTAAAACAATCTCTGATACCAAACAAACTACACTAGGACAACTCTAGGGTCTTGTGTGACTAATCGGCATACATATCAAGCTTCAAAACGTATTCAAAATAAAGGTAAAAGCGTAAAAGTTCTAAGATCACACTGAATAAACTATACGGCATGGAATTGAGGCTGATATTTCTCGTATGCATTCTCATACACTGTCCTGCAAATACTGCATGCAAACTTCCATTTAAAAAGTTCCAGCTCTCCAAAGAACCACAGCAGCTGAAACAGGATACCATTCTGAGAAATCTACAGAAGTTTGAAGCTGCAGAATGTTTTTTCCAGTACATGAAAGCTGATAGATCCAACTAGTAAAAGCCGCTACTGCACGACTGTTCTACACTTCACGCTTCAATTCTTACGCGTGTTGGTATTGGCTTATTGTAAAAACAAAGGTTGATGACGTCAGGAACATGAAAGTCTATGAAGTCCATCAGACGGAGTGGGGGGAGGAAGTGAGCGGACGACCTCGTACCGTCCGAAAATCAGGCTACGCCGTCCCTGGCATTTCGCCGTTTGTCGTATTAATAACGATCCAGCTGTATTTGACATGAAGCCAAAAAATAATGCAACTTTAACAGTAGGAAATGGATTCCAAACATCAAATAGATATCATTACATTGAGATTTTTTTCATATCTTAGTGTCAGTAGCGAGATGTGGACAAATGGGATTAAGTTCAGTTTTCAGCAAGTGATAGTGTCGACTTACTATAAGATTCTGTTTCTTCCCTACCAATGACGACTCTTTACCAACGTGTTGAAACAAGGAGGGCTTGAAGCGTATCCGGAGTTGACTCTTCTCTCTGTTGCAGTGGGCCTACCATACATGAATTGCAAATAATAACATTTAGTTTAATAGTGAAAGTAAAGTAAAACCTCCTTATTTAAATGAGATTATTACTAATCATAGTTAACGGGGAGATAAGCTACTGGCCAGCGGTTAGTTCTCCTTAGCGCACGTGCACTCCAGTCTGTCCTCATTTCCAGTACTTGCGTTGCTTGCAGTTTCGCACTCGAGGTAGCCATGCTTGGTGAGTTTGCCCTCGTATCAGTACTTGCGTTGCTTGCAGTTTCGCACTCGAGGTAGCCATGCTTTGTGAGTTTGCCCTCGTATCAGTACTTGCGTTGCTTGCAGTTTCGCACTCGAGGTAGCCATGCTTGGTGAGTTTGCCCTCGTATCAGTACTTGCGTTGCTTGCAGTTTCGCACTCGAGGTAGCCATGCTTTGTGAGTTTGCCCTCGTATCAGTACTTGCGTTGCTTGCAGTTTCGCACTCGAGGTAGCCATGCTTGGTGAGTTTGCCCTCGTATCAGTACTTGCGTTGCTTGCAGTTTCGCACTCGAGGTAGCCATGCTTGGTGAGTTTGCCCTCGTATCAGTACTTGCGTTGCTTGCATGTTTGCACCGGCCGAGGTCGTCACGTTCATGTACATGAATTTATCGATAAAGTTTAACTATTGAAACAAATCGACGTGCACGCATACCGTGTCCTTCTCAGGGTTACAGACTCTAACCCATAATACGTGATCCAGTAACCAGTCGACTGGTTTGTCCTTGTAAAACATCAGGAAAAACTCGATCAGAGAGCTAAGGTCTGTTGAACGGAACAGCTTGCCTAGAAAAAGACAAAACAATAACATCAACGTTTCTCCCTTGATATTCTAACTTGCTACCATGCAGTTGGCTCTATTTGCGCTGTAATTTAATGCAATTACATTTACGTCATGACAACGGCAAATATGACACATTTTTTTAGTCTAGCCTGCGAAACAGTTTTCTCTCGCAGTTCGCTCCGCTCGCCGATCCTCGCATCGGAATGAACTCGCTTCCCTCGCAAGACGTACTTTTGGGGGTCTCTCCTCAAAGCGCCTGTTTAGCAGGCTATTCGAGTCTAATGCTTCTACGAAGCTGTCGTAGACCATAAGCCATCGGGCCTAAGACCTTCGGAACCAATCAGAGATTTTGTTTCAAATTGTTCGTAGGCAAAACGAGCTTATCAACATCCAATCAGTGACAGATCTAGAAGCGACCCATCAATCATTTTATGATCACTCTTACATTTGCAGTAGAGTCGTGTACCCATTGGGTACCTATTCAAGTTTTAATATCAGGGAATTATATCACGTTAAAACTGAACCCAAGGGAACCTACCTATGAACCCAAGGGAACCTAACTATGAACCCAAGGGAACCTACCTATGAACCCAAGGGAACCTAACTATGAACCCAAGGGAACCTACCTATGAACCCAAGGGAACACCTACCTATGAACCCACGGGAACCCACCTATGAATCCAAGGGAACACCTACCTATGAACCCAAGGGAACACCTACCTATGAACCCAAGGGAGGAGAACTCAAGCATGAGCCAGCGGTTTGAGTCTTGTTGCATTGCAAACGTCTTGATGGTATTAGCAAATGTTGTGGTAGCAACTATGTCATCTTCAAGCTAAAAGAAGAATCAATTTTCGTACTTAGTCATGACTGATTTGGTTTACTTTTCCTCATGATTCAAGTAAAACCAATCTGTTACTATTTCAGTTTTGATTTTACGACACTCAATCGAAAACCACTCTACGTAGTAAAGCTAAGGATAACCAGTTAGTTTACCTGTACGTAGTAAGCTAAGGATATCCAGTTAGTTTACCTGTACGTAGTAAGCTAAGGATAACAGTTAGTTTACAGGTACGTAGTAAGCTGAGGATAACCAGTTAGTTTACCTGTATGTAAAATCTTGCTTTTTTCTGACAGTACATCATAAGAAAACAGAAATCAAGGTTCTGTTTTGTTCTCCATCTGTAACATGAAAGGTATATGTAGTTATGTACAGACTACAGTGTGAAATAATTCTGGGGTCAACACAAAACTTTTACACCGCGTTTAAACAATGGCGAGACTAAACGTGTAAAAGTTTTATTGAATTGGCCCCTCGTTTAAATAAAATGTCGTTTTTACATGGGTATATTGTCATATAAATACACAAATAACGTAAAAACGTGTCTAAAACAAAGAAGTACAGTGGAACCCTGTTATAACAAACAGCAGTTTGCATGGATTAAATCCCGGATATACACTGTTACGAACCCGGTGTCGCTGGTACACCGGTCATAACGAAATCCCCGGTATAATGACCACAATGTTGAGGCTCATACTTGAAATCTACCCGGATATAACAAATAATTGTTTCATTTGCACAACTAATTTTAAATCTCTTTGATTCTTTAATTCCTCTGGGATTGGCTCAACTTTCAGTTCCATATTCTTGACAAATGTAAACCACTGAACACAGTCGGATACATGTTAGTCCCAGAGTCACGAATAAAAGTTATAACAATCTTGCTGAACTGTTAGTAGAAAACCCCGATATAATGAACATTTGGTACTTTTGTTGGAAAAGCGTTATAACTGGGAGTTGTTTATAACGATTCCTCGATATAACGAACCTATTTTCCGGTCCCTTGCACTTTGTTATAACAGTTTCCACTGTGGTGTACCAAACCATGGTGGTACTATTGTTCTCATCACAGTCTGGTGTCATTTGTGTATTTATGAGAACTGACGGTCCACAGAAAAATAATAAATATTTGTTTCATACAATAATTAGTGAAAAAATACGATCATTCAACGTATTTCTACAAACTGTGACGTAATATGTGTGTACTTAAATGGCTAGTGACCAATCAAAACGTGGATTTCGCACCATTTATTTTAATAATTTATTGCAGATGCTAAACAACTGCAGGACTACTTTAGTAAAAATATGGGTAAATTCTATTAAACATTGCTGGCACATTAAGTACAACCCCTTTTCACCTAAAAAAAATACGGGTCCTGAAACGACCATATGGGCTGATGAAAGTCAGGACCCGGATAAACCAAAGATCGAATTGGAATTTAGTGTGTTAGTTTTTTGTATAGGGAGGAAAACTTGAGAACCTGGAGAAAGATATGGGCATGTACTAAACATTGTGACCAATGACGTCATCGTTACGACATCACCAAGTGATTTATGGGGACCCAATACCATGTCTGTTAAAGTTTGAGCCACCTGGCATTAGAAATGTGGGTATGTACTAAACATCACGTGATCGATGACGTCATCGTTACGACATCACCACTACGTGATTTATGGGGACCCAATACCATGTCTGTTAAAGTTTGAGCCACCTGGCATTAGAAATGTGGGTATGTACTAAACATCACGTGATCGATGACGTCATCGTTACGACATCACCACTACGTGATTTATGGGGATCCAATACCATGTCTGTTAAAGTTTGAGCCGCCTGGCATTAGAAATGTGGGTATGTACTAAACATCACGTGATCGATGACGTCATCGTTACGACATCACCAAGTGATTTATGGGGACCCAATACCATGTCTGTTAAAGTTTGAGCCGCCTGGCATTAGAAATGCGGGTATGTACTAAACATCACGTGATCGATGACGTCATCGTTACGACATCACCACTACGTGATTTATGGGGACCCAATACCATGTCTGTTAAAGTTTGAGCCGCCTGGCATTAGAAATGTGGGTATGTACTAAACATCACGTGATCGATGACGTCATCGTTACGACATCACCACTACGTGATTTATGGGGATCCAATACCATGTCTGTTAAAGTTTGAGCCGCCTGACATTAAGCGAGTTAGCATGAAAACGTACAAGAACACACATCCCGCATGTGTTAGACCAAGGAGGATTGGAAGGCCTTCCCATGAACACTTGCGCTTGAAAAATAGTCTAGAAGAAGAGAAACTTGAAGTTTCCCGCGAGTTTTGTCATTTCCAACTAAATTTCTCCTTGAAATATTTTAACTCTAGAAACTAGAGATGGATTCAACAAAGTCAGAAATATACTTTCTAACTTTACTACTCGCTAAACATCTTCAATTTTTGAACTTTTCATACAATCTGAGCATATTTATCGGACGCTATTCTCGAGAGGTTGTTTGGGAGAAATTTCCCGCGAACTCAAGACGTAAATCTTACCCTGAAAGAAATTAACTACAAACCTTTTAGACAACTAACCTTACCTGGAAAGTAGCATGAGCAGTGACATAAATAAATTAAGTGTCTAATTTGTGCAAAGGCCGGGCTCCAAAGGGCTCCAGGTTTAAGAGGTTTACAAAGCCGTTGAAAATGCGTATTGTTTACGATGTTTCGATACCATTCACAAAATGTCGCGCTCACTGGATATACAGTACTCACGCCGATCTTTCGTGAAGCATTTCGCGAACAGTACGAGTGGTGTTTATTGTTAATTATACCCAAAAAACAGACGATTCTTTGTTAATCATTTTACTTAAAAACAATTATGATTACCTGAAAAGATAAAGGGCAGAAATAAGTAAATACTTTGGTTTATTCAGTCGCGCGCTCGTACAAAAGCAGCTTTGAGCGCGCGCTCATTGTTCGAAAATGGCGTGATCAGATTGCGTCAGCAGCGCGCGCCAACCTCTAAAATTGAAAACTTTTCACTCAAATCACAGGTAATTCTCTGCATATTTTCCCATTTTTCGTAGGCTTTCATTGTAAAATAATGGCCAGAAATACGGGGAAGTCAAAGCAAGCCTAAACATACGTCAAAATCCCAGGAAAAACTTTGGTTTTGAGATGCTTTGTGAAAATTTGTGCTGCTGAGGTCCGATCTCCACGAAATTCAACGCAGAATGAATTGCTCACGTGACCGGGAAAATTGATAGTATAGTTGCTACGCAAAGGATTGTGGGAAGGCCTTCCAATCCTCCTTGTGTTAGACGGATGTGCACATCACCAATATATAAACTACACTACATGTAGTAACAAAGATCCGACGTGAAATATCCATTGAATAATGAGAAAATCGATCATATTGATTTGTTAACACCTTACGGAGTGAGTGAGCGAGTGACATGGTTTCCCCCATACCAATAACTCGTGGATTGTACCGCAATATCCATGAGTTAAAATCGCTCAGAGCGAGGGTGAGATAGCAACAAACTCAACTCACAGGTGGCGCCACGATCGGGACTCGAACCCTGATCACAGACGTCAGAGGTGAAGTACTTATCACTTACGCCACCCCAGCTCCCCTAAAGATCTTGTTTTACTGTTTTTGCTTGCCGTTGAATAATATTACCTCACTCTTTCTTTGGAATCACCAAATGTTAGAGGCAAGTTGTCTAAGTCTGGATAAAAACTGGGTGGAGGAGCAACGACCTCGACAAGACCAGCCTCAATATCAGCTGGGAATCTGTTGCGAGGGAAGAACATATGATTATGTCAACTGAAATAATACAGTGTGCCTTGTCAATAAAATGTGACAAAAGTGCTATTAATATGATCACTTAATTTATAGTTTGAAACTCTAACTTTATCTCTGAGTTTGTTACAATGATATGATAGCTAATATTACATGCTAACGTCTTGAGCTATGATTAGCCCCACACACACCTGCAGTGATACATACATGAGTACCAGTGATACATACATGAGCACCAGTGATACATACATGAGCACCAGTGATACATACATGAGCACCAGTGATACATACATGAGCACCAGTGATACATACATGAGCACCAGTGATACATACATGAGCACCAGTGATACATACATGAGCACCAGTGATACCAGTGATATGGCTTTCAGAAGTTCCGACTCCGAAAATATTTTAAAGTATAAAAATCTGTTTGCTTTGTCGTATTTCAGAGGAATCGTATTACAAAACCGTGTGTCGGGGAATTTCAAAATTCGATTTAGTTGAAAAGTTATCATGCTTTCCGTGAAAAAGCGAAAAATAATCCGAGTAGATATGCGGGAAACGTCGTCAAGAGCTCTCTTTTTAGAATTTCCCAATTTCCCGACACGGTTTTGCAGCTGAGATATCAATTGACATTTTGTGAAAATTTCGCACAAATCCAATAAATTGCTCTTGAGTGGGAGCTTTTTTAAAACTCTATTTTGATTGAAAATCGAAAGCGAGAAAATAGCACTTCAAAAAATATAGCCGTCTGTCGTGCGTGAATTCTCCAACATAGCAAGCTCTTGGCTAATCTTTCTCATCACAGTTCAACTATCTGTCAAGATTTCCCGCCAATGTTGATTTCCGATCAAAGCAACGCGCCGCACACACAAAAAAGAACAAACATTTTCTCGATCTTGAAAAATGGTAGCGGTATTAAAGAGTCAGCTGGTTTCCCTAGAAAAATGGGAAAGACAAAAAGACCTCGAGGGGCAAAGCCAAGGTGAACACCTATAGAGACGCCTTGAATGCCAGCATAGTTAGTAGAGGAAACGGCGATTTGCAGGCGTCTGAAACAGCGCGGCAATAGCGAGATCGTGGTTCAACCGATTCAGGGTCACCGCCAGACTACGTTTCCATCTAAGCTTTCTTGGAAACAAATATTCTCTCGGCTGGCTCTTGTCAATTCTACTTTATGTTCAGATGTGGACCACTCGGCACTCTGTCTGAAAGTGAAAATACGAACGCTTGTCGGGTTTTGCGAGGAGCATTGTTTGGCCTCATTTTGCTTTTCTTTTTTCTTTGTTTTTCAAGCTAAGGGTTTGCACGTAATCTGCTGTCTCAACGTTCAGCTGTTTTCGCCACAGGACTCGCTCGATCGATCGACTTTCTTCGATTTCTTTGTCCTTGAGGTAAGTCATAGCACTATCATTCAAATTCATTCTAAAGCGCTTAGCTTCTAATACTTATAATATGTTGCCCCAGGGGTGGGGGTTTTTGTCACAATTTTCTGCCCCACCCGAGGGGTTTTAGCATGTATTTGTCATGGCTGCTGTGACAAATGCCCCTGGGTGACCGGGGGCCGCCCCCTCGGGATGGCCGCTGATACCCGCATAAACGTAAAATGAATTTAATATATGCCGATTTCCCACACGTGCACCGTCGTTACGGGCGAGTGAGCACTTGTCATGTGTTTATTGATCTGCTGTCAATCAAAAAGAACCTTTTACTTCCGATTAAAAACTTCCTTTTGGTATTTCTCCGTCAATATTTATTTTTTTGGAACGGAGTTTTTGGTATATGAGACTACTACTAAAACTACATTTCTGTGTTAAAAAATATATTTTTTCGTTTTGAAGGTATCCGGTAACCTTAAATAAATTAAACTTTTTGTTCCTACCTGTCCTTGATTGAGGATGAGATTGTTTTCACGTACTCTGGATTAATCTGATTTGGAAAAAAAAGTAAAACGACAGTGATACTAATCTGACCTCTGTGAAAGAATAAAGACTGGAATATGGTAAGCAGACAATATATTAAACAGCGCTTATATTCACTTCAATATGAACATATTATAAGTTATTAAAATACTACCTGTGTCAAGCAAACTTTCTGTTTTGAGTATCTGACACACTCCCTAATTTTACATCACATAACTACCTCCTGGTTAGCTCCGTGGTTGAGCACTGGTCTATCGTGCGGGAGGTCACGGGTTCAAACCATGGCCGGACAAACACTTGGAGTAGAAGGTGTTGCCTTAGGGTGTCTCGATCAAAACTCAGAAGACACTTGGCAAATTTAAACAAAATGTCATAACTTTACGATTTTGGGCTTGATTCTGCTCATGTTTACAAACATGCAGTACAGAATTTATTGATACAACTGATAATGTCAAAACCTTGATCCGATCACACATACTAATGACGTGATTGTGAAGTAAGTCAATCCCACTTTTTGACATTTTGAGCCATTACTCGAAATCTAGTCGAATGATTTTTTCAAACAACTTGAAACCATTCAATGTTACAACACGTACACGTACATACAAAATCCCTTGGGCGGAAGTTGCCGAAAATTTCTCACCTTACTAAAGTTGTGAAAGTTGAAAGGACCGTAGTTTAGAAGTGATTAGAATCCAATCTGATTAAAAGTATTTCCCAAAGCTTACTAAATCTTGATGCCAAACTTAATTGTGCTAGCACAAACAGAAAAAAGGTTGTGAATATTGCTTTTGCCATTAGTCAGCCGTGGCCGCTCTAGATGTAAACAAAGAACTATCTGATGTGCTCCTCTTTGAAAAATCATATCTCCAATTGTAAATATTTTTCAGCGATAGGATCTGGTGTATTATTCTTACGAAATATTTTATTTAATGATCAAAACTTTTAAATAATTCTCTGGAGCAGTTTTTTTAGAAAACCTGAAATTTGTAGATTTCAAGGTTTTTGCCATTTCGACTTTTTACTCTCGAAATAATTTTTCACAATTTTTTTTCTGTTTTACTGCTAGCACAATATTATTTGGCATCAAGATTTAGTAAGCGTTGCGAATACATTTAGCGAGTTTGGATTCTAATCTCTTCTACTGACAGAAATCTACGGTTCTTTCAACTTTTACAACGTTAATATAGTAAGGTGAGAAATTCATATACCAAATTTTTGCTAACTTCCGCCCAAGGGATTCTGGTAAAATTTGCACTGTTACGTACGTGTTGTAACAGTGAACAGTTTCCAGTTGTTTGAGAGAAATCGGTCGACTAGATTTCGAGTAATGGCTCAATATGTCAAAACAGTGGGGTTGACCTACGTCACAATTGCGCCATTAGTATGTGTGATCGTGTAGATATTTTGACATTATTAGTTGTATTAATAAATTGTGTACTGTTTGTAAAAATTTGAGCAGAATCAGGCAAAAATCGTAAAAGCTATGACATTTTCTTTAAATTTGCAAAGTGGCGTCGGAGTTTCGATCGAGACACCTTAAAGTGCAAGTATCATGTTTTTTTTTTTAAATATTGTACTTTTGTGTTTGTTCCCCACAGAAAGGTATTAATCTTTCAAATTTTGTAACATTTCTGGCATTTAATCCATAATTTTGTTACTTTTCGTGGATCCTGTGATGTCATAAGATGAATAAACTCCCTCCCAAGAGAAAACTGCTACTGATAAAATCCTGTAGGTTTCCATTGTGACATCACAAGATGAATCAATCCCGCAATTTGGGTAGCATTGCTTCTAGTTTAATTGCTGTTCCTGCCTCTCAAAGAAAACTAAGTTATACAACTGAAGTATATCAGAAATAGAATTTGGTCAAAAAGAGTTCATGTTGTTTTATGGCATTACTTGCACTTTAAGTTTGTGAAGCAATCTCGTTCTTGATATGCAAATGGTTAGACCTTGACGTCCTCTCGGATTAGGACATAAAATCGTAGGTCTCCTGTCATGTCGTCAAGTTTATCAGTCTCACCAGACTGTCACAAGTTACGAACGTTAAATAAAGTTGCTTTACTTTACATCCAATGGCTTTAGTTGTTTGAAAATCTCAATTTATCAGAAAATGATTAGATTAAAATGTCTAATATAAACCCTTGCCAGAAATCATTGATTTTGGTGCAGTAAAGTGTTGAAAATCTTGTTCAACCATTCTTGGGCGATGTTCATAATGTTGCTTAAAAATGCATTACAAATCCTTGAAATGACGTCATTTAAGTTGCATTATGCTAATGAGTTCAAAATGAATGAGTAATAACACTGAATTTCTTCATTTAATATACAGCCTGAAGCGAGCGAGCAAGGCAGCAGTTCTAATCTGTAAGCGGGTCCAAATCTTGATTTCTTTTTTTTTAACCACAATGCATCACGTCTATTGTCTTTTTTTACCACAATGCTTTGCACGGATCTGATCGTCACGTGACATTACACGAGGTGGAAGCTAACTACATTCAACCGTTCTTTAATGCATTTCTGTGTACGCGATCCTTGTGTATCATGAATTTGTTGACATGTTGAGGTGTAGGCGAACTCTGTACGTGTCAGCTATCAGTTTCCAAAGAGCAAGATCTCTCCTGTTATCAAGATGGTGAGCAGCAAATAATTTTCTTCTATTGGTCTTTGATAAAGTCAATCCGCAGGTTCAAAACACAATTATCATTTACAATTACATTCTGAATTACAGTTGATTTCTGGTGTTTAAACTTCACCGGGGAGAACAGCATTTTTTTGTGCCTGGAATCTTAAGAAAATGTTGGGAATTGGTAGGCTTAGGGAATTTACCGGGAGATTGTTGATTTGTCAGGACAAAATGAAAAAAATCGGGACAACTTTTGAGATACGCACCACAACTCAAACAGGATTCAGTTGCACGATAGCCCCAAAACTACAAAATATATTCATCTAACACCTTGGCATTTTTATCACCCAGTAATACATTTTTCCTGCCAGGTATACTAGTATACAGTTATTGTTTAGGTGTCAGGCATTTCATACTTACACCCTGAGAGAGAGATTTAATATGTGGAGCTGACAAAAAACTGAGGTAAAGGAACTAGGATTAGGTTCTGACTTAAATGACGTCATTGAAATTTCATTCCTTAATAAACAAAAATGGACAGATGTTAATATATTTAGTATTTTTCCTATGTCAGTCACTTTGTTTTACAGTTTCAATTGGCTTTTAAATCAAAGAAAACTGGCTAGGGCTTATAGGCAATTTGAACATGAAGTTCCGGTATAAAAAGGGGAGCCCAGGTGTCATCTTCAGATGCCAATCAGCCTTTGTGGAGTGAACATCTCTGTGATGCTCTGCACAAGTGCTCCCTACTAACCTCTTACCATGCAAAATTCAAAACAAATAAATAAATGTTAAACTTCAGAGAAAGGGCTACAGAGTTATTAAACAGACAAAATTTAGACAACTTTTTTCCCTCTGATCAATTTTTTGTAGCTTAAATTTTGTTTAATTTTAAACCTTAAAAATCTAGAATTTTAAAGGAGATGCTAAGCTTGCTTTCTTTCTTCACTGCTCAGCAATTTGAATTTTAAATTTAGAGTTTCAAAGGTATGAAAAGAGGAGGGGTTTACCCTTTATACTGGAACTTTGTGTTTAAGAAAAAGCTCCTGATGACTTTTGCAGTTGAATCAGGTGCATTTAATTTCTAGCTTCATTAAGTTAAAAAAACATCTTAAGGAACTTACTTCTGCAATGAAAACGACTATGACAGTGTCATCTTTGTCATCTTGACTCATTCCATCTAGTAAAGATGCTATGGTGTCTAACAGATAGGATGATTTCTGACGTCTGATCGTAGGAATACCAAAAACTAGGGAAACTAAGAAGAGAAACAGAGGTTCTATAAAATGTTGCCAGGATAAAATACTGTTAAATTTCAATGCACATTATTGGCACCATGCATACCGGTATGTTCCATTTTGAATATAAAATGTTTGGATCAATCACGGTTTCCGAGATCCCTGAACCCATTCACCTCTGTTTCACTTTAAATTTAATGGTTAATCATTAATAAAACAATACCCAAGGGAGGGGTTGATAGTTTCCCAGAAACTGATTGATCCAAATGGGAAAATGTTCTCACTATACTATGATTATAGTACATTGAAGGTTAATATTGGATAAGGTCAATTGTCAACCCTTTATTTAATATTAACCATTCACCTATAATCAGTACTAAGATTCAAGATCATTCTGATGAACATGAGTGAGCAAATTTCTTCAATGTACAAGTATAAGATTGTGCCTTGTAACTATAATTTATAATAGCACAGTTAACCAGGTTTCAGCATAATCACTGACCATGTATGTATAAGAAAACACTCACCTCCAACACGGTCCTTGCTAACTCGTAGAGCAGGAACAAGGCTATCAGGGTGGTCCATTAAGTGAGGCATGAGATGATAAATACTTGGTAAATTTAAAGCAGAAGAGTCTGAAGATAACTGCACATTTGGATTGCTACCATTCATGGTCCTTTTGTAAGACTTAGCACAACTTCCTATTAATCTTGCAAGCTGTGCTTGTAAAGATATAAGTTCTTGTGATCGTGCTGAATTTTGAAATTCTGCATCTCGTAATCTTTCCTTTAACACTTTTAGCCTTGTGATCAGTGAAGGAGCTATTGTTAATTTTGGTTTAGAAAAATGTTCTGCAACATAATGATAATAATCATAATTAATACACAATTATTATCAAATAATAATAATTAATAACTGTATTATGATGAAAATGATGATCAATGACGACGATGATGATGATAATGAGGCAGATCAAAATAAAGTATCTTCATTATACATAAATTTGATATTATTAAATTAGATGAGCAGGCAGAAATATTGTATGACGACAAGTTATTACCATTTTTGTTGAAGTTGGACTGTGAAAGTTAAACCATGTTTGGAAAATTGCATTCAGCCAACAAGCAACCAAACATGTACTGCCTAGATTTAAGTGATTCCAGACCTGTGGTATGCATTTGAAGGCTTTGTATGAGACTTAAGACTCCTTGATTGCCAATTGGCTGAATGCAATTTTTTTCCAAACATAGCTGGAAACTTTCACAGTGATGTCACACTTCAACAAAAATATTATAGTAATAAAGTCTAACTCAGTGACACAGTAGACTGCCTTCAGCATTGCGCTGTAAGTACATTGTACATGTACGAATGTATGTATATGTCCAGGGACGAGTAGTTCAAAGGGTGGATAAAATAAGGTAGTTCCCTACATATATAATACTTATCCAATGGATAGGGATTTAACCAAGGCAAGCAGTGGTCAAAGTGTTGTAGGAGTCTTACATACTGATACACCACTTGATGAAGGACTTTATACAGACTGCTAAGATATCAACTTACAAATTGCTGTCATGCAGTTTACACACTGAAACAATGATCATGAATGCTGTAACATGAACTTTGTATTGTTTTAAAATGTTGTACTATGAGGCATCTCCTATTCATTTTAAACAAATAGTATTACAAGACAGTATTAGCTAGACCTCCCCCTCCCCTTCATATTGGTTAGAGAAGACCATGCAATAAGTAGTCAGTATCAGCTAGATCTCCCCCTCCCCTTCATATTGGTTAGAGAAGACCAATAAGTAGTCAGTATCAGCTAGATCTCCCCCTCCCCTTCATATTGGTTAGAGAAGACCAATAAGTAGTCAGTATATCAGCTAGATCTCCCCCTCCCCTTCATATTGGTTAGAGAAGACCAATAAGTAGTCAGTATCAGCTAGACCTCCCCCTCCCCTTCATATTGGTTAGAGAAGACCAATAAGTAGTCAGTATCAGCTACATTTGTAGATCTCCCCCTCCCCTTCATATTGGTTAGAGAAGACCAATAAGTAGTCAGTATCAGCTAGATCTCCCCCTCCCCTTCATATTGGTGATAATTTAAGTGACAATTTAACTCAGGGGGGTAGTGTTGAATCAGGTGAGAAAAGCTGTAGAACAAAAATCTTTGTTTAGTTAATTATTCTTTTGTTAATATATTCAACAACAGAATATTAGTTTTATTGCAAGTAAAAGGTTTTGGTGTGTTGGCTCTTCGTTGTTTCTCAAATAAAAAGATAATTTTAACAAAAATCCTGAGGGACCCCGCCAGTGTGCTAAAAACGTAATAACTAAATCATGGGATATGACAACGCGGACTTCGGCACCTTCGATGCAACTCAGTTGGGGAGTTAAAGTGCTTTGACTTTGCGGAAGAATAATCGGTGAGAATGTTGTCCTGCTTTGCTTTCATGTTTGTGTTTTTGTCAAACTTACATTTGCATACACAGCCTTAGAATATCTACGGTCAAGAAATGCAATTAACTCACACTAAAATCTTCGAGAGCTCTGTTTTGAACCGAGTCTTGTGTCCTTCCAGTCGGGCTGAGAGTTTCACTTTCACTGTCGTATTGACAGGTGTAAAAGCAAACCTGAAAAGCTTATAAAGAAACTGATAAAGGAATGTAAGGTAATATAAATTATACAAAACTGTTGTCAAACTCTGTAAACGAGACAACGCTATTGCTGAAGTGAAGTGAACTGACGAAGTCGAAGGTACATGTACGTGTCCAAACTGAATCAATATGGGAAATAGTCTTTTGCACTATAGGCTATATCTATAGCAGTAGATCGAGGGCTGTTATTGGAATGGATTCGATGTATTTAAGACCTAGAGAGTATCATTAATGATTTAAGGGCAATTAAGTTTTGCAGGACTATGTTGTTATTGTTTTACGTATGAGTGAATCTTTCAATGAACTCCTCTCAAAGTGGAACTCAAATCAAACCGAAATGAACTAAGATTTTTCACCGTGAAATCTCTCAACCTCATATAAACCGACAAAACTTTGCCGTGAAAGTCTGTGCAAGAGCCGCTTAATCGGAATATTTATTTTTTAGTTTATTTCTAGTAAAAAAGTTGATCGTTACACAGACAAACGGCCTGGGCAATTAACACATCGAAGTGTGAATAAAGTTTGAAGTAAACATGCAAGAGAGCCTTTCAGAACTTAGTTTAGTAGCTGATCGTTAACAACAGAGAAACAACACTTTGTCGTAAAGGGAAACACATTGAAGTATGAATACTGTGAATAAACTTTGAAGTAGACATGCCAGCGAGGGAAAGGGAACCACATTGAAGGCAAGGAGTACTCTGTAGGCTTGTGAATCAAACATAGAAGTGGGGGAGTGACCAATAGAAATAATATAATAATAATAGTCTTCATTTCATGAGGGTAGCACATAATAGTTAAGAACTAACAAATATGTGGCCCTCAAATAATACAACTGAACGGGTGGGTTGTATCGAATCAAAAATAAAAGGGAAGGGGCAGACCATAGTAATTCAAAAATCAATGGGGAGGAGTTGCCTATAGCAATTAAATAATATAACAGCAGGCCTAGGGGTACCCTATAGTAATTAAATAATATAAGGGGAGTGGTAGACTAGAGGGAAAGGGAAACACATTGAAGGCAAGGAGTACTCTGTATAGGCTTGTGAATCAAAAATAGAAGGGGAGTGACCAATAGAAATTAAACAATTCAACTGAAGGGGTGGGTTGTATCGAATCAAAAATAAAAGGGAAGGAGTAGACCATAGTGATTCAAAATCAATGAGATGTGGCCTATAGTGAAAAAAATACAGCAGCATGGGTACCCTTTAGTAATTAAATAATAGAAGGGAGGTTTTGCCTACAGTGTATAAAAAATAGAATGCAAGGCATGTCCTTTAGTAGTAAAATAATAGAAGTTAGAGGGTGGGCTAGTGAATCAAAAATAGAAGGGGAGGAGTGACCAATAGAAATTAAATAATTGAAGTTAGAGGGTGGGCTATATTGAATTAAAAATATAATGCAGGGGTTGACCATTGTAATTGAAAACATATATGGCCTGTAGTGATTACATAATAGAGCAGTAGGGGTACCCTATTGTAATTAAATAATAGAAGTATTAATTCAAAAATCAATGGGGTGTGGTTCATTTAAATAGTAGAATTAAATAGCAGAACAGCAGGGGTATCCTATAGTAATTAAATAATAAGGGGAGGGGTAGACTATAGTGACTACAAATTAGAAGTGGAAGGGTGGCCAAAAGTAATTAAATACTTGAAGTTAGAGGGTGGGCTAGTGAATGAAAAATAGAAAGGGATAGTGGGCAATAGAAATTAAATAATCGAAGTGGACAGGTAGGCTATATTGAATCAAAAATATAACGAGAGGAGTAGACCATAGTAATTCCAAACTCAATGGGCCATGGGGTGAGGCCTATAATAATTAAATAATACAACAGGAGGGGTATGCTATAATAAAATTAAATAAGAGGAGGTTTACCCAAATTTATATTTCAAAAAAATAATGGTCGCCGATGTTCGCATTGCGGACCTATTTCTAATATTGCTGTTGGCTGAAGTAACTATCTATTATAGTTATTGTTCCTCATCCAGTCCAATTCTTCTCTCTGTGCATTATATATACATGTATATATAAATTATACCCTGAGCGGGATTCAAACCCACGGCCTTGGTATATCAAATATACACAAAACAATGAAATTAGCCAGTGGGAATTGCTGTAGGTACCATAAAACCAATACCTGAGTGTATTCTTCATGGGTCATTATTAGGAAGTATATTGTTTGCCAGGAATTTTGTTGCAGATATAGTCATTGATCCCAATGTTTTCATTGTTATTTTCTCTTCCACATTTCAACAAACTTGTCTGATAGTGTAGTTGATGGTATGAGACAGTATACACTTGGTATATAGTGTAGTTGATGGTTTGAGACAGTATACACTTGGTATATAGTGTAGTTGATGGTATGAGACAGTATACACTTAATTGGTATATATATATATATGCTGTTTTTTTATTTCCATTGTTTCCTTCTCATAATCTCTAAATATTAAATATTATAAAGCCAATATATACTTTTGGTGTTCCTGTTACTAAGATATAATTCTTGCAGCAACTGCATTTCTGCTTTCCTGATAGACTCCTCATCACAATTTTATTGTTTTACTATAATAATTATATTATATTGTAATCCTTGTTAAACTTGTGATGGAAGTAATATAAAGTTGTAACTGCAGGGAATTTACTGTCATTTCATTCTCCTTGTGAAAAAAAATACTACTGATTTAGACAAAAATAATATTTGGTAAAATCACTGATATACATGCATGCATGTAAGCTAGCATGCATGTAAGCTAGATAATTTATCTCTACCAAGTTCTTGTAAAATAACTTATTTCCTGTTTGACATCACGTCATTAACATAGTCGAATATAACATTTATAACTCGTAGCTAGATCAGCAACACTCAAATTGTTAAATATTTTACTATTCAACTATGAGATATGTAGAATCGATTTAAAATATTTCGATTCGTATGCACTTCGACCCATTAGACCTTTTTATTTAATTGTTCTCCTTTGTTTAGTGAGTGGCACTAGCTATAGAATAACTACAACTTCCAACAGAGCTAGCTCATTACTAATTCATGACTTCAATGTTTGTGTTGGAAACGTATTTAACTTATACCTCAAATAAAATAAAAAACTAACAAGAATTATTACAAGAATTTGCTGAGCTAATATTCAGAGTGCAGAAATCACCACAACTCTCATGCACTGTAATTAAATTCCCACTTCATGCCACGTCGTACCAAATAAATTGCCGGTAAAACTAGAAATGAAAGGTCACTTGGTTGAATAGTGAAATAATTTAATACATTCTTTAAGGTTTGAAGGAAACCACTATCTACTCGATCAATCTGCTAAGTTAAATTTAGACTGAGCTAGCTCAGTTGTATATAAATTATAACACTCAATTCTCAAATATTTGTTTCACTATATACTAGCTTATGTACTTATATAAAATTGAATAAACTCTGAATTTCTAATGGAAACTGAAACAACCATATGCATAGGGGCTGATCAAAGCCAGGACCCGGCTAAAAACCACATATCGAATTGGAATTTAGCGTAATACAATAATATGAGAGATCATGATAACGACGACTCAGGATCAGAGTCCAAATCAGGTTAACTCCGAATATCTTCTAGGGAATTGACGGAGCTAGATTCACTTCTTCGAATTTATCATACCTTGACACTCGGTTTGTTTCGAGGCATGATCAATCTGAAAGGAATATATTCTTATTCAAAGCCCTGGTACTTTGTTATGACAACATTAGTATGGTAGACCAAGGAAGACTAAGAAATAGCAACAAAGAACTTGATCTACGTGATAAAATGTTTAACATACTGTCATACATATTCAATATACCCGATATTCAAATAATCACCAATCTTACCTCTCCTTTCTTCTTGAATTATATGGTACATCAATGGCATAAAAGCCAACACAGCTAAGAGAAATATTTTGTTTCTCCTCATCCCAAGTCTGATCATGATTTAAGTCCTAGATGGAAGCAGAAAAGGACTAAATTATCTGGTTCACTCCGTTGTGGACATTTGTGCATGACGTCGAAAGGGAACTGGTCTGGATCGGTTATGATAAACCCGCGCCTTGACCCAGACCCCTTTCGTGAACGAAATAATTTGTATAAATTAAAGCGGAAATAATAAAAACATCAAAACGATGCTCATACAAAAGTCTATTAACTATATAAATCCCGAATCATTTATACATTTTCTCTTTGAGATGACAGTGGTTTATATTTTCATGTTGGAGATCCCAGGTTGCTGATCTAAAAATATCATCACGTGTGAATAATTTTAAGAGCCTGCAAGCATTGTTTCCCCCCACGAAAGTAGTTTCAGCGCTATTCGACAAATAGATTATACCGCAAACTGATGGGCCGCATTTCATTGCTCGATCGAGACTTCTGGTTTTATGAACTTCTGACTACTCCCTTCAGAAAATTGAAAACAGCTAGTTTAGAGACAAAAGACTGAATTTATATTTTAAAAAGTTACTTCTGTTGGTTGGCCGGAAACTTCTAAATATATTTCTTGCAACAACTTTTTAAGATATTGTTTACACAATAAACTGTATTTCACTTGTTGACTCGGTATTTCTATATCTCGGGTGTATAATACCTAATTGAAAAAAACAGTTCGCGGTTAATAATTAACAAATAAAGAAGCCTTAGCCATGTTTTATACTCTGATAAAAATGGCTTTTTAGCCAACAAGAGCCCATCTGGGTTTTCACTCGGGCCACATGAGATTGAAGATGAAATATACACTTTCATTTGAAATCCTCTTAGTAATAACCGAAGGGAAGAATTATTAGCTGAATTTAGCAGTCTTTAGAAGTGGCCGGTAGCACGGTGACATTCATTCTCTGCTCCCCTAGTATATATATGTAATTTAATATTTTTGTTTTTCTCGTGTATGTAAATTAAAGAAATTCATGTAACGCACGCTTACAATTTAGTCTGCTGTTCTGCAGGTTCAGAGTACTAATAGATGAGTATTATAAGTTGTATCCTGTCCACCTGTGATGGAGCTGTCACTATATTTCTCTACTGTTCTTTCTACCCTGCGGCTCTTTATCGCAGCTCGCTGCCTCGCGGCTCTTTCTCCGCGGCTGTTCTCTCTGGAACGGTCATGTTAATTATATCAGTCGTGGTCAATTTGTGTTCCTCTGTGTAACTTTATCTGCTGTTCTTGCTATACATGATGAGCCATTGGTATTTGTTGGATTAAAGATTATTAACTGAAATGCCTGTTGGTTATCTCTATTTAAAAGCTTTTACCCTCCTTCCCAAAACTGCAGTCTGCTCATTATATTACAGAACTATAAAGGGAACTGTTGGAAGCCTTTAATTTCTCGAACCAAAACCTCGGCCGTGAGAGGATTCTTGTTTACCTTGAGAGTTGAATATTGCTTCGCTCATCATAAATTATTCTGTGCTGTTTATTTCTCCGGGGTATTTCTGGCTTCGTGTTGGCGAGCGACAGTGTCGGCTCTCACAGTTCAGGTGTTCAGATGTCTTCAGACTTCGATAGAGGAGAGAAACCCATAACTGCTCAACCACAGTATATATATATATTTGCTAGTAAATCGCTATATTTCGCTATAAATCAGCTATTCAGTATACCTGTATAGTATAACGTACAGAGGTCTCGATACGAGATCGGTAAACCAACCAAAAACACGTTCAAAAATATTTTAGTGTTGGCCTACAGATCACGGTGTTTGCACTGGTATGTATTATGACCGAGAGTAAAATGAAATGTGGCATAAAACCAACGAAACGTACCTCAAACAAGAATACCGTCCGATGGCGAAATCTATTAGCGCCACGAGGTCAATTAATGCATAATTTAACTTATGCGCAGAACTCGGGCCTGCCACAGGCAGCCCGAGTAATAAGAGCGCGCGTACTATATTATAATCCTATTTATAGTTTGAAAGCAGTCCCGTAGCTTAGCATTTAGCCCACCTCCTCCTGTATTCGTTGTTATATATAATATTTATTACACTGTAAACGATGCAGTTTACTGTTTTTCAATAATACTTCCTTTAATTCTACACCGAAACGCGGAATTGAGAACTTACCCGTATATATAAATTACATGCAATTTTCGCGACACTTTAATTTCGGCCGATTTTTAATTGAAATGTCGTTCAAACTGATGTGACTCCGATCTATAATAATAATAATAATAATAATAATAAATCTTTTGAGAGGAGGCCTCCGTCACTTATGTAAAAGTGGTTTTCAGGAGGGTCCTCTATACTGACATAAAATTAAAATTAAAAAGACAAAATGGACATGGAATAATAGATAAAAGTATCAATAAGAAACAACGATCATAAAAGATAAAACTAGCATAAATACTGATTAATTAAAAACTTATTTATATTTCTTTTAAAACTGAATCAACTTAGGCATGGGCTTTTTTAATTCATTTGGCAGGGAAGCCCAATCGTTTGTTGCCCTAAAGTATGTAGCACGCCTTCCCCATTCTGTCCTCGGCTTGGGGAGTCTCGGCAGATATCCATTCCTAGTATTATAACCATGCGACTGACTTAAAGTAGTTTTGAAAATATCAAAGTGTTCTGGAATATCCCCTTTGATTGCATTCTGAACGGCAACACATCTATGTCCAAAACGCCTTCCAACCAATGGGATCCATTTAAGCGATGCCAGGGCCTCAGCTGACGACAGCTTGCCTCCTTCAATCTTTTTAGCAAATCGATTTTGGAATGCCTGTAGCTGTTCCATTTCTGATTTCACACCAGGCTAGTCTCCCCAGACAGCGTCCGCATAATCTAAGTGGGGGAGCACAAGGCCATTAAAATACGCCATGCGAGTTCTCTTATCGAGCATGTGTGAAATACGGTTAAATACCGATAACCGATGGCCTAGTTTCCGTAATAAGTTACTAATGTGTTTCTTCCAGTTCCACTTTTCATCCAATGTTACTCCAAGGTATTTAAAATTATGAACGCGATTTATTTGCCCACCATCCGAAGAGAACTCAAAATCCTCAAAAGTTGACAACGTTGTTTTGCTACCTGCCAGCATTATCTTGGTCTTCTTAATATTCAGGGTCAATCTATTGTCCGTATACAAGAGACCATCACATAAGTAGGTGATGGTCTCTTCCGAGATTAGGCTGTAATCACGTCCAAAAGCCTCTTGAAGTTTAAAAGGTGTTGACGCAGCGAACACCAAAACGGCATCGTCTGCATACAAATCCATTCGACTCTTCTCCACAACTGTTGGTAGACTATTAATGTGAACATTAAATAGCAGTGGACCTAAAATACTCCTCTGAGGTACACCGAGGGCAATTGGGTGGGTCTCCGACATTTCCCCATTTATCCACACACTTTGTCGTCTGGCAATAAGATAAGACTTAAACCATCTCAGAGTTCTTCCCTGCAGTCCAATGTGTTCGAGCTTTCCCAGGAGCACTTTATGGTTTATAGAGTCAAATGTCAAATGTTATCAACAAATAACAAACCAGTGAGTTTGCCTCCATCCATGGCCTCAAGTACCCAGTTATTTAGTTGCCCTATAGCTTGGGCGGTACTGCGTCCACGCCTAAACCCGTACTGGTTCCCATACAAAAAACCCAACCGATCTAAATATGCACTCATCTGTGTGTGTATCACTCTCTCCATGACTTTACTCAACACCGGCAACACAGAAATGGGCCGATAGTTTTCCACAAACAGCTTTTCCTCAGCCTTATACAAAGGAGTTACACGCGCGCAACTTTCCACAAGGCAGGGACAGTTCCATCCGTGATTTATTTATTGATGAGATAGGTTATTGAGGGAGCAAGCTCTACCTCAGCATCTCTTACCAACCTTGCCGGTATTTTATCAAGTCCTGCTGCCTTGTTAACTTTCAGTGAATGTAATATTTCACGAACAGCCTTAAAACCCCGGGGGGGGGGGGGACTCCCATATAAAAGGGGTAGGATGCTCGTCGGACATTTTCGATTTGACCCCTAAGAGGTACTAAAATGGGCGTGGCTCAAGCCTATTTTGACCCCTAAAAGATAATAAAAATGTAAATTGATAACAGCTTTTTTGTTCAATTGACACCCGACCCCTAAAAGGTACCGCTTTAAATAGAAATGTATGTGTTTGATGGTGGATACCCTAAGTGGTACCAAACTCCTGATTTTGACCCCTAAAAGGTACGACGAGCATCCATGTACCCCTCACATAAGGGAGTCCCCCCCCCCGGGCTTAAAACCAACTTGCTGTAAATCCCAGGGGTTTTCAATATCCGTTTGTAAATTGGGCTCGTGATTTTTCCAGGCGTCCCTTGCTACTGCGCGCAACTTGCTTGCAACTTTACTTCCAATGGTTGCAAAGAACTTGTTAAACGTTGAGGCTACGACCTTAGGTTCTAACAAAAGACGCTTGCCATCCTGCACTTGAAACACAGATCCTCCATCTTTCTTTGCTCCAATCACTGAGTTCAACGACTGCCACATCTCTTTGGGGCCCACAGCTGATTCAATTAGGTTCTTATAATACAAAGCCTCAGCCGCTTTTCTCTTCCTGTTGGTAAAGTTTTTCAACTTACGATAATTGTCCCATTGTTCCTGTTGAGCACCTGATCTTTTCGCAACTTTAAACAAATAATCCCTTTTGGCCATTAACTCTTTAAGATCGTTTGTAATCCAAGGCTTGAGTGCACCCTTTATTCTCAACTTTTTTATAGGATCTGGTAAGTTTCTACAGTCACGAAATATCGCCATCCCAAATTTCATGTACCACTAATCATATAGGCTAGCAGGCCCGCAGGCAGGAATACAATTTGGCAAAACAATTTGGTGATTGTTTTTTATCATCATCATTATTATTATTATTATTGCTGGCGAGCCGCCAGGCGAGACAGCGCTGCAAGTTTGAAAGTACGTGGATTTCTGTTTCAGGTTTTTCTGTATGTCCGGATTATTTGTGAGTCAAGTCACGTGAGAAAGTAAGCACGTGAGCTAGCGTATAGCAAGCGGGCACGGAGGGTACAAAGTGCAGGTTGCAGGTTGACAGGTTTCGGTTGATAAATGAAATAAATTTATGGGCATGGCTTTTTGGCGATCGCTGGTTCTGAAAGACCCCACATTATCCTTCGTAGCCGCTTTTTATGTAGTCTCCCTCGCAGCCTCTTTTAGTGTCGGGCTCCCTGTGCTAGCACAGGGAGCCCGACACTAAAAGAGGCTGCGAGGGAGACTACTTTTTATGTCGTCACGCAGTTTATTGTTTGCCGAAGATTTATAAGGGCTTCAAACTCCGGCTTTGTCTTATTTCTTATTTTACTGAACTGTTCAGAATACCTTGAAATTACCATTCAATAAATCTACCTTAGTTTACCCTCGAAGATTTATTTTCTCTTCTTCGCCGTTATTCAATTCCAGGGAAATACACACGCGTACCCACAGGCAGCCCAATCTATGGGTTTGTGCATGAAATAGAAGATATGTATGGTTTTTATAAATCCTTTCAAATTGCCGTACAATGTATAAATAAACATACCTTTTCGCTGGGTGTCTGGAAAACGAAGACCTAGAAAGCGAAGACCGAAGACCGAAGACCTAGAAAACGAAGACCCAAAAACGAAGACCCCATAAATAATATAACATGATATGTTACATGCTGCTGCTATTGTTAATTGGAAATCGCGAATCGCAGTTGAGCCGTAAAAGTGCGTTGGGGAAGAAATGATCTTTGTTTTACGGATCTGAAATATATCGAAAATATATATACGTCGGTTAGACACATGCAATACAATACAATAGTTTATTAGCATTCCCATATACATACATGGTATTGCCTAATTAATATTGAGATTAGAGAAGCGAAAAAAAAAATTATACAGTTCTTTGTAACAAGATATTTCTCCTCTCAAAAGCTTCATATATAAAGTGACTCACTTGTTTGCAAACAAATGGATCGACATTACTAAAGAAAAAAGATATTCGATCTTTATCTCGTAATCTCGAAAAACTCTTACAATATTTACTAATTTCTTCAAACATAGACTTCCTTAGGTCTAAATTGGATATAGGCACAAATAAAAACATTATCTGTGTGTCGGTTAGACACATGCAATTTAATCTAAATTGGATATAGGCACGAATAAAAACATTAGCTGCAGTTATTTACGCTAGTTATTTACCCTAGCGTAAATAACTGCAGCTAATGTTTTTATTCGTGCCTATATCCAATTGAGATTAAATTCTGTCTAACCGACACACAGATAATGTTTTTATTCGTGCCTATATCCAATTTAGATTAAATTGCATGTGTCTAACCGACGTATATATATTTTCGATATATTTCAGATCCGTAAAACAAAGATCATTTCTTCCCAAACGCACTTTTACGGCTCAACCGCGATTCGCGATTACCAATTAACAATAGCAGCAGCATTTAACATATCATGTTATATTATTTATGGGGGTCTTCGTTTTGGGGTCTTCTTTTTCCAGGTCTTCGGTCTTCGGTCTTCGGTCTTCGCTTTCTAGGTCTTCGTTTTCCAGACACCCCCTTTTCGCTTCCATGTTGTTTCCTGTGTGGTTTGTCTTGTCTTGAAACCATTTTAGGCTGTTTTGGGGAGTTTTTCATGAGCCGAGGTGGATGAAAAACTCCCCAAAACAGCCTAAAATGGTTTCAAGACAAGACAAACCACAATGGAAGCAACATGGAAGCGAAAAGGTACGTTTATTTATACATTGTACGGCAATTTGAAAGGATTTATAAAATCCATACATATCTTCTATTTCATGCACAAACCCATAGATTGGTCTGCCTGTGGTGTACCGTCCGTTGCATGTGGTGGAGCCCATTGAGGCAAACAAAGCAGCAAATGACAACCAATTAGTTTGGATTATAAAGTATGACAAAGAATATCTACACCAGTTCGCGGTAAATTCCGACATTTTGAAAGGGGTGCAAACATGGCTCGAAATACAGTGTTTGTATGGGAATCGATGGGAATCAGATGCCAAATAAAATCCGTAAAATCGAATTAATTATTTTATGAAATATTCTTCAGATACAAACTTAAAGGATTCCAGGTAAAAGATTAACATATAGAAATTTGAGGGATGTATAGCTGTGCTGGGAAGCGTGCAATCATGTTTTCAGTTTTTCATACGTCTGTGATTTGACTCGTTTTTACAGACAATGTATGGAAAACTGAAAACACGTCGCTTCGGTCCTCGACTCTCGTCACTTCGCTCCTCGGCGCCTAAGTTTCGTAGAACCTCTGGTACTCAGGGTACTCGACAGCATGTCACTTTCAATTTGAAACTACTAGTTATTATTACTATTGCTGTTGTCGTTATCGTTGTTATTATTATTATGATGATGATGATGATGATTATAATTACTATTTTGAAATATAAGAAATCGATTGAAGTTGAGGGATCTGTATAGGACCCTATAAACAGATCCCAGGACCCGAACAGATCCCCACTTGTACCCGAACAGATCCCCAGTTGTACCCGAACAGATCCTGAAGGATTTATAGGAATGGACTCATGGAAAGTGGATGGAATGTGGTAAACTTCGCTAATATATTCCTTAGCTTACTTTACAAACCTGAGTCACGAAACTTGGTCAACATTCCCCCTCTAGAGCAAACATTACTAAATGACAGTCACATGTGACTCCAAGCTGATGACGTCATTAGTCACGTGACTTTAGTTACGTATGAGGAACCGAAACGGGATCTGCGCGCATATAGAGACTTGGACTACACATTTTGTTTGAAAATTTGTTTAAATATTTTTTTTCTGTTTTTATTGAATCAAATATATAACTACTACAACTTATATAACTAATATTCAACTAGCAACTGTGAATTGTTGAACATGACATACATTGTGACTCAAACCTGTTTTCTTTTCATCTACATTTATTTAGTTGGCAGCAACTATATACAGGAGACATGTATGACGCCAACATTAAATTATTAAATATAAAAATAAATAAAATATATCCGATTTAAATAAAAAAATAAAAAAATACATTAATCCTGTAAATACTATCCAAGCTTAGTCTTAAAAACAGATAGAGGGCTAGCATTTGTTCGTTCATTCGTCCATTCATCCCCCCATTTCCTGTACGTCTTTCTTTCTAATATTTGTATACGTGTGTACAGAGACGTTTTTTTTCAGTAGAGGCAATCTGGCAATGCTAGGCGCTGTTGCTGAGAATGATTGACAGGTGGTTTACCATGAATATTGACCGCTAAGCTGACAATGCATCCCAGTTCGAACGGGAAGCGACGACGGCCTCCGCATCATTACACCGCATGCCAGGGGCGGTGTTTCCTCAAACGTGAACAAGAACGGCATTATATACACTTCTGGCCATGAAGCTGAGCTCCATTACTACTGCCTCGATATCAACGATCAAGATCAGGATGACGACCAGGATGACGACCCGGCGAAATACACTAAGTAGCCACCCGATGACACCGCGGCGACCTCCATGACGCTACGTTATGGACAGGGCAAGGTCACCAAACGATACTGCAGCAAATGCCGCGGTATATGAGTTACTCTTCTGGCGTTTATGAAGTAGGTGGGGCGCTTGCCTGGTACTCAGACGATCAGGAGTTAGGCGAGGACTGTGCCCATCACGAATGGTCATTATTAAGTAGATTAAGCCACGGATCTCACATATATATTAAAGTGAGCTAAGTGAAACCCGGGGGGAGGGGGTGGGGGTGGTCAAAATGGCAAATTAAATAAACAGGTGACCTTAGTGCCCTTAGTAGTGTGACGTGTGACGTGTGACGTGTGACGTGTGACGCGCTATGATTCATCATGCCAAAATGTTTGTCTCAAATGTTCCAGCGGTTAAAAAGCTAAATCGAACAAATTTTGTCACATATTGTAAGATGCCCACGAGGAATGTCTTTTAGGGTGTGACTGGAAACAACTAAACTAAAGGCGTATCCAATTCACAAGTTTGAGGGATACTGGATTGAGTCGCATTTAGAACTACTGGGACATGAAAACGTGAAATTCGCTTATGATGAAATCTGATACGTCACGTGACCACTGCATCGAGATCAAATGTTGACTTTTGGGTTTCTTTCTACCCCCTCTTAATTACGAGGCTAAAACGAGGAGGAAAATCACCTCCGCTGTGATGCACTCCTGACCTTCAGCTATAACTTATAATTTACGTTGTTTCATGTTCAACAATTCACCTTGTGGATTACCATTGTTTTATTGAGCAAAATGAGTCACGTTCGTACGCTAGCTGCGCGAATACTGGCTAAAATTGTTTAAAAGAGTTGAATATTAGTTATATAAGTTGTAGTAGTTATATATTTGATTCAATAAAAACATTTTTTTATTTATTTAAACACCTGTTTTAAACAAAATATGTAGTCCAAGTCTCTAAATGTGCGCAGATCCCGTTCTGGTTCCGCATACGTAACTAAAGCTGAGTCACGTGACTAATGCACGTCATCAGCTTGGAGTCACATGTGTCATTAATGTTTGCTCTCGAGGGGAATGTTGACCAAGTTTCGTGACTCAGGTTAATTGTAAAGTAAGGAATATACTAGCGAAGTTTACCACGTTCCATCCACTTTCCATGAGTCCATTCCTATAAATCCTTCAGGATCTGTTCGGGCCGGGTACAATTGGGGATCTGTTCGGATAGATCCTGGGATCTGTTCTGATACAATTGGGGATCTGTTCGGGTCCTCAGTGGGATCTGTTCGGGTCCTGTACAGATCCAATGGTCTTCAGTACTTCACCAGTGAGCTGCTTGCAAGAGTTACAAAGCAACGAGTTACGAGCCTTGTGTTGAGGAGCCGGGGTGGCGCAGTGTTGAGTTTGTTGGTATCTCACCCTTGCTCCGAGGGTTTTTCTCCAGGTACTCCGGCCGGTTTTCCTCCCTCCACAAAAACCAACGCGCTAAATTCCAATTCGATCTGTGGATTAGCCGGGTCCTGACTTTGATCAGCCCCTATGATTGTTTCAGGTCTCGTTAGAAATTCAGAGAGTCAGAGTCAGTTTGGCGTTCTTTCCCACCATTTCCTGTCGACATTTTCTTTGGTTTGGTCGCCATTTTCGTCATTTTAATTTTAGTGCCTCGGTAAAATAATTGGTTTGGCTACGGGCCTGATACGGCAGTTGTTATACATGGCAGACTAGCCTGTTCACAGGCTCTAGATACTGGGGGAAATGATGAAAATAAAACGTGGCGAAAACAAAATGGCGGACGGAAGCCCTTCACGTTGTCTACCCCAGTTCTCGTCTTCTCTTTTGTTTTGTCAGATTTTTTAGTTTTTTTTTAGTATCCATGCAGGGCCTGTGAACAGGCTAATGGCAGACAATCTAATATAGCAAACTTGCCTCGGTTAAAATTTGGTCTGGCTATGGGTCTGAAAAGGCAATTAACCAACCTTGTATCTAGTTAGCATGATAATCAAAAGCTATCCATATAGAAATAGAAAGACGGTTTGTATCAGTGCAGGAAGAACGGCTCCATCCTCCATACTATAAAAATGTCACTACATTTTGAAGGAGGTGCAAACATGGCGCGAAATACAGTGTTTAATGGCCTACGTGTAAATTTTCACCTCCTTTCACTTCACTTTCCTTATGATGAAATTATGATTAATCAGATGATACAGCTTAATGTACATTTCTTAGTTGTTATTGTATTTTTTTTTACCGTACATTAACAGTCCTTAACTTCTTTTCAATTTAAAAAAATATATATTTACTATATGACTATGATTACTTGGATTTATAGGCAAAGGCAGATCACACTACACATATTTATTTCACTTAATGGGGAGTTGACTTAGAAAACTTTTAGTTCCTTCAACTTCCCTGCACCCTTTCCTATTATATATTTTCTTCTTTCCCCTTCCCCCCATATCTATTATCATAATTATTAAGTGTATGTCTGTAAACTACCCAAATGTAAAGTAACGAGTGTGAAATAAAGAAAGTTTGTATGGTGAATCCGACGCTAAATAATTTCGGTAAAATCGAATTTCTGAAATATTCGATTCACAGTCTGCAAATTTAACTAAAATACCAGGCAAAAGATTACCTGATCAAAATGTGAGGGATGTAGCTGTGCTGGGAAGCGTGCAGTCGTGTTTTCAGTTTTCCATACATTTGTCAGTTTGACTAAACATCGCGAGTCGAGGGTCGTGAGTACGAGCGGAGTGAGCCGCGAAACTGAAAATCGGCAAGCGGAGCGTGCCAGTCTCCTTTTTCCATTTTCGCGCGGCCAAAATCACTTTCTTTCCGTTAGGGTGCGGGCGCAGGTACCCAAAACATTTTTATAATTCTAAATAAGTATCAAAATCCGCAAAATCGAATTTCTGAAATATTCTTCAGATAGCGTCGGATGTAGCTGTGCACGTGCTGGGAAGCGTTCAATCGTGTTTTCAGTTTTCCATGCATTTGTCTGTAATACCGAGTCAAAGTCCGCGGGAAAATTTACAGACAATGTATGGAAAACTGAAAACATGATTGCACGCTTCCCAGCACAGCTACATCCCTCAATCTTTTACCTGGCCGTGGTACCTTAAGTTTGTATCTGAAGAATATTTCAGAAATTCGATTTTACGGATTCAGTTATTTGGCATCGGATTCCCGATACAAACATTGTATTTCGCGCCATGTTTGCACCCCTTTCAAAATGTCGGAATTAACCGCGAACTGGTCTATTAGCAAAACCAGGAGCCCATTACCAAGAGCGTCCATATATACTATAACGACGAAGAAAGGCTGATTATACGGTAATGGGTAATTTATATAACCAATATTTCGGCTGGCACGGCCAACCTTCTTCAGGGTTTACAAGTGAACTGGCAAGAAAACGTTAAAAATTCAAAAGTATGGAATCTGACACTGTGGTGTGAAATTACAAACATGGTGATTACATGAGTCATGAGCGTGATGATAGACGGAGGAAAAATACAGGAGTTAAGGAATATGATATACAGTAGATATTTACAGTTCTTCCTTTCTATTAATACCTTTAGGTTCTAGTGTTTGACCTTTATCAATAAGATGTGCTTCGCGAGGCACATCTTATTGATAAAGGTCAAACACTAGAACCTAAAGGTATTAATAGAAAGGAAGAACTGTAAATATCTACTGTATATCATATTCCTTAACTCCTGTATTTTTCCTCCGTCTATCATCACGCTCATGACTCATGTAATCACCATGTTTGTAATTTCACACCACAGTGTCAGATTCCATACTTTTGAATTTTTAACGTTTTCTTGCCAGTTCACTTGTAAACCCTGAAGAAGGTTGGCCGTGCCAGCCGAAATATTGGTTATATAAATTACCCATTACCGTATAATCAGCCTTTCTTCGTCGTTACTGTTTACACATTTTCGCTGATTAGATCCCTCCAAGGTGATCCGGTATTATACTTCGTCCGTTGGTCCCTGCAGTTTTACAGTTTTCATATATACTATACCCGTGAGTTAGCGTATGACCGGTTTGAGCTATTTTTACTCGGGCCAGGCCTTCGGCCGAGGCACGAGTCGGAATTCGCAAGTGTTTATCCTTTATTTTTTTTGTGTCGAGATTTTGCGGCGTCAACCAATCAGATTGCACCTTCTTTGAAGATCTTTTCGCCACCTTATCAATCAGATTGCACTGTGCTGGTCACGTGAACAATCGCCAGGCCAGTGTTACTTAATTTATTCACACAACTTAACACAGTAAAATCAAGATGGCAGACCCGCGAGGAAATTTCTCTCAAATTTGGAGTCCCAATTCTCTCAAATGTAAGCAGTTTAATGTTTTATTTAACTTCACTCGTGGGAAAGCACTCCAACAGGCTCAGGATATTTCAACTGGCACTCTTGTCGGAGCCGAAGGACCGCGTTTTTTACCCAGATGGCCATAGATTGTATATACGCGCGACACGACGACGCCTCAGCTCCCGGCTAATCCACAGATCGAATTGGAATTTAGCGTGTTGATTTGCTACAGAAATCAAAGGTTTCTTCGATAGAAATGGCAAGATGTTGTGTTTTTCTAGGAAGACTTTGGATGGAAATTTCTCACATTTTACGAAAGGATTATGGATTAACGACCATTAGCATATACCACACCAGTGAATATCATTTTCCGCGCGCTCTGGTTGGCTACTCAAACAGTGAATATGAATTCATATTCACCTCCGAGCAAAGCAGCGATCATCTCGCGCGAGTTTTGTCCATTTGACAGAAAATAAAATAACTATTTGGTGCTGGCTATTCACCTGGAGTGTGGTATATACTAAAACAAACGTTCACCTCAGTGTTGGTGAATAGTGGTGGATAAACCACTATTCACCTCCACTTCGGTGAATAATTGTTAATTAACTGGCGCTCCTCTACGCATGTGGTGAAATTACGTTTGTAAGTAAAATACACATTTACTGGTATCTGCACTGACTAAATTTAGGTCCTTTAAAATTCCTCTTTTTCGGGTATATTATAGTTTATTGCATCTAAGTGGAAAAAACTATTGAAAGTGATATTACTCATAATCTGAACGTTGCAAAACGCTTTTAAAATCACGTCTTTGACCGGAAGTTGCAGCTGATGGACGAGCGGAAGACTGGGTCGGTTACTAGCGAAGACTAGACCATCGGACACAAATGATGGGTAGACACGGCTACCCTGGGTACCAGAGGTTCTACTGTCTCCATTCGCGAAAGTTAGGCGCCGAGGAGCGAAGCGACGAGCCTCTGGTACCCAGGGTAACATGCGGCCAACCGTCAAAACGTCGAGGCCTAATAAACTGCAAATCGCCTCAAAATCACTCACACGGCTTCATTAAGTATCAATCTTTTATTATTGAAGATTTATTTCGTAGGAATCGGAAAAGAGAATTCACAAGGAACAATTATATAAAATCTTCCGAGATACCACAGGTAACCCAACAGATTAATAAGCGGGAAACATGTCGAGTCTGGGCCGCCTGTGATCGTACATATCAATTTCAACTGCATAACTAAATATATAAAACAACCTTTCAATAAATCTTCTTGCTTAAATTTTATCTTCCTTTCCAGGCTTGGTACGTAGTCAGAAAAACACTCCCCGCTATATGAGGACTCATGATAGGATTGTTCAAGACACATTCAAATATCATGCACGTAGCGACCGATCGAGGCTGACAAAGGCAATTGCACGGTCTCTGCTTCCCATTTCTAGGGAAGAACCAATACCTTTTGTGTCTGTACCTTTTCTTCCTTTCATTTGTTATTCGCTGAGACTTGTTTTTTCTTTACTTTTCAGAAGAAACGCCATCAATCGACTTCGACATCGTCTTGAGGTCTTAGCCCCCATTTGGACAACGGATTAATTATTGACTATGCGTACAAAGGTACCGGAAGTCACGCTTGAGCTCGTGGGGCACACCTTGCCAATGATAAACTAGAAGTAATCATAGATTATTAAAGTGCGTTTGACATAATGTGTTTGGCTACTTATGGTAAAACAAACATAACCGGCCTTTGGAGACTGAAAGATTGCTTCAGTGTTCTGGACTACACTGTTGATATTAATAGACTGACTCGATCTATTGTGGGTGTAAAGTTTTGAATGTTTTCACTAATAAGTTATACAACTTGTATAACAAGAGGTCCCGAGTGGCCTAAACTCGATCGGGCCACCTAGGAATAACTTAATACATGAAGTTCTTGCATATTTTTGTGTCATACATGGTCAGTTGTGCTAGGGAAGCCGGATAATAGACCTAGTTTTTGCCCCATTTCAGACCAACAAGATACAACTCAAGTTATGGAGTTTAAAGCATATTTTGAGGGTTCCAGAGGAACGTTTGTGAATACTTACGTACGAAAGGACATTTCAAATACATTTTTCTCTGAATGCTTTTATGATATTCCTATGAAACCACTCATGAAGACTTCATAAACTGTAACGAATAATCGTGTGGTTGGAAGTCATGGAAATAATTTTTGTTACAGCGTTGTTAATATTTAACTTTTATTTGTAAGAATACCTGATATCGCGCGTTGTAAAACCAGAAAATGGATTTCCAACCACACGATTTTTTCAAATCCCATTTTCAACAATATTATAAGGTCAAATGGACTCATTTCAACGTGTAGGCTTAATAAAACGCAAAATATAAAATACTGAGGCACCAGGGGGGTCTAGTGATAATTCAATTAGCAAAATGGGGATGTGTACAAATTTATTCCGCAATTAAAGCTAAATCTTTTTTATGTGGCCCTTCTGCATGTAAATGTTCAATTATCTACTCTATTCCAAATCAAATACATTTTTTTCAAAATTGGGTAAATATTGACCATTTTTGCCAGTGCAGATACCTTATTACCAGATTGCGTTGTTGTTATTTAATGTTCGTTTCTGTTAAAAGTAATGGCATCAAATAAAGTGGTAATTAAATGGACTGATTCCTCAGTAGTTCCAGGCCAGCGTCGGCACTTTCACTCGGTCACTTCATGACATGAGTAAGAATTCGGGATTTGAACATTTATTGAGCTATACATTTTTTGTTTACAATAGATAAATGTAAAGTCGAAGCCAGTGGCTTATTTGACAATTAAGGGTCATTAATCTAGATCAAATGTTCTTACACTGCAAACTGAGAAGACAAACAAATACATGCGAGAGAAGAATGTATAAACAGGAATTAATCAGGCTAAACTAAATTACATGTACAGGTTATAGAGATTCATGAAGGGAATAAGGGAATGTCATTCTATATGTTGAGTCCTTGGGATCTAATAGTATTAGTGTTTGTATTTGTGAAAGTGGTGATGCATGTCAGACTGGTGTCCAGTTGTAAAGTGTTGATGGTAATCCTGGTTGAATTTGAATAAGGAGGACAGTGGAACACTGTAATAGTTTATTAATATGGGAGAAAATGAAACATGAGATCTGAAACTTGTAGATATTTCAAACAGTTAACACTTTAAGTTTATTGAATTATGGTTGTGTGTGGGCATGTGAGGATGAATGGGTAATAATTCTGACTACTTTTATCTGTAATAGAAAAATAGGGTGAATGTATGTAGGACTGATAAGTTGCATGATGCCCATATAAGGTTTCCATATTGTAGATAAGGTAATACAAGAGAATTATACAGAATGTGGAGAGTATCACAAGAGAAGAATTGATGGGATTTATTAATAACACCAATCTTAGAAGTTATAGTCTGAATGTGAGATGTCCAGGATAGGTGATCCCAGACTCCAAGACAAAATCATGTTTCGTTATAAATTTCAGTCTCCTTCAAGATATAGAAAATGAATATGAGCACTAATATTTGAAAAGTTACCACTCTACTCGAAATAAAACTTGCATGCAGCTTTATTTCACATTTAGAATGACACACCCTTAAATATTTGTTATGTAATCTAATATACTTGTCATGTGATACGACTCACATGGGGACACAGAGTAGAGGACAGGAGCCAGAGAAGGGACTCTAAAAGTTACAGTGTAAATATAAGCCAGACTATACGATTAAAACCTATTACATGGTGTCAGAAGTGGTCCAGAAATACAGATAGTCAATAACAAAGGTTAGATGGGCTAGAAGGACAGGAGTGTCAAATGGATGACATTTTAGTCTACGGAGAGAACCAGCAACAGCATGATGAACGACTGGAGAAAGTACTTGCGAGGTTAGAGGAGGCTCACGTTACCCTTAATCTAGACAAATGCGAATTTTCCAAGGAAAGCGTAATATTTCTTGGTCACCGGGTTGGAAAGCACGGCATTCAAGCGGATCCAAGCAAAGTTGAAGCCATAACTGAGATGAAAAAACCAGCCGACGTTAGTGAGCTTAGAAGGTTTCTCGGAATGGTCAACCAGATGGGAAAGTACATTCCCCAGTTAGCCAGTGTCAGTCAGCCATGGTGGGACCTTCTGAGTCATAAGAATTCGTGGTTATGGGGAGCAGCTCAAGACAAAGCATTCAGCGAGATAAAGAACCTCTTAACCTCTGCTCCAACCTTAGCTATATAGTCTAACGAATGATACCATAGTGTCAGCAGACGCGTCGTCTTATGGTCTTGGTGCTACATTGAAGGAGAAGCAAGCTGACGGCAAGTGGAACGCCATTGCTTACATATCTAGGGCTTTGACTCCGGTGGAGCAACGATACGTCCAGATTGAGAAGGAGGCTCTCGCCACAACATGGGCGTGTGAGAGATTGGCGGACTATTTGGTGGGTAGGACCTTCCACATAGAAACGGACCACAAACCACTAGTGTCTCTTCTAGGGTCTAAGAATCTAGATGAGATGCCTCCCCGTATCCAACGCCTGCGGCTGAGGTTGCTGAAATTCAACTTCACTATCTCACACGTGCCAGGCAAACAGCTCGTCACAGCGGACACCCTCTCACGAGCACCAGTGAATGCAACAAACAACCAGGAACTCACAGAAGAGATTAACCTGTATGTTAACAATGTGATTTTGCAGCTCCCGGCAACAGATGCACGACTTCGTGATATCAAAGATCGTCAACAGGAGGACGAAGTCTGCCGGCAGTAAGCTGAGTATTGTAATATAAGGACGGTTGGCCAGACAAACATCCATGGCCAGAAATCACGGACATCGCTACTGAGCATGCTCGTATTTTGTCAAACAAAATGGCGTCTAAACTAATAAGAGAATGTATTAGCCAGAATAAATATTTTAGAATAAAAGTACTTTCTAGCATACCTGTAGTATTTGCCGAGTTGGTTTCCGTTTCAAGATCACAACCCTAATCTCAAGTGATGGATTGTATATCCAAATCATTCCATTTTCAGCGTACAAAATAAAGCTTAAAATCAGTTCCCTTCGTCCCGTATATCTCTTGTATTTTGTTGGAAAAAACCCATGTTGCCATCTTCCACACTGGCTGGCTAAGACTCCTCAGTTAAACTGGAGTAAGTTTGCCGAGTTCATATTTCATCAAAGTTGACGTGATATCCTGCATACACAGCGATTTTCATCCACATTTATGCACTAGTCAATTGAAACTCCGGCCCCCGGACCCCCGGGACATAGCGGGGAATGTAACATTTATACAGTGTTACATTTTGACCTTTTCCCCGCCCATCGGGGACAGTTGGCTGTTACAATACCCGCCCCTATGGCCCCGGTATGTGCTTCACAATTTTCAATTGGGAGGAGGCATTGATAAATTGAATATACATAAGCTTCAATCTGTTGTTCCATTATTTGAAAAAAATACGTTTTCTGAAGCACATCACTAGCGGATCCAGGGGAGGGGTTTCGGGGATTGCAACACCCACTATGATTCCTGTAAGTCACTAAATTCAATTTTAAAATCTCTAGATTAAAATAAAATCATTTTGCAAACCCCCCTTTCACAAAATCCTGGATCCGCCCCTGTACATTTTCTATTACTATACATGCTTTCCGCACTTTTACAGTCTCCACCATTGTCTTGTTGATCAGAAACCGTTGTCTGTCAACAAAAAAAAAACAATGCGACAAAGGAATATAAAGGAAATGTCATGAAGCTGCGTTTAAATATATTTAAGTAATGATCCGTGTAAAAAGTACGACAAAATCCATTGTTATGTGGCATTGAGCCTCCCTCTCATGGGATTTCAGTCTGTGTTTTAGACTACGAAAACACTGGGTGATAATTATGATTATTCTGAAATAAAAGTAGTATGAAGTCTTAGTTTCATTCCATTTTTATGAACTAATTATCTTCCAACCAATAGGAACAGCCAAAAACTAGCTACGAAACATACAGGCACGATTGATAAGGTTCCGAACATACGATTTGCCGCTTTACAAACGACATTTGGAACCGCAGTGCAAATCGTAATTTTAATAGTTTGAAAAATTGGAGGAAATTAATGGGGCTATGTCATGGTACTGCGCATGTATCGAGTAATCGCTCGGTTGGTGGCTTTAATTGGATACAAATAGTTAAACTTCCCTCCTTCAATGCTTGATTGAAAGGATTTTCAATATATTCCTGGAGACTGTTTATATACACTGTTTGTTGGTCATTTATGCATATTTGTTTTTATTTTAAGCATCCCACATGGCCGAGAGGTTCCAGGGGTGGATCCAGGGTAGTTTATGTGATTTCCGTAAACTACTCAACTTTTTTCAAACCTCTAAATTTTAGGTAGTTTATTACTAGATTACTAGGAGTAAACTACTCAGGAGTAAACTACTAGGAGTAAACTACTCAGAGTAAACTACTCAGTCCAAACCCTGGATCCACCCCTGGGTTCGGTAGGTCATATCAAAAACGGTGGAAATTACTGTTTCGATTCCGGCCCGGAACGCGAAGCCTATTACCGTGACACAGCCCCTTTAAACCTTTAAGGCGATTTTCATGTTTCAACCAATCAGATCAAGAATTTTCACAATACAAAATTAACACCTTGCCCATCTGAATGCCGTTCGGTGTCGTACTTGTTACACGAATCATTACTTAATCTGATATTTTGCCGTGACGCAAACTTTAACAAACCCGGCTTTGTTGTTGCAAATAACAAAGAGTGTGTAATAATAAACACTTCCCGATCTACTACTCGTGACTTAACTCAGTATAAACACTGCCTCTGATGGAAACACCCAGGACTTGTTTAAATTAACTACGATGTTTGCGTGTCCCTAGCTTCCGCCATGTTTGATACACGTTGTTGATGCTCGGGCCCAGTCCCGCTCTGTCGTGGCTGGCGTTACAACGACCGCTAAAATCCCCGCAAATTTTGCAAATCGTTACTTTCCTAGTTCAACCGGAGAAATGCAGCGTTAAATGTGCGTTATTCCACGGCCATGTCCCCGTTAATGCTCCACTAAGTCCCGGGGGTCGGGGGGCCGGGGTTTCAATTGACAAGTGCATTATGGCCATTTACAGCGTACATTTTCGTGATAAAACACAGCGATATCAGAGTAGAACTATAACATTGTCTTGTGGCGAAAGACAACAAGTGAACAATAAGAAGCTGGTGTTTTCGCGAGAACAACTCCATTTCTGTACACATTTCGCCGCCATGTTTGGTACCTAAATAAAGCTTAGAAACCCGGCTTTCTTTTCCCAAGGTGAACTGTGGGAAGGCAGTTAAACAGTCATGCTGGTCAGCGTTTTAATGCGCGGCACTTTTACTTCCGGTTGCGAAAACGCGGGAAATATGACCTCTCTAAGATTTCTGAAGCACAACAATGGACCAAAACTAAAAATAAATAAATACACCTGAACTAAAGTGGAGAATTTAGCGCAGTTTTTAAGAGATCGGTATTCTGCAACTAAGCCAAAATATATTTCGATTATTTCCTATTTTAACAGGGAATGCCGCTGTTGTTGCGCCCGCGCGATGTCCGTGATTTCTGGCCATGCGTATGCCGAGTTCACTCAAGCCTTACTGGAGTGTCCGTGGGGAGATCACAATAGTTCATGGCTTGCAAGCCATGAACTATTGTGATCTCCCCACGGACACTCCAGTAAGGCTTGAGTGAACTCGGCATACGCATGGCCAGAAATCACGGACAATACGAAGTCATCAAGAATTTTAATCCCTTCGATAATGAGGCTTGAAATGCTTGATCGTATCCACGAGGGCCACCAGGGAGTGACAAAGTGTCGGAAGCGAGCGCAGAACTCGATTTGGTGGCCGGGATTAAGTAGACAGGTAGAAGACATGGTTCAGTCATGCCGTAAATGCACAGAGCAAAGAGTGCAGCGCCCAGAACCACTGATATGTTCATCTGTTCCTGACAGACCGTGGCAAGTGCTAGGGACTGATCTGTTCACTTTGAATGGCCACACCTACCTACTAGTGGTGGACTACATGTCTCGCTACATTGAAGTTTCCATTCTGTGTTCCTCGCAGTCTTCAAAGGACACAATCAAAGCACTGGAGTCCATATTTGCTAGATATGGAATACCGGAAACAGTCCGGTCCGACAATGGGCCCCAGTATAACTCTGCAGAGTTTGCAAAGTTTGCCAGAGATTGGGGTTTCCAACACGTAACTAGTAGTCCAAAGTACCCACAGTCTAATGGCGAGGCAGAGAGGGCAGTGCAAACAGTCAAAAATATTCTTAGAAAAGAGGACGACCCAGCCAAAGCACTGCTGGCCTACAGGTCCACACCGCAGAAGAGTGGTTACAGCCCAGCGGAGTTGTTATTTGGGCGAAAACTTCGCACAACCATCCCGACTGTTGCTTCTAACTTGATGCCTAAATGGCCCAATTGGAGTGACTTAAAGGAGTCGGAAGAAACCAAGAAAGAACGACAAAACACCTATCACGACACCCATCACCGTGCACAGTCATTACATGAGTTGTCACCAGGGGATAAAATGTGGGTGCGCGACATGAAGACACCTGCCACCACATTAGAACAGAATCCTGCTTAACCACGTTCGTACATAGTGCGTACTCCTCACAACACCACGGTAAGGAGGAACCGCCGTGATCTGGTAACCTTAATGGCTGAAGGGTCTAACGGTGCTAAGTCATCTGCCTGTGATCTGGTACCTTTAATGAATGAAGCGCCAAATAGCACTAAATCATCTTCGGGTTCATGTAAATCAGCACCAGTAACTAGATGTGGAAGGGCAATCCGGCCTCCAAAGAAATTGGACTTGTAGAACTCATGAACTGTTAAAAACTTTAATAGTTGACCAGCTTGGTATGATTTATCAAGAAAGGAACTTTGCCACAGAATTGTTATTGTTTTCTTATTTACTATATTCCAGAGTTGTAGTTTGTTCAAAGGGAGATGTTACAATATTCACAAGGGATGTTTAATTTTAAATAAGCTATTACTATTAGCTAAAGGAAAAGTTACATGTACATACAATAGCACCTGTGCTTGGACGGTGAAGTTAGAAATAATATTAGTCCATGAATCCTACTGAAAAGCTACAAATGTTGAAAAGTATGGGTTAATTGGTAATGCTGCTAAAACGAATAGTTTTCTAAAATACAAAAAACAACATCTCAATTAATATTGTAATATTTTTTAGCAAGTTTTAATAAGTTCAGAGACAGTGTTATGTGAAGTTGATTTATCATAATTACTGGGAGCAGTTGTAATAGGCCTTTTACAGGAAATAGTCGTGTGCTGGTATAATATTTTGTTAACGAATGAATTGAACATGTGATCTCCATGGGAAAGATGTTGCCATGGATGCTGGATGGCAAGCTATCTTTAAAAATGCTGTTTTAGAAAGATCGAAGTAGCATTTACAAACAGGTTTTGCTAATAACACTACCGATCTCATACAAGTGCCTTTAAATATATGAATTATGATTTTGTTTGCATCTAGTTCAGCCATGTGATTGCATTCCTGCAAAAGGTCATCCATCATTTATAAATTGAAGGGCTGTGTGCAAAAAGGGCATAAGTGATTATTGATCACATTCTAAATTCTCCCTTCGAAAACAAAGAAATTGATGGAGAACTTAGAATGTTATAAAGAGTCACTTACACCATTTTTGCACACAGCCCTTCAATTATCACAGGCATCAGTAGTGAATCAATAATTATCCAGCTCCCCTAGCACAAACCATGTATGATACAAAAATATGCTAGAACTACATGTATTCACCTATTCAGTTTCCCGGGTAACTGCCTTCTGACTCTGCTGCGATCGTGTATATGCTTGCCGTAATTATCGAGATTAAGAATGATCTATTGTTCTTTGAGGTGATTTTACTAACGCTGCATTGTCTTGACTAGGGTTTGATTGGATTCCCAAAGTGTGGGCACGTGAACTCCCGTGAAATCTGTTCTAAATATAGCTCAATCCGGTCATACGTTGACTCACAGACCTAGTGGGAGATGGACACTCCTGGTAATGGGCTGTTATCGCAGTTCGGCCATCTTGGATAAAACAATAGTTTTGGCCCCGGTAGCCTCGCACTGGTTGGTTTCAGAACGAGTTTAACGGACGAAAACAAAGGTTTTTATTCTCCTGGGACTCAACATGGCCGCCGTGCGATAAAAGCCCATTGGCTCCTAGCAAAACCTGTTTGTAAATGCTATTTTCCACCTCCAATCGATGGTCGATCTTTTTTAAACGACGTTTTGAAATTTGTTTGGCGTCCAGTATTTCGGCATGAGGACAACGAGCGCAATGAATTGATTATTGAAATGATACTCAGCACGTGCGAAAATCTTACTCAACATTCGATTCCACTCGAACTAACATCCTCGGCAAGCCTCCTTCTTCGTGTACCAGAATGTATTGTACTCTGGGGTTAGGGTTTTTTGTATTTCAGGGTATTGTTTTGCTGTAGTTCATTATTGTTTTGTGAGTTTTTGTCCTGGTTCAGGGGTCAAGTTTCGGGTAAAAACTGTTTTCCTTATTTCAGCACAACCGAGTATGGTAAGTACACCAAGTTTCTTACGATAATAGATATCGCCATTCTTGACTACCTTAAGTGGTTTGTGTGTAGTAAAACGTGTCACGTGGTATGTCACGTGACTTAGAACACGAAATCAGTAAATCAAAAACGCGGCTCCGCGTTTAAAACAGCTAGGATGATGAGTGGATATGTTTAGTTGAGGTTGAAGCCCTTTACCTAAATCAACTTAGAAAAGATGACTACAATGTTTCGTTAACGAGTAATTAAGGCGAAAATATACAAAACAGGTCACGTGACTTTTTGCACCCTCAATATCTCCTTATCTTTACATGATAATCATGTTTTCTAAGTGTGGTCTGAAACACTGCGGGAGGAGTAATGTTTTAGCAGGGTTACTTTATATTCATATATTATCCTCGCAGCCGCATTTCACTTAAACGATCATATATAATTATGGCGTCATCGGTCACGTGATACGACAACCATCCACTTAACAAATTTAAGAAAGTGGATATTAGTATTATGGTGTAATTAGATTTTGTTTAAACTGTTATTTCTGTCAGAAAACATTATTTAACGTAAATCTATTAACATGCTTGAGCCCTCGGTCCGCTCTCTCGAGGCAACTTTTTCAGTCGTATTGTTAATTATGTTAATTAAGTCCGTCATTGCTGATACCGTAGAAAGATGAACATGCCTTGCGGTTGATTTCGAAGTCTGTACAGTGTCTGATTGTTCTGAAGTTGTATGCATGTTAATTGAATAAATCAAATAGGGGCATTTGCTCCTGACTGGGCCGACAAAATTGTAGCATTGCTAAACATTAAAAGCACAAAGAACAAATTTCAGTTTCATAATCAGCGCATGCGTATTAGTGCATGCAAAACAACCGCACAGTATTATTTAATGGACAAGTTCACATTTCGATTGGAAAATATACAGCGCACATCGTTTTAACTTAAACCTTTTTTAACACTTATTTCGATAAGTATATATGGACTATGGTATTTTTAATGTTTTTGGGTACCAGCATACGTGCACCCACGACTTCCCACCCGCGACGTTTAGTCAAACTCTACATTTCAAGAATGGAAAACTGAAAACACGTCCGCCCGGCGATTTTTCTCATAATAAATTATATACATAGTGTCCTTGGTGATATAAAGTGTTCTTGATACATGCAGTTCACATCCTGTGAATTCTAGATGAAAAGGTTCGAGTTAACTGTGTCAACAGATCGTGTGAACTCGCGCAGCTTTATCACGGCTGATATGTGTGAACATCACAGCTGATATACTAATTGAGGAACAAACAACATTCTTGTTTTTATGAAACGTTAGTCTTTCAATTGATTTTATTTCAGTACTACATGGCGTGGAATTGTGACGGAGTAGCACGCGGAACCTCTCGAGACCTATATTATTATAGCACTCATAATACTATACTTCTATTGTTTTTGTACTGCACTTTCTAAAGGTTAAGGTGTTTTCTATTGTTGGGTAGGCCAATACTGCGGTCGCTCGTTTCCAGAAGTCCCACCCGACCCGGAATTGTTTGTAGATCATCTTCGGTCTACAAAGTGCGCCACAACACACATGCAAATGTTGTATCGGGTTTAAAAACTGTATTAGCGTTACACTATAGAGACGCGGATAATTATGTTGTGCGGTTTTAAAATGGTTGCAGTAATATATTTAGGATGGTGAATATATCGACATTAATTTAAGAATCAAGCGAATGAAAATATTTTTGTTTTCCTTTCCTCTACCCAGCGTGTTGTTGATGTTGTTGTGTTTTACTATTCCTTGTAAATCTATGAATGCATGATGATCGATTCTCTAAACAGTAGCCCCACATATATGTGTTTATACATCACAAAACACTGTGATTCACGTTCTCCGAAATATACGGCCGTTGATTTTAAGATTTTACGAATGAGGTAGCTTTAAGTAGAGGTTAGCTCGGAACCCACAAACAAAAATAAGTGATATATACGTACTTACTGCTCCATGCTTACTTTAACTCCTCGACGGGTTCTTGTATCGATCGCCGCTTGATTTCTCAGTGCCCTTACCTCCGACTCTCACAAATGCAGACTTAAAAAGTCATTCCAACAACTAGTCATTATTACTGCTAATATCTCTCTACCTTGTCGCAATGGTCAATATATAATCATGAAAAAAACTGAAGTGCCATTTGAATCTAATTCAAATGTGTTTAATTACTCATGAACCACCACCTGCAATTGAAGACAGGTAGTCCTTTGATGTTGATGTTTCTAGAACTGTTAGAAAAAATAACCAAACTCTGGACTTGAATCGATAAGTTTCTCTGGTCTGTAGACTAAAGTATCATTGGGAAATGTCAAGCAAAAGTAAAAACAGAAATGCCAAATCCATACCAATTACATTTGACCAATTAATTATCAATCGAAATCGTTGATAAGCAAAAAGTCCTAAAGGAAAACCGCACTGTAATTATTAGTTATTCCAAAACTGAGTCAGTCATATTAAATCTAACACTAGTCTGCTAGCCTTTAATACCAACTCACTTCAAGTAAAACAACTCATGAGAATGATACATGTCTCGGTTAAAACGGACCGGAGAAAGCCGCAGAGAATATATCATATCTGCCGCCTTGTTTTCCGATACATTGGGTTTAGAAGTTAAGGTTAGGCAGCTCAATATCTATAGTTGCTAACTGATCAATCCATGAAGGTAAAAACTGAGAAGGCTGATTACTCAGAATAGATCGGACTTGCCTGAGAAGGCCGGGGTAGAAGCTATTCTTATTAAAATTCAGTTAATACGGCAATTAAAGTAGTTAAAACAAACAAACAAATGTGTGACTAACGTTTCAAGCTTCGAGCTTTGTCGGTAAAATTTTGATTAACTGTACAAATTGCAATAAAAGCCGATAAATCTAAACTGTGAAAAATAAAGCTGGGTTGATAATTTGATTACCCGAAACAGCAGACGTTATACATTTCTTAATTCGCCCTTCATCAGTCAATAATCAGCAATTTATCCATTTATGAAGCCGGGCGAAACCCAAATTGCTACTGAAAACGCTTAGCCGAACAATTTGTTACTTTGGGGTGTCAGACTCGATTAGTTTTATCCACGCTACTTCTGGCATCTCAGCACTCTATCTGATCTTATCAATCAGTTCTAGTTCATTGTAAAATATTTAGCTGATGTAGTATGTATACAGACGACTGTGAATAAATCGTTGTTTGTTGTTGTACTTTTGCATACTGACTACACTTTCTTTCAGGTCTTTAAGTGATAACTCGATCGTAAACACCGGCACCGCCGCTCATAATTATGAATCGCTTCAAAAGTAGTTAAAAGAAAGCCACACTTTAGCTAGAGCTTCAATTCTTCTCCAGTAGTACATTAAACGAGTGTGGATAAAAATTAAAGTGTTTACATCAATTTCATTGTAACTATTTGGTAATACATTTATCCTGAGTAATTATACCGTTTTGTGCTCAAAATATCACAGTATTTTATAAAAATTACCTCTTAATTTGCAGAGCGTTGCGAGGATGTACTTCCTTCAGCCAGAAATGTGTCGTTCAAATCATACAGCTCAAGGTATTGTATAGAGCATCAAACTGGCCCGTGTCACGGATTCGGTCCGGCGCATTGCTTTCATCCAATACTAACTGATCGCACGACTTATCCCAAGCAAGTAACACTTTGGAATTCGATGGAGGGTAATCTAAGTTATGAAAAACGTGTAAGAAAACACAGAAAATAAACTATTGAAGACATATAAAAAAGCTTGCATTTGAATACATTGCTCCAATCAAACATTTTAAATGGCATTTCAAGGAGCTGAGCATTGAGGAGACAATGTAGACCTTTAAGCCAGCATTAAAGCACATACCGTTAGAATTGCAAGTTGTTCTATTACCTGACTCTTTCCTTTAACTTTCGCCTCAAAATGTAGGGAATACTATTTTAAATAAGAGGACTAGATTTGCCAAACGTTTTGGAGTACCATGCTCCCTCCATTCTAGATTAATTAGTGTCGTGAAAGTATAATTCAGGATACCTGTGTAATAATTAATGGCATTGATGACGCGTGCGCGCGATCACTTGTAGATCTTCTGAACCAGCAGTAAAAAATGATAATATCCATCAAAGTTGTCAGTTCTTTTCGTAAAATAATTTACGACATGGTCCTTCGTGCCTAAGAACAACATGTCCGAGACAACGAAACAAGTAAGAGGAGCCTACAGAGGGCACTGTACCCGGAAAATCCCAACACGAAAGCAATTCGTGCAAATTACAGTAAAGCTGTAAAAATGTTGAAAGAGCGTTTTGGTCAAAAACAAACACTTATTATACTGCTTACATGGATGTACTAGCTAAGATCTCAGGGCCGTCATTGGACGTTAAACGTCACAGATTTTTTTATGATTCATGTGAAAGTTACTTACGCGGATTAGAAGCTTTAGGGGTCACGACGGATACGTACGGGAGTTTACTCATCCCTATTTTGAAAAAATTCGCCGTTTACTCATCCGAGCAAATAACCAGGCTGACAGTTGTCTAGACGATCTGAGATCTGGACTCCGACAGGAAATAGAGACTAGAGAGAGAAGTTACGCGCCATGCGCACAAGCCAGTACCGATGCCACTCTACATCAGGAAATATTTGTACCAACAGCTAACGCACTACTTTCCGGAGCAAATAATGGTCAACCTTCAAATCAAAATAACGGCAGAAAATGCGTTTACTGCAACGGCTTCACATAAGCCAGAAAATTGTGAAAACGCTTCTTCTGTAGAAAATAGAATCGCCATTCTTTTATGCGCACGCAAATGCTTCAATTGTTTTGGAAGAAACCACCAAGCGTCCACATGTTATTCTAAGAAAAGATGCACTAAATGCAAAAGAAAACATCACGTGTCAATTTGTAAACTGAATCCACAAAATGATCCAAAACGCAACAACAATAGCGGAGAATAAAGAAGAACAGCAACCAAGCCCCGTACTGATCGCACCCGATACCAACAAAGAACCAAACACTCACGCGGGCGTAATAAACGTGGCAGAACGAAAAACCGAAATCTTGATGCAATCTGCTGTTGTTACTGTTATTGGCGATAATGTGAGCTGTAAAGCAAGGGTTTTATTTGATACAGGTTCTCATAGAACCTTTATTGCTAAGCGTTTACTACAAGCGCTACAGTTAAAACCATTGAGAAAAGAGATACTGAATGTGAGTACATTTGGATCAACCCAAAGTGAGAGGCGCGAGTACGAAGTTGTATCCTTTACCCTGTCTTCAAAAGGAGAGAACATACAAGTTAAAGCATTGGTGTCTGACAATATCTGTCCTCCTTTGTCCATGGAACCAATATACCACTTAAAGGACCACACAGAAATGGCGGACCTGGAATTTGCAGACCAGCTAAATGATAAAAGCCAACGGATCATAGACATCCTCATAGGAAATGATTTTTATGGCCATTTGATGACAGGTGAAATGATTAAGTCTAAAAAAGGCGGAATGATAGCCATGAAGAGTAAGTTTGGCTGGTTGCTCTCTGGACCCGTGTCCAGGGAAAAAGAGGGTATAGAAACATTATGCTTCAAAATTGATACAAGTTTCACAAGCGAAGATAGTCTTCAAGAACTACTTCCAAAGTTTTGGGACACATATACATTAGGAATCGTAGACAAAGTTCAGAGCAATAACAATGATGTCCTTGAGAAGTTTAAAGAAAATTTGAAGTATAATTATGACACTGGGAGGTATTCAGTGAAACCCCTGGAAGGATAACAATAGAGAGTTGCCCTCAAACTACAGCGTGAGTAAAGGAAGATTACAAATTAAGTGTTCAAAGAACCTGGAAAAAGAGAGATCCAGAAGTGTTGCAACGATATGATCAGCAAATAAAGGAACAACTGAAACAAGGATTTATCGAAAGAGTAACCGAGACAAAAGAGCAGAGAGGGATTGTACATTACATCCCGCATTTACCAGTGTTCAAAGATAGCGCTACCACAAGAATGAGAATTGTGTACGACGCTTCCACAAAGATGTCACGTGACTCCTTCAGTTTGAATGACTGTTTACATACCGGTCCTAATCTGTTGCAAGAACTCTCGGAGATTTTGCTTAAGTTTAGAGTGCATACGATCGCGTTTACCGCCGACATAGAAAAAGCATTTTTACAGATAGAAATAGATAAAGAAGACAGAGATGCTGTATCATCGGATGACTTATTTGTGAGCGGTTAGTGGGCGGATTACTGGTCTACAGTTCAACAGTTTATGCGGGCCGCCATCTTGGTATACCACCAGCTCCGGCACCAGATCGAGGCTACACAGGTAGTCCACTGATACTACATCTCCCCTTCGGGATACAAGTATGACACTTACAGGTGCCTAACAATAATTAACATTGTTTCATGTAAAACTAACAATTTTATAGTTAATAACAAAACATATAAATGCATTAACTTAATGTCTCCTATAGAGTTTATGTCTCTTTTATGAGTCTCTGGGGAGGACGCACAATCCGACCACTTCGCGTAGTTGGTAGTCCTTCAGTCTGAACGGTTGGAGAGTTGTCTGTGAAGATGGAAGTGCCTTTCCAGCCGAAGTCTCAGAAGTCTTAGGCATGGAGTTAAGGTGTCGTCTGTTGCGACGTAACTGACCTTTAGGGGTGGAAATGACATAACTCCGCTCACCAGTTTCTTCCTGTACAATACCTTCGGTTTTCATCAGAGGTACCCAGATTGGATCTCCTTTCTCCAGTGGCGGTAGTTCTCGCACTCGGTGACGGTCATCATAGTTGTCCTTCTGACTCTGCTTAATCTCGGCATCCCTCCCTTGGAAACATGCTACATCAACTACATTAGGTTTTAGTTGACAGGGAACTACTGGTACGGTTGTACGAAGGTTTCGTGACATTAAGAGTTGTGCTGGGCTGTACCCTTGCCGTAATGGGGTGTTTCTATACGCAAGCATAGCTAGGTAGGGATCTGAGGACCGTTCCAATAATCTCTTAACTGTTTGCACCGCACGCTCTGCTTCCCCGTTTAATTTGACTGGGCATAACGCGGGCTACTAGTGACGTGCATGAGTAAAGCCGTAGTATTCAGCAAAGCTGACAAACTCTGACGATGCATACTGAGGACCATTGTCCGATATTACTCGTTCGGGAATACCGTGACGACTAAAGATCGATTTAAGGTGCGAGATTACACTGCATGAGGTAGTACTCGATAGCAAGGCAGTTTCAATGTACCTATATAGAGTAATAATCTACCACCAGTAGATATTTCTTACCTCGCCACTCAAACAAGTCAGTCGCTACCTTTTTCCACGGGTAGTCAGGTAGCTCTGATGCTATCATCGGCTCTGCTTGGTTTCTACTTAGTTCCCTACATACTGGACAGTTTCTCGACAAGTTCCTCTAACTGTCGACTCACTCCAGGCCACTAGACAGATTATCTTGCCCTTGCTCTACACTTGGTGATTCCCTGGTGCCCTGTGTGTAACTTGTCTAAGATATCCATACGCATAGATGCAGGAATAACTAGTCCCTTTAAGTAACAGTCCATGTTGCACGGTTAGCTCTGCTGCAAAAGGAGCATATAGCTTAATTGGACCCTTGAGGGTGCTCTTGTCAGGCCATCCTTCCATGCAGTAGGTCATTATCTGTTTGCAGACTTCATCTTCTTCTAGATGGGCACGTATTTCATCAAGACGCTTACTACTAGCTGGTAAGCTCTGAACAACATGGTTCACGTAAATACTTGAATCTTCTTCGAGTAGATGATCTGTTGCATTCGGTTCACATACTGGCGCTCTAGAGAGTGCATCAGCGCAGGTGAGACTTTTCCCTGGTACATGCGTAATGGTAAAGTGGTACTTCATAAGCCTCATCTTGAACCTCTGAATCCGTGGTGAGAGACAGTCAAGGTCTTTCACTGAGCTGAGGAGGTAGATTAGAGGCTTGTGGTCTGTGAAAATCTGGAAGGTCTTTCCTAACAGATAGCTATTGAATCGCTCACAGGCCCATGTTGCCGCAAGGGCCTCCTTTTCGATTTGAGCATAACGTTGCTCACAGCTTGAAAGTGACCTAGACTGGTAAGCCACTGGTCGCCAAGATAAGTCAGGTTGCTGTTGCTCCAAGACTGCACCTAGACCATATGACGACGCATCTGCGGAAACTCTGGTTTCCAGTTGTGCATCATAATGAGCTAACACTGTGTCATCGCTAAGGATGTTCTTCATAGCGACAAATGCTTCTTGTTGTGGTTGTCCCCAGGTCCACAAATTCTTGATGCTGAGCAGATCTCTGAGGGGTTTAGAAGTCTCTGCAAGTTTGCTAGAGAACTTGCCAAGTTGGTTGGCCATTCCCAGGAATCTTCGTAACTCATGTACATTCTTGGGTTCCTCCATATCAGCTATTGCCTTTAACTTGGCAGGGTTGGGACGTATGCCTCCAGCATCAACCACGTGACCCAGGAAGGTGACTCTGTCTTTAGAGAACTCACATTTATCTCTATTGAGTGTCACACCTGCTTCTTCTAGCTTACTGAGCACTTTCTTGAGGCGTTCGTCGTGTTCCTTTTGATCACGACCATACACTAGCGTGTCATCAATCATATTGACAGTTCCTTCAACACCCGTGAGAATAGCAGTCATTCGCTTTTGAAAGTGCTCAGGTGCCGAAGTTATTCCAAATGGCAGTCTGTTATAGCAAAATCTGCCGAATGGAGTAATGAATGTTGTCAACAAGGCTGACTCCTCCGTTAGTTCGATCTGGTAAAATCCCGAATTCGCATCTAGCTTGGTGAACACTTTAGCACCACTCAGCTGTGCCAACACATGATCAACTGAAGGTAACATGTGCCTTTCTCGCTTGACCTGTTCGTTCAGCTTTGTTAGATCAACACATAATCTCACGTCTCCGCTACTCTTAGGCACAACAACAATGGGAGCACACCAGTCAGTTGGCTTATCCACTTTTGAGATTGCACCTTGTTGTTCTAATTGTTCAAGTTTGTCTTTAACTTTAGGCAAAAGTGGCAAAGCAATACGTCTTGGTGTGGTTACAGCATAGGGTACTGTATTATCAATTAACTGAATATGATACATTTGTACTTGCCTTCAAGTTTGCCTAGTCCCTTGAATAATCTTGGGTGATTTTCTTGGACCTCACAACCGTAAGAATTTACTGACCGTATAACCGACACTAGGTTAAGGGCTTCAATTGCTGGCCTCCAAAGTAATGGAGTTTTCAGGCCGCTTACGACATATACCTCTTGTACAATTTCCTGATTGTTTGCCTTAAGATGGGCAGTGAATGATCCACGTACATCAAGACTTTGTTGACTAGGTCCTTTAAGTGTCCCGTTGGTAGTGTTCAGTTTTGCTTGAACCTTTTTGGCTGCCGATTCAGAAATTACCGAAACATCGGACCCTGTATCAAGCTTGAACTCCATTTTAGTTCCATTAACTGATACTTGAACTTTCCAAGGATCTACACTTAGACTGTCCACTTCTTCGGAGTCCACATATCCTAGGAAACTGTCCTCCTCCTCGTGCACGGCATCAATCTTGCCTGATTTGCATACTGCTTCATAGTGCCCTATCTTTTTACATCGATGGCACACTGCATCCTTTGCTTTGCATTGGGCCGTTTACTATGGACTGGACTTTTGCCACACCTTCCACAGGTTGTATCCTTTGGCTGTTTTATTTTTACTTGGACCATGTCTGTTAAACTGCCTTTGTCCCTTATCCTGTCCTCTTTTGGACTTTGGATAGCTACCTTTATGTAGGGCCTCAACACTTGCAGATTGACTTGTTCCCGCACCTCGAACGACTGGTTGCTGGGTTTTGACTGACTCACTCTGACGTGCAGTATTAATAGCTTTGTCTAGAGTTAGTTCGGGATTCAACTGCAACTTTTCCGACAGCTTTTCATCCAGTAGACCCACAACAAAACGATCACGAATTAATTCGTCGTGGAGTGTTCCATACTTGCAATGTTCAGCTAGCCCATACAAATCTGTGATAAATGAGTCCACTGATTCTCCGATCTGTTGTTTCTTCTAATTAAACTTTGCCGTAAATAATATTCCTTCGCTTGACGAAATGGCTGTCAAATTTCTCTTTCACAGGCTCGTATTGCTTTTATTAACTGTGCCGCTGTCAGGTCGAAGGTTGCAAGAATGTCATCACTCTTATCTCCCATGGAGTATAATAAGGCATTTACCTGACTTTCCTCGTCTCTTGTATTCAACCCTGACGCAGAGCGGAACCTCTCGTACCTCCGGATCCATCTCGGCCATTCATTTGGCTTGGTAAAGTCAAACTCTTCCGGAGGAGAGATTTGGTACGACGCTTGGTTAACGATGGATGGTTGGCTTGTACTCGGCGGAGTTTCCGGCATCTTTTACTGTATTCCTGGAAATTTCTTCTCAAAAGTTTTCCTTTCCTCTTTAAATCCCACTTCTGATACCATGGTATCATCGGATGACTTATTTGTGAGCGGTTAGTGGGCGGATTATGGTTGAAAGACATCACAAAGTCAGCCAATAGCAACGATAACATCGAAATCTATCGCTTCTGTAGAGTCCTCTTTGGAGCAGCGCCTTCGCCATTCCTCTTACAAGCTACAGTAAAGAGCCACTTGAGTAAATATCATTATAAAGAGGATTGGGTAGCCAAGGATCTAATGGAAACTATGTACATGGATAATGTTGTAACTGGTGTGTCCACCAAAACACAGACAATCACGTATACTATGTCCAACCCAGGAAGCTACTGAGTTCAGCGGGAATGAATCTTCGTCAATGGTGTACAAGTTCCCACGCTCTGAAACAAAACATCTTAGAGGACAAAATGGGTGTACCAATTTATACGATTAAAGTTTTGGGTCTTATGTGGGATTCAGATAACGATACTCTTTCTATGGCATTCCACCGAGGCAATTCAAGATTCAAAAAACCTTACAAAAATGACGAAGAGAATAGTGCTTAGCATAGCAGCAAAACTGTTTAACCCCATTGGTTTCATAGAGCCATTCCTGGTAAAAGCAAAAATCATGATGCAGGAACTGTGGAAATCTAAATTAGACTGGGACGACGAACTGCCAGAAAATCTTGCAAAGGATTGGAAAGCTTGTCTGGAAGACATTGAAGGTCTAACAACAATAACTATTAACCGCAGATATTTCACTACAGCCAACCCACAAAAGGTGCAAATGCATGTATTCTGCGATAGCAGTATGAAAGCCTACGGAGCAGTTATATACTTGCGATCAGTTACAGACTTACAAGTACAAGTTACGCAAGTTATGTCCAGGAGCAGAGTCGCACCCCTGAAACAATTAACCCTCCCGACGTTGGAATTACTAGCCGCACTGATAGGGTCGAAACTATCCAGATACGTAAGCGAACAATTCAAGTCGAAGTTTGGTGAGTTTAAAGTCTTCCTCTGGAGCGATTCACAAATTGTTCTCTCCTGGTTATCCAGTAACAAAGCCCTGCACAAAACGATCAAGCCCAGGATAGAAACAATCAAGACAATCACATCAGGATGCCAATGGAAGTACTGCCCGACTGCAAGTAACCCGGCCGACTTCCTAACACGTGGAATTCCCTCTAGATCACTTATAGATAATGCATTGTGGTTTACTGGACCAGCATGGTTAAAGCAAGAACAAAGTCAATGGCCAATCTGGAAACAAGAAAAGGAAGAGACAACAGAGCCCGAAACAAATATCTCATGCAATGTTGCACTTGAAAACGAGCCAAGTATCCTCAACATTATCGATATTGAGAAATTCAGCAGCATTGAGAAGTTGCTAAAAGTGATTGCTTGGATAATACGTTTCAAGAAGGTTTGCCTCCCTCCTCCTCGAGGGATTCCCAGAACGTATTATATCGGATAATGCCAAAACCTTTAAATCAAGCTCAACAGAGATACCTGCCTTGAATATCAAATATTAGAAGCAGAACAATCGCAGCGATTTCTTGCAAGCCATGGCATTAGGTGGGAGTTTATAGCAGAACGTGCGCCGTGGTGGGGAGGATTTTATGAGCGTTTGATCGGAGCAACGAAAAGATGTATCAAGAAAGTATTGGGACACGCTTCCTTGAAAACTCTAGAGGTAGTTACTGTACTAACAGGTAGTTACTGTACTAACTGGTAGTTACTGTACTAACAGAGGTCGAAGCAGTTTTGAACAGTAGACCATTAACCTATACTTCCTCCGACATCGATGACGCACTGCCTCTCACTCCATAACACTTCCTTTGCGGTCACAGATTGATGACACTACCAGACACAAAAGAAGAAGAAGACTCCGAGTACACCCCAATGGAACCCACACGAAAACATTTGACCAGCAGAGCATTATACCACAAGAGAGTACTGAAAACATTTTGGAGGCGGTGGAGTAAAGAGTATCTAACAAGCCTACGTCAATTCAACAGCAAGAAAATTCAAGCAGTGTCGGATAGTATGATCAAGGTGGGTGACGTCGTACTGGTACACGATAATCTGCCAAGGAATAATTGGAAGTTAGCAGTCGTTACAGAGCGCATACCCGGACGAGATGGACTCGTCAGGTCTGTCATCCTCCGCACTGCAAATGGTCAGTTAAAACGGGCAATAGAGAAACTGTACCCACTAGAGGTAACAGAAGACAAGCAAGAGGAAGTCATACCAGAGAAAAACAAGCCGCAGGAGAGTGTAGCAAGACTACCAAGACCAACACGCGGTGCCGCTCAGAAAGCCAAACTAAAGATTCAACAGATGAGCGAGCATTTACAGTAAATTCCTTGAACACTATGAACACTGAACACTTAAACTTTTGATAATACCTTATTTTTTATTTCACTTTGTGGCCCGGGAGAATGTCGTGAAAGTATAATTCAGGATACCTGTGTAATAATTAATGGCATTGATGACGCGTGCGCGCGCACTTGTAGATCTTCTGAACCAGCAGTAAAAAAATATAATATCCATCAAAGTTGTCAGTTCTTTTCGTAAAATAATTTACGACAATTAGTGCGCCTCTGCTGCACTATACAGTCATATATGCACCATCTGCCCCTGTGAGCACTCAGCAGTGGCTCAGATAATATCAATAAATAGACATACATGTAATTATCTAACGTCAAGTCAGGGAAGGCAGATAAGTATTAAAGCCATACATTTAAAAATCCAAAGTGAGTATCACAACTTGTATATTCATTTGGAACAGCTCCAGAATATCCCGAAAATAAAATTAGGCTTGCCTAGAAGTAGCGTGCTACGCGTCGATCTTTATAGAACGATCGGGCTTGCATATAGCGTGCTACGCGTCGATCTTTTTAGAACGATCGGGCTTGCATATAGCGTGCTACGCGTCGATCTTTTTAGAACGATCGGGCTTGCATATAGCGTGCTACGCGTCGATCTTTATAGGACGATCGGGCTTGCCTAGAAGTGGCGTGCTACGCGTCGATCTTTATAGGACGATCCGGCTTGCCTAGAAGTGGCGTGCTACGCGTCGATCTTTATAGAACGATCGGGCATGCATATAGCGTGCTAGTAATAAGGAAACTCCCATTAGCTTAAATGGTAACTTATTATATGAAAATACCCAAGAATTTGATAAACTAACATGTTCTCGGATAACTAAACTATTAGTAGAGGTAAATTATAAGCCGTCTACCGCTGAAAAAGGTTATTAAAGTATGGAATTCTTGCTGAAAAACTACCATATCATTATAGGCTTGCCATTAATGTCTGCCGAGAAACAAAGCTTAGAGTCTTCCAGTGTAAAGTTATCCACAATATCCTACCCACTAAATCTTCTCTCTATAGAATGAAAATAGTTCAAGATGATAAGCGTTTTATCTGCCATGAGTCAAAAACAGTTGAACATCTATTTTGGAATTGCCGAGCTTCTGTTGCATTTTGGGAAGATTTCTTTGGATGGGCGAAACCAATCTTCGTATTCAAAGAAATGCTATCTTTATCAAATATGTTATTTGATTATCAACCGTAAGTAAAATGATTCAATACCTTTAACCAAATTATTATCATCGCCAAGCATTAAATTTATGGGAGCTGTCTTGAGGAACAGGAATTTTCTTTTAGGAATTTTCAACAACGGCTTACTAATAAGATTCATATCGAACGATGTATATATGTTTCTAAAAATAAGTTTGATGAATTTCTCTCTAAATGGAAGGATATTTTTGACACAATTTAGTTACTACAATTGCCGTTTCTCTTACTTTCTCTTACTCCGTTTCTTTTACGTATACTGTCTTTCTTCTTCTCGTTAGTTATACTTTATTATTTACAACTAATTAACTTAGAAATATTGTGAAATGTCTGAATTGTACTTAAATCTGTAATAGTGAGGAAAATAAAAATAAAAACATAGCGTGCTACGCGTCGATCTTTATAGAACGATAGGGCTTGCCTAGAAGTAGCGTGCTACGCGTCGATCTTTATAGAACGATCGGGCTTGCCTAGAAGTAGCGTGCTACGCGTCGATCTTTATAGAACGATCGGGCTTGTCTGAAGTGGCTACGCATCTAAGTGGTGAGTGTTAATATATTCTATATTAGGATTAACCTTTACACCGAACCGGAAGCTTTCCAAGAAGAGGCTATGCACGTTAATTACTCAGGCTGCCTGTGGCAGCACCGAGTCTTAAAATGCAAGTCGTTATTTTTTATAATTTTTTATTCCGTGTAGCAAGATTTCTGCGCATGCGTTAAAGGTCAAATTCACACCAATCAGATTGCACTGTGCTGGTCACGCAACAATCGCCAGGTTAATTTATTTACATAATTTAATACAGTAAAGCAAGATGGCGGAGGACCCGCGAGAAACTTTTTCTCTAACTTGGAGCCTCATCTCTCAAATGTAAGCCAGTTTAATGTTTTATTTAACTTCACTCGTGCGAAAGCCTTCCAACAGGCTCAGGATATTTCAACTGAGTCAAATTCAAACCGGAAGAGACGGACTTCTTTAGATTCTTCACGATGATTGTTAGCCCGCAATAAGAACTCTCTCGCTGCTTTAACGACCTTGATTTGTAACATGGAGGCTGACCTAACTGATATGCGTAATGAATTCTTACTCTCGTCACATCAAAACACGAATCAAGAAACCAAACTCAGTCATTTGGAACACAAATTAGTGCAGCAAGATAATATATACAAGACCGAAATCAAGATGCTGTCATCACGAATATATTATTGACCTAGAAGTTGAAAATGGCGAGTTGAAAGCGGATATAATAAAGCTGAGATCCGACTTTCAAACTTAAAAAAATATCAAGAATACAAAAAAGAAGACAATGAAAGACCAAGGTCTCCAGACTACCCAACCTACTGAAGCTTATCAGTTTGTTCAAGAGCCATCTTTCTTACATGACCACCCGATCCCTATTCATCAGAATACATTTTCTGTGCTAAATGACGAGAGTTTACAATCACCTGACCGACAACCCACTACTAAAGAAAGGGACCATGAAGTACGGTAGTACGGTTAATTCTCGGGTTCAAAACAATGAATATATGCCTGCTCAAATGCAGTGTGTTAACCGAATAAGTAGTGTTTAAATTAAAAGGTCAACATACGAGAAAAAGAAAAATATTTAAATTACATATACACTAGGGGAGCAGAGAATGAAAGTCACCGCGCTACCGGCCGACCACTCCTAAAGACTGCTAAATTCAGCTAACAATTCTTCCCTTTGGTTATTACTAAGAGGATTTCAAATGAAAGTGTATTTCATCTTCAATCTCATGTGGCCCGAGTGAAAGCCCAGATGGGCTCTTGTTTATTCTATACCAGGAAGTGGCTACGAGCATTAGTATATTCTATATCAGGAAGTGGCTATGAGCGTTAATATAATTAGGAAGTGGCTATGAGCGTTACTATAATTAGGAAGTGGCTATGAGCGTTACTATAATTAGGAAGTGGCTATGAGCGTTACTATAATTAGGAAGTGGCTATGAGCGTTACTATAATTAGGAAGTGGCTATGAGCGCTACTATAATTAGGAAGTGGCTATGAGCGTTACTTGCTGCGCAAATTAATAATTTGGACAAAATATCGCAACGGTTCATTGCGTTAATTCGCTGTTTCGACCACAATCCCTTGCGTGGCCAACCACGATGCGCCCCTCTCCTCCCCACTGGATGACATTTTTTGCAGCCACGTGCACTGACACGATCCTGAATGGCAAGAGCGTCATTTTTACTACAATTCCTTCAGTGCTTCTTGTTAGTCTTGTGTTTTGACGTGAAGTTTACTAAAACAGCGAGTTTAACCCACAAAAATTAAATTTGTTTTGTAACTTGATGATCATGCATGCTCAACAACAACAACAACAACTTTTTTTATTCGCATAATTTCATCCATTTTTTATAAGCATTGTGAGTATATATATATTTTATAATAAAAATACGTAATTAATTATTGATTGAAAGGTAGTTATGCCTAGTGGCTAAATAAACCGTAAGGTTTTCTGGTTAGCCGCTAGCCTTTTAAAGTTTAGTTTTGAAATAAGCTCAGCTTTCTAACGAGAATTATATATGGAGAAAAGGGAGAAATGAAGGAGATGAATTGTACTATCTAGATAGATTTCGTATTTGGAATTAGCTCAACTTTCAAACGAGAGTATAGTGAAAAAGGAGAAATGAAAGAGATAAATTATGGATAAGCAAATAATTGGTATACATTATAATTTATTAATACTTATATTGTTCTGTCAATAAATAATGTTTAACTTTTTTTGAGAAGGAGAATACTTTAAGGTTCTTTAGATCATCAGGAATCTGTTTCCAATATTCAATTGCCATGGAAGAGATAGTTTGTTTACCAATGTTTGTTCTAGCACAAGTTTTATATAAATTTTGTTTGACAGCATATCTAGTGTTATGGGAATGTACATCACTGGCATATTGGAAATAGTTATCAAATACATTTGGTAATTGCTTCCTATGCCAAAGATGGGTAAATTTGAGAGCTTGAAGTTTATAAACATTATTCACTGTAAGAATATCTAACAGGTTGAATATCATGACTCATGCATGCACGATCGAGTCACTGGAGTCGTGTCAGCCGTCGTGTCGGCGATCCAACTCTGAACTCTGACTCTCTGAATTTCTAACTGAGGGGCTGAATGGGGGGGTACCAATATCAGTTAACAGCTAAATTTTTAGCTATTTATCAGTTATCAGTTAAATTTTGCTGTTATCAGTTAAGTTATATAAAAAGACTACCCTAACCTGATTTGAATACATATTTGCTGGTATGAAATGAATAATAACCGCTAATTCAACATCAAACACTACATTGTGTCTATTTTTCTAGTATCAGATAACTCTGATGTGTTATGTTTAATATTTGACTATTATCAACTGGATCAAATCTGTCGAAAACCATCCGAAAAGCCAATAATAGCATGTGACGTTACGTCATTTTAATAAAAAATAATGAAATATCAGGTAACAGCTATCTCACAAATATCAGCTAACAGCTAAAACAAGGTAAAATTCTCAGTTAACAGTAATATTTTTGGCCATTTCTCAGTTATCAGTTAACCCCATTCAGCCCCTCCTAACTGGCTGAAACAATCGTAGGGGCTGATCAAAGCCAGGACCCGGCTAATCCAAACATCGAATTGGAATCTAGCGTGTTCGTTTTGTGGAGGAAGGAAAACCGGAGGACCCGGAGAAAAACCCTCGGAGCAACTGAGGGCGAGATACCAACAAACTCAACTCACATGTAGCGCCGCCGTCGGACCGTAGTTTGGGGCGGAGATAATGGCTATCAGTTTCCAAAGAGCAAGATATCTCCTGTTAGAGTGATTTTACTTGACCCGCGAAATAGAAATTATTAGTTAGTGTGTAATGCCAAGATAAACACAAAAGAGAACAAAAGAATGCAGCAAATAATTTTTCTTCTATTGGCCTTCGATAAAGTCAAGCAGCCGATTCAAAACCCAATTTACCGTAAATCCTGTCATCCCCTTCACACTAAAAGAGCCATTCCTTTCAGTTTAGCTCTTCGTCTCCGACGCATCTGTTCTACCGACGAAACTTTTAAAATTCGTACTAATGAATTAATAACATACCTTTACAAACGAGGTTAAATAGAACGCGCTGCTAACATTCCTCGCAACGACGCTCTGCAAACTACTAACTCACAAAACTCTACCCACCGTTTACCTTTTGTTATTACATATAACCCAGCACGGGCTTCCCCACATCTCTAATATCGTACGCAAGCACACTAATATACTATTTTATTCCAACCGCTGCAAAGACGTCTTTAAGCAATTGCCTCTAGTTGCATATCGACGTATCTCTAACCTTCGTTACCTTTGTGACCTTTTGGTAAAATCACAACTGCCACGTAACACATCTAATCAATCTAAAGCTCCGCCAGGCTCCTTTCGCTGCGGACAAGATCCCTACATTACTAACGGCCTCAATACACATTTCATTCCACTGGCGAGTCTCGCTTTATTAATTCACACATAACCTGTAATGCTAATGTAATCGTTGCCATAATACATAGGTGAAACTAAGCGACGCCTCAAAGACAGATTTAATGAACACAGACGGACATTAAATCTAAATCTAAATCTAAATCTAAATCTAAATCTACTACTGTAACTGAGCATTTTCTTTCTAGACCTAACCACTCTTACACCGACATGCAACTTATCCCTCTAGAAATAATATACTCCTCAAGAGACTCGATACGTAAAGCCAGAGAAGCGCACCTTATAGGAGGGGCTGAATGGGGGGGTACCAATATCAGTTAACAGCTAAATTTTTAGCTGTTTCTCAGTTATCAGTTAAATTTTGCTGTTATCAGTTAAGTTATATAAAAAGACTACCCTAACCTGATTTGAATACATATTTGCTGGTATGAAATGAATAATAACCGCTAATTCAACATCAAACACTACATTTTGTCTATTCAATAGATTTTTCTAGTATCAGATAACTCTGATGTGTCATGTTTAATATTTGACTATTATCAACTGGATCAAATCTGTCGAAAACCATCCGAAAAGCCAATAATAGCATGTGACGTTACGTCATTTTAATAAAAAATAATGAAATATCAGGTAACAGCTATCTCACAAATATCAGCTAACAGCTAAAAAAAGGTAAAATTCTCAGTTAACAGTAATATTTTTGGCCATTTCTCAGTTATCAGTTAACCCCATTCAGCTCCTCTTATAGATAAAGCTAAAACCCTAGAACCATATGGTATGAATATACGTGATGAAACATAGTGCTTATCTCTTATACTATTTTGCTACTTCACGTTGGTCTACGTCACTTCCCGTTTTCGCAATTTCTATTGCGGAATTTAATTACCACATTTGATAGATCTTCTTACCTTAGAGCTCTTCACTTGTAACATCTAGTACCTGAAGAAGGCTGGTTTGGCCAGCCGAAATATTGTAATATTCAATATAAAACCCTACGTTGTGTCAGCTTTGCCGTAGTCCTTGGACTTCGTATTCTAATGAGACCCCCCTCTCTAATAAGCCCCCTCCAATAAGTCCCCCTTTTCAAGCTCCCCCCCACCACCCCCCCCCCCCCCCCCGGGCTTATTATTAGAGCATTTACGGTAATAGCATTTCATACACAATGAAAAGAAATCGGGACAACTTTTGAGAAAACACACCACAGCTCAAACAGACTTCAGTCGCACGATAGCCCTAAAACTACAAAATATATTCATCTAACACGGTGGCATTTTTATCACCCAGTAATATATTTTTCCTACCATTCACTACTCCTATTTAGGTATACTCAATCTATATTAGGAAGTGCCGGCTATATTTGTGGCAACGCGAATGACACCAAGAGTACGTTGCGGGGTATCAAACTGCTCTAAATAGTGTATCGCTTTCAAAGACAGGAAATATATTTCTGACGCCATCAAACAGTTGATAAAAATGCAATTTTATCAACCCCGTTGCACTTTATGTCATGCTGCCTAGCTGATTCTGCACCAAAAGATTTATGGTGGGGTGTGGTAATGGCTCCTCCTACGCGGATTGTTTAGCTTTATATTTGGCCATGGGGGAGGGGGGGTCATAATTATTCTACAGTTTACTGAGATCTGCGAGACCAGAGTTCTCTAACTTGTGGGAATTATTGACGAACACTTACGACGGGACACTCAAATTACACATGTTAATAATAAAATTGCCAAAAATATTGGAATTATTAGTAAGCTAAGATACTATATTTCAATTACTATTCTAAAGCAACTTTATTGTACTCTTATCTATTCGTATTTGAGTTATGGCCTAATGACCTGGGGTACTGCTGTTAAGACTAGACTAAGTAAAATTAAAACAAAGCAAAATAAATGTGTTCGCTGCATCTTCTTTGCTAGCAAATTTGAAAATACCACCCCATACTATACTATAGAATTTTGCAAATTCTAAAACTTGACAATGCCTTTAATCTGAAAATCTCCACTCTTGTTCACAAAATTAAATATGTTAAAACAGGTGTACCATCTGCTTTTTTTCGACTTAGTCTCCTCTGCAACTGATATTCATAATTATAATACTAGATATGCTACCAACCAAAATTTATACAGACCAGCTTCCAGAACTAATTATGGTCTATCGAGATTTAAATCTCTTGCATCACGATTATGGGAAAAAATACCGTTAGAAATAAAATCCCTCCCACACAATAGTTTTAAAAAACAATACAAATAATTTTTACTTGAAACCAGGCCTAAATTATTGTATAAAATTGTAAATATAGAATAATAACTAAGATCGAGTTAATATATTCATACCATCTTTATTCTTTGCATATATATATATATTTATAATATAGATACGATAGTACGCACGCTCTGATTGGCTAAAAAAGCATGTTTTACCAGAGTATATAACACGCTTGAGCGTGTAATATAGTTTTGAACTGGCGGTTTCCTTTCATCGCGCGCGTAAATCTATATCATAAAACAGATAAAGAAGCCTTAAATCCATGTTTTATACTATCATAAAACACTCTGGTCATTTGAGAACACTCTAGAAATGTTGAAAGCACGCGCCTTCGGCTTGTGCTTTAACATTTCTCTCATGTTCTCAAATGCCCATCGTGTTTTATGATAGTATAAAACATGGCTAAGGCTTCTTTATTTGTTAAATATAAGTATATTGTCAACGTTTCCATATAATTATGTATCAATATTGTAAATAAATTCTTCTTCCTATTTATAATATTAATTCCAGCCGCTTACTACTCAAGCAAACTTGTACAATAGTTATTTATGTATTTTCTGTGCTCCAAATATCCAATGGCTCCTTTGACCTCTATGCACATTCTTGAAATTCATAACTATTTTATTATTACCGTATCTCTCTTTTTCTTTCTACAATTATTTTCTTGTGTAATTATCTTTATAAAAAAGATAGTGCAAAATAAAATGAACTTGAACTTATACTCTCGAAAAGTTTATATTTTGTTTTTTCTCGGGAGAGACGAGGTGGCGCAGCCTGAGTAAAGCGGCTTCTCCTGAGTAAAGCGCCATATCGCCCTTGCTCCGAGGATCTCCGATTCCAAATCGATCTGTGGCTGTCCTGTGACTGTCGCGGGTTTCCTGTGGATAGTTTGACCCAGAGTCCCTTGCCGGCTGAGAGTGTTTCGATCCAAGATGGAGGAAGTCGACAACATTATCATTCACACTCTGCGCCAGATTGGCTGGTAAGCTGTCACGCTTAACTAATAACTATAATTTACTTCTCAGATAGATTACCAAACACATCAATGAACTGCTCTTAGCTAGAGAAACCTCGAGGTTAGCAATGAGTGAAGCAGTTTTATGTTGAGTGGGCCGTGGTACCGAGGGCGAGGGCTCGACGAGTTTGTAGTCACAAGTCACGAGAGTGTATATTGCTAGCTCGCTTCATCTTATTGTAGTGGCAGAAACCGCCCCAATACAGGGACCTCCCAAATAATATTGCATCTAATCTAGAGGTGCTGGAATTCTGATAATGCAGTGATTGTGTAATCCCAGAAAATATCCATACCCCCACCACAGAGGGAATTGGAAATTTCCAGAGGGGAGGGGGGTCAGAGGGACCACAAAATTACAGAGTTTTTTTTTAAGCAATCACATATAAGCTGCTCCCCCAATTTTTTGAGCCATTTTTTTTACTTTTAGGACCTGAAGCTCAATAAATTATTGTTTGATGGAGAAAAAAAGAGTGTTTTCAATATTTGATCTTTTAACTGTTTAAACATGAATATTCATAACGTTCAAGATTATTAATATGCATAATATGATGAATATTTATAATATGCACAAAATTTCTACCCTCATTTTTTGGAGCTAGCTAGAACACTGAATCTTATTGTGAGCCAGTGCATTAAATCACGTAAAAGCGGAGTTACATGACAGTACCTAGGTGTCCTGCAAACAAGCCTGGCAGATGCATTAAGAACATGCTGTAACTTATTCAGTTGACAATCTGGCAGCCCATACAATAGGCTATTACAATAGTCAATGCAACTTGTTATGAATATTTACCACAAGAAGGTAGACATGCATAGGGCTCCTAAGGGTAACGTACATGTATGGATGGTCAGTGTGCTATTTTGTGTTGTGTTATTGTGGACGTTGTTGGCTGAGCCTATATTTGTTTAGTGTGTTACAAAATTAGATTTGCTGAATGCCTGTGTAGCAGTTAAAGGTAACATACAGAGAATGTAACAAATCATGTGACCATGGATGACATCATCATTATGACATCACCACCAAGGGATTCATGGGGATCTGACTGCCTCGTCCCCAGGCGGCTAAAAAAATTGCGCGAACACGGCCCGTGTGGGGTGATGGGAAGATGGAGGAAGCACCTGGCAGATCTTGAGTTAGTAATGGCGGATGACGAGAAGAATGACCCGGGAAGTGCATTCATTTTAGCTGAAAGACCTGTCCACGTAGCCTTACTGAATAACAGAGTTACTTGCCTGCATGTATTTTGTTCGGGGAAGTTGTTGTTTTACAAAAGAGATGGTCTTGGTCATAACTTTCGAACCGTTCACCAAAAACCTACTAAAGCCAATAAACATCTGCATTCTGCGTGAAGCAATTACCTTGTTGAAAGAATTACATGGGAAAGAACACTAAAATGTCTTAAAGAATTCTCCAATCTTCGATCCAGACAGGTATTCGTGAATTTTTCATTTATTCTGAGGCTTCTTTGTCTTGTTGCTATGCTTGAACAAGTTGATTTGCAAAAAATATTCATCAAGACACAGCACGGTTTCATTTCAGGAATTTGTTGTAAAATCAAGGAGATGCGATGGATGTCTTTGCTCAGGCCGCATCAGAAGCTGCAAAATTATTTGCCACGAGTCTGTGCCACTCGGGAAAGCTGAAGGCCTTCAATTCTGGAGCAGAAGCTGAAGTTATTTCAGTTCACAGTGAGTCTACACGTGCAATTCCTAGCCTGGTACACTTCGACCAAGACGATAAAGTTTGAAATAATTTTGGAACTTTGTTTTGTAAAAAGGGTAAGTTTGTTTATTTTCTGTTTATTCATGTATTACTGAGGTGTGAGAATGTATGGCTTGATTCAAGTACCAAGAGCAGGGAACACCAGGGTACACAACATAGACAATGAGGGTTTAATCAGGTATTTAAAAACTCAACGGAGAAAAAAACTAATGCAAATATGGCTGTAGAGAATGTCAAAATTAACAAATGTTCAAAGTTTTGAGCAGATATTGACAAAATGTACAGACGTTTGTATGTTGGTAGGCAACGCATACATACAAACATCTGTAAATTTTCAAACTTTGTGCACATGGCCATAACTTTGTCATTATCTAAGCTATCTGCTCAAAACTTTGAACATTTTCGACATTTTTTTTCTCTGTCACGTTTTTAAATACCTGATAAACCCTCATTGGGGGACACACATATATTTTGACAATTGGGACACTGAAAGCGAACAGTGCTACCAAGAGCAGGGCCTGGGGAGTTTCAGAGAAACCTTATAGCGCACCGCCGAGCCTGTCAGCATATTTTTGTGATGTACAGCTGAGTAACTGATCACCTATCCCCCCTCAATTTGTCGTGGTTCTCGCTAGACCATGCCATCCCCTCAAAAAGAATGGTTGCAAATCGGATTAACAAAATTAAAAATTTAACCAAAACTACCAATCTTTTGCTCTTTCTAACTAGAAATCAGGAGTGTATCAAATTATGAAAACCAAGATGAAAACCAAATTTGGGACATGGATATGGATAACACGGATATGGATAATGAAATCCAACAACAGGACAAGACGACTCCAGAATGACCATGGGTCACAAAATGAGTGCACTTTGTATTTTGTACAATAAATAACAACCTGGAGAAGGAGGAAAAATAACTAAATAAGCAAAAAGGAACAATTGAAAAAGACTATTCGCAATAGTCAAACTGTCAAAAAGAGGAAATTAAAATTAAGAAACACAGATATGCCCATTGTAACTGATGAACAACAAAATAATGTTATTATATTTTATTATCATATTATGTTGCATTATCTTCAATAAACTACTAAGTTATACTGTGATACGAGATTGGAGGACTATGCCCATAAGATGTTAAAATATAATTGTTGATACAGTGTATGTGTCAGACCTAGAAGCAAGGGATGATTTAACATGCAAGATGTCAAAAACTTTGTTTATTTTCATAGATCACAAGTTTTATTGATGTGTTATTCAGAAAAAAATATGTACCTTTGTTTATTTCATGTACCTGAAAAACAGAAACTAGTATCAAGATGAAACTGTCACAGTATAACTGGCGCAGTCCTACAATATTATATAAACATTCATATATCCTAAATTCAAATGCTAACAATTATGGTTTTAACATCTTGCGGGCACAGTCCTCAAATAGAATTCAGGCGATGGCAGTTATAATGATTTAACACCTTACAGGCACAGTCTTCCATTGTTATGTAGACATTGTTGATAAGCCTGAAAACTATATATATAAGCATCACTGAGTGATAGATCCAATATTATATAAACATCACTGATAGATCATAAATCCAATGCAGACACAATCCTCCAAGGTTATAAAAAATCCTCCAAGGTTATAAAAATATCCAAACAATGGTTAAGTTTTAATATCTTGTGAATACAATCCTCCAATGTTATATAGGTACAGTCATCCTCTGTTATATAAATGTCACTGATATTTATAGATCCTATAATGAAATGGAAACAATTTTATATAATATCAAATTATTTTTTTTTATCAAATGATAAATATATATCATCTCTTCTCATAACATATGAAATTGTTATCATAATCTTCAAATCGTACATAAATATTAGTCTAATTTATATATATATATTTATTTATTTATTTTATCTCATTCTAATATTAATCTCATTCAAAAATTAATCTTATTCCTACTTCAATTTTTTTATTAATCATTTTAATCCAAAATACATCCACAATTTAAGCCATTATAACTATCACTGTCCTTCGCTATCCTTCACTGACATCCTTTTCTCATATAACTTGTGGCTTAACACTATAATAATATTAACCTCATAACTTAACGCTATTCACTTCATCATCATAATCACCACATAAATTGTCACATAAGTTATAATTTTATTTACATGTACAAGTATGTCATATAAATCAATCACAAAAATAACCATAACCACAAAAATAACCATAACCACAAAAATAAGTATGAATTGGTGGTGCTTGCATGCACACTAATACAGTCGATACTGGAGTAGCTCTTGCCTCTTCTTAAGTTCAGCACCACTAAACAAGTATACCAGTACAAAAAAAAACAGAGCAAGGCCTGGTTGTTTGAAGCCCGCTACATGTAATCCATGATTAAGATTCTTTATTTCGATATGCTGAATTGTGAACTGCATATCAGAGGTTATAAGCCTATAATTTCCTCAAGGAGAAATAAAAAGTACTTGTCTTGCTAGATTTGTAGACAAATATCTTCTACTGAGAGAACCAAAACCATGGGTTAAGAGTTAATCCAGGATTAACACTTAGCAGGCTTGACCAACAATTGGGTGCTGTATAAATCACAGGCAGTCCAGGATCATGGCATTCCGATTTTTTTAAATATTAACAGCTTAATACATTGTAGTAACAGTGTTTATATGGAGTAGACATTTTCCGTATTTACAATATTTATAAGTTTAGACGAACAAAGTATAATACTTTTCGTTTTATTTAGCCCTAAGGAAAATAGAAACCACTAATCAGCATGATATTTTACCGGTTTCAATTCGTTTGGTGCTGGTCAAAATTGATGCGTTTGCCAGTCCAGAAGATCATGCTTTTCCGCTCGTGGTCATGTGTCAGTTTAATAATACATCCAAGCTTTCGAACTCCGAGGTCAGCGATCGACGAGAAGAACGCCGAGGAGTTTCTGTTGATGGACAAAAAAATTGATGAAAATGGCTAGCTACAAGGATTACAAAAAAAACTATATTGACAACATTGCTACCCACCTTCCAGAGATAATTCCTCCACAACTTTATGAACTTCTTCAAGTACATGTCATCGTGTTGGATCACTTCAACTTTTGATTTTTGCTTCACACATTTACTCGAATATGTCTATTAAACCATCTGGGTGCGTTTAGGACTAGGATGGTTGTATCTGAGAGAGTTTATCATCTTTTGACGAGAAACTGAAGTTTCTGCCAAGAAACCAAACAAGATCTGCCAGGCGTCTCCCTTCCCTTCTTCTTCCTTCCCACGACTCCTTGTGCTCCGTGCTCGACCCAGGCGCTTTGCGTGCGCTATCTCGCGCATGCCTGCGCTCTCAGGTCGCAAATATCGCTCGATTAAATATGCCTGGGGACGAGGCAGGGGTCCTGATACCATGTCTGTCAAAGTTTGGGCTGTCTGGCATTAGGAATGAGGGAGATACAGGCATGTAATTAAAATCATGTGACCTACATGTATGACACCATCATTATTACATCACCACCAAGGGATTCATGGTGACCCATTATCATGTCTGTCAAAGTTTGAGCCACGTACCTGGCATCAGAAGTGAGGGAGAGTCACATGACAAATGACATCATTACGTCATCACCACAAAATGATTTGTGAGGATCAAATACAATTTTTGTCGAAGTTTGAGCCACCTGCCAGTAATATTAAGCAAGTTAGCCATGGAAATATGATATCCCGAACATCGTACAACTACAATGTATATCCCAGAAAGGATGTACATCACTCAGAATTGAACATTCACCCATCCACAATAACTTGTTCCTACATGTAGATGTACACATGCGTGCATCCACGAGTTAAAAAAGTACATCTGTACAGTATACATGTAGCACCACTCATTTTGTAATGAGTATTTTATTTTATTCTACATCATGTGCAACCTGATTTTATTCAAATTATTGGTTATGTTCAATCCCTGTTAGTGATATTGCTGAAGAGGTGGTCACCCTCAGAGAGTTCACAACACCTATCATAGTGCAGGCTACTGCAAAATGTCTTCATGTCATCAATGAAGAAATCAAAATCCCAGCTACATTGCCAGCAAGTATGTCTGCTAAGTTCAGAGTTGGAACAAGTCTGGCTGCTGCACTCCAGGTTCGTATCAACTACAGCTTGCTAGAGGCTGTACATACATGTATATGTTGTAGGTCAAATTGACCCTGAGTCAATTTAACCTAGGTCAAATTGACCCGAGTCAATTCAACCTAGGTCAAATTGATTCAACCTGGTGTTTGTGTTTAAGGTAATGTTTTCTTCAGGTTATTTTTTTAAGATTCTAAAAAGGGAACTTACACTGAATGTTCATTGATATTAACTAAAGGTTGTTAAATGTAAGGGTTGGGTCAGTTCACAAGGAACATTTAAGAAGTATTATATTTCTGTGTTGTTTAGGGATTAATAGCCCTAAAGAATCCTACATTAGTGAGCACCTGTTGTTGATGGTTAGGGTCTTCTTAAATGTAGGGGAAGGGTTTGGATTAATTCACAGGACCACTGAAGAAGGATTACAGTCTGTATTATTTAGTGACTTGCTCTAAACAGCCTAAATAATATTAGTGAGCACACATTGTTGACGGTTAGGGTGTTTTTAAATGTAGGGTTAGGATTTGTGGGAGCTCGGGTGGCGCAGTGGTTAAGCACTTCGCCTCTCACCTCTGTGGCCCAGGTTCGAATCCCGGACGGGGCGCCATATGTGAGTTGAGTTCGTTGGTATCTCGCCCTTGCTCCGAGGGTTTTTCTCCGGGTTCTCCGGTTTTCCTCCCTCCCCAAAAACCAACACGCTAAATTCCAATTCGATCTGTGGATTAGCCGGGACCTGGCTTTGATCAGCCCCCATGGTTGTTTCGGGTCTCGTTAGAAATTCAGTGAGCAAGCATTGTGGACAGTTAGGGTGTTTTTAAATGAAGGGTTTAAGGTTTTGCATTGGTTCACATGCAGGACCATTGAAGAAGCATATTTCTCTGTTGTTTAGTGACTTACCGGTAGCTCTAAACACCCAGAATTAGTGAGCAATTGGGTTTGCTGAGGTTACTGTTAGGGTTTTGATTAGTTCACAACTAGGTCAATTAAATCAATTTATAATACAAATGTAGTGTTAGGAATGAGTTTGCTTGGAGTGGGGTGTTAACTGGTTTGATAAATATGCTTGTTATTACTGGCCCTGTACATGGAAACGGCAAAGTGAAATATAACTGTTGATAACATTTTGAGTTAGTTATGTGTAAGTTCTCGAACATTTATCTATTCCTGCGTCTTTTCACACCTCTGTGGCCGATTCTTTGATGAGACCAAGACAATATAATACAGCATTTCTTTGAGTCACTTTCCAATTGTGTTTTATTCCATTTGAAAAGCTGAGTCTAACAAGTACGAGCCGGTAATACTCCAAGATGCTCTGCACTTGTTACTTTACTGAGATACCGTTTAGCTCTTGAATCGTAGAAATCTTCTTCTAGAGGTGATTCGCTTTCTTTTCCCTTTCTTCTCCCTTTACTTTATCTGTCAGTGATCTGAGTGATTACTCTGAAAAAGTCGGTTCGGTTACGTTGACACAGTTTGTTTTGAAGTACGAGTGGAGCCATAATGATCGAAGCACACCTGATCATCTATAAACGATGTATTTTTCTGGATTTAGGTTTCTTACTTCCCTTGAATTGCTACAGTTTCCATGAAAGAAAGCAGAGTCAACACAAACTTTACAGTTTGGTCCGGTTTAATATCGTCCATGTTTTTCGAAAGATGTTTCCAAGTCCGATTTTGTTAGCAGTACGCATGTGCACATAATGAGAGGGACTGGGTTCCACGATTGCTCACATGGAGAATAAATGATGAGTGCGCTAATCTACTGGATTAATATCTACCAGGCGTTCCTCGTGATTCAGCCAAGTTAAGTTAAGTTTAAGTAAATGGATGGGTGACCTGAATGTAAGTGGTCAGGCCTGATGTCAGGGGGGTTAAGAAAGGGATAGAAGTAGAGGGTGGTAGTAGGAAGATAAGGGGGGATGTAGGAAGAAGAGGGGAGGGGTAGGTTTAAAAAATTTTTTGTAGGGGAGGGGTGGGTGAATTCTTTTTTTCATTTTAGTACTCTCCCTAAAAAAAACAAAAATGAATCCCCAAAAATAATAAATCCCTTTTTAGAATCATTGATAGCCAAACCTGAGTCAATTTGACCTGCAACATATACATGTATGATGTAACAAGAGACCTGTCTTGTGGGATTGTGAGCTATAACACCTGGCAGCTAGCTGATTGGCTGGCACTCAATGTGATTTTTATTGCTAAGACAGGGACGGCACAGCCGGGGTGGGGGGGGGGGTGGGGGGGGGGGGGGGGGGGGGGGAGGGAGGTGGGGGAGGGGAGGGGGGAGGGGAGGGGGGGCATAGCCCCCAACACTTTTTTCCCAAAAACTATTTTGCCTACTAGATACTTCCATGCATTTTATAAAGACTATAGTTTGGTCATACCGACTCAATGACAATTTTTAGTCCCCCCACTTGAAATTTTGCTCTGCTGTCCCTGAAAAACTTTAAAGTAGTCATTACTAGCTAAAACTGGTTATATTTTCTAAGCCATGCTACTAGACAGCATTTTTTTGCAAAATAATGCTGTAGTACAGTATATATTACACAGTCTTCTATGTGTAGGAAATTGGCTATCGTGGCGAGATAGGCTACCAGACATTCCTGTATTCCAATGAGACGGAGATCAGAAGGGTATTCATGTTCTTGGTTGAAAAACTTCCAAAGGAGAGTTCTGCATCTACAAGTGAACCCCTTGGTAAGAAGAAGTAGCACATTAAAGTGCCACTATCAATGATGAAAATTTACTATTTTGATTTCCCAATAGGTCAATAGGTCAATCAGTGTTAGAAATATCCAAATTAGAAAAAAAATTTGTCCCAAATGAACAAGTTAAACCACAGCTTTACCGGTAAAATCCTGTCCACCATAATAGTGTTATTATATAAGTGCTATCAAGGGACAGAGTCGGTTCATTGTGGTTCTGGCTCAGCATAATAAATTATGATAACAAAAATTTACAAACTATTGCTGGACTGGCAGTTTTATCTTTTTATATATTTACCTGAATATTTCACTGAGGACTATAAGCTGTCAGACATGACAATCAGTATAACATGTACTGCTGGATTAGCAATTGTACTGGATATACACTATTAGTGTATGGATTATCTGGTTTTCCCTTACTGACAAGAAGTTCTCATTGATTATCTATGAAGTAAATTACTAGCAAAATAGTGTGCTACCTGTAATATTTTATAGTGTATGTCTACAGTTGAAATGAATATTATTAATATTCAGTTCCTCAGTATCCCAAATTCTGATTGGTTGATTCACCTGCAAATAATTGCATGCAAATAAGCATTTACCTGCAGACATTGTCAACAAATCCGACATGACCGCTCGGTTTCCAGAGTGTGCAGAGGAGGAAATTGCGAGCATTTTGGATGCCAAAGGTAACAAAAACACTGAATAATAAAACAATTATTGGAACTCCGACTATCGCAAAATATGATGAATTGTCTGTCTCTCGCTACCAGTTATTTGCCTCTGCCTTTGGCATCGGCAAGTAACTGGTAGCTCGCCACAGACAATTCATCATATTTTGCTCAGCCTCATCCAATAATGTATTGCTTATTATTGGTACATGGCATGTTCGTGAATTTTGCAGGCCAGGACCCCACACTGCAAATGGTTGTTGAGTTAATTGTACATGTACATTATGTTAGGGATAATAAGAAACTACCTTTTTCCTTCATGAATTAACTGGTGACTATAATTTGCCATCATGACAAATACATTAGGCACATCTGTACTGCTGAACAGGAGAATATCAACTGAGATAGCACAAAGGTTGTCAAGTTCTTGGACTCCAGCATTTTGTAGAAGGAGAGGTCTGAGTTGGAGAGGAACCAAACCAAAGACATTTGCTAGAGAGGTGACAATGTACATGTATATTACTCATTTGTTACATAATTATTTGAACTGTAAGTTGTAAACAACTTTGTTCATAGTTATAAATTTTTAGTTTGTACTAACCATTTGTTGTGTTTGACTTAATATATATCTTTACAGTTTTTTAACATTATTTTGTAAGGTTTTCTAGAATTCTATTGATGAGTTATTCTCTGCCCAGGGTACAACATGTATGAGGAGATTTCACGCCTGTCCTCTCAGGTCACCACAGGGCCTTGCAGACCTGACTGTCAAGATTCCAAAAGGTACTTTTGGACAATTTTGCAAAAATTACATTTTGAATACTTTAATTTAAAAGTATTCAAAATGTATTTTTTTGTAAAATTGTCCAAAATTAAAATCAGTAAATAATAATATAATTATTACATGTATATAAATAGAGGATATAATTACATTTTGAATACTTAATTAGTAATATAATATTATTATTATTATTATTATATAAATAGAGGAAATAATTACATTTTGAATACTGAATCAGTAATATATTATATAAATTGAGGAAATAAATACATACTTAATTACATGGTGGTGTGAAGATATCAAGTTTATCCTCGAGTCAAAACATTTCACAAGTGAGAGCAGCAAATGAATGAAAATGTTTTCGATTCCAGAGGATAACATTCATATATTTAAACTACTGTAATTTCTTTTTATTCTATGCCATTTGGACAATTAAACTGGCAGCTCTAAGAATTCTTATCTATTCATTTGACTTATGTCAGTACAAACTCAAGTTTGCGTTCTTTCAAAGCCCTTTTGGGGGAATTTCTTCAGATTCTCTTGATTCTTCATTGCAGTCAAGAAAATCCTTAAATCATATTTCCTTTCTTGCTGAGAATTGTAATTTTATTGCTGTACATTCATGCTACAATGTATTTACATCTTTCTCTGTGGTTTTTACAAATCTGCCAGCCATCTTTGTAGTTAATCACAAAGTATAAATAGGTTAGCCCCTCCTCTTTTCATACCTTTGAAACTCAAAATTTAAAATTCAAATTGCTGAGCAGTAAAGAAAGTAAGTGAGAATATCAGCTTCCCCATTTAAAATGCTAGATTTTTAAGGTTTTTAAAAAATTGAAGAAGCCATATAAAATTAACCAGAGGGAAGATAGTTGTTTATTAATGACTACCAATCTTGTCTTTAATTATATGACTATTTATAAACTCCGTAGGCCTTTCTCTGAGGTTAAACATATATATATGTATTTGTTTTGAATTTTGTGCAATAAGAAATCAATAGGGAGCACTCACGTGGAGCATCACAAAGGCTGAGTGACAACCGGAACTTTGTGTTTAACAAGGCAGCAAACGTAATGTCATCAATATTTTCACTCGAATGTGAGGATATGGAAAATATGCCACTCGAGACCAGTTTATTTGTTAGTAATTTAATAAAATACTCCTGGCCATATAAAAAAAAAATTTCTTTAAGACAGCAAAATTTAAGAATATTTTTCATATCATTTTACTTCCAGAAACAAAGGCATACTACTTGAATGCTGTGCCTTTCATTACGAGCCAGCCATTGTGTCGACAGGATGTCGCCCCATCTGTGTTGGAGACCAATGCTCTTGCTGTCACTGCAGCTTGTGAGTGGGAAGCAGAATGGAATCAGAGTGGGTTGTCATCTAGACTCTCTAAAGAGGTACATGTACACATCATGAATCTAGAGGCATGAAGGCGGCCTGAGCTACATTTTTTACGAGGCCTACACTGTACATGATTGTAATTATACCAGTGCTCAAAACCAACCTTTTTTGAACAAGTCCCTGGACTAGTGATTGACAATAGTTACTAGTCCCTGCACTAGTGATTTACAATACTAAGTTATTACATGCACTTTAACTACATGTAGTAGGCACAAGAAAACTTTTTTTTTGCATTTCAAAGTTGGCTGTTTCCTGCTTGTTGATTAATTTATATCCAAGTAAAGTGGCTTTGAGCAACTTTTGTGGACAAGTCATGTGTTTCAATGGAGATTGATTTGTCTTGTATCTTCAATAATCTTAAATTCTGCTGTGCTCAGACTACATTCTACTCCATTTTGAGATGGCAAACCTTAGGACTATTGCTTTTATTAGTTCAGTGAAATGTCTGTAACATAGATGTCAGTAATGTACATGTATGTTAATAACAAGCCAGGTTGAGTCGAAGATAATAATTATTCTACTCAGTGTCAAGGTTTGTGACAACAAGGACAGTCTTGAACATTTAATTTTCTCTCTGAAAGAAAACTCTGTCAGTAACACATTGTTGAGGTACATGTACATGTACCTAGCACTAAATAAATAGACTGTGCATGGAGCAGGATTTGGCAAATTCTATTTTTAATTGGAAGCACATGTTCATGTTTCTTTTAAGTAAACATGGCAATTTATACATATTGTTTACTTCATATAAACACAGCTTTGATGTTGACATTGATCATTAAATTCAAATAACTCTAAAAACTGATTTATGGGCAAACAGAAGAGTAAGCAATTTTGGTTTGGTGGATTAAACAAGTTGAATAATATTTTAATTTTGAGTCCAAAATTGTACATACATGTACATGTAGGTTGGAACTGACATTTTGTTGACTGCATGATTTGGAAAATATGGATCAGATCAGCTTGGATGATTTTTTAACCTTTTGAAGTAAAGAACATTGAATATGTAAAGGTTGTCTGTGTTCGCAAAAGCGGACCTATTTTTCATAGACGTATAATATTTAGTAAACTGTGTATGATATGAGCTTGCAAATGTTGAAGTCTCTCGAAAGAGATGCATTTTTTAATGCCATTTCCACTTTAGGAGTACCTTGCACGTAAGCGGCAGCGTCTTGAGAAGAAGATTAAGGACCACTTGTTGACTGAGTTGCAGCAAGTTGAGGCAGGAGCTGGTGCCAGTTCAGATTTGATTGATATCGTCTCCGCATTCTCTGGTACGACAAACAACTAAGAGCTCATGTTTTAATGACTAAAATAATTATACACACACAGTGTTGATAATGGTGAGATACATGTACACTGAAAACTTATCATGCCCAAACTTTCCTTTCAAATTGAAGTCACATGATTGGCAAGAGGTGGTCGAAAAAAGCTGTCCAGCCATGCTCAAGTTTTTGCTAGTTGTTTTCCCATTTGAAAGTGATTACATATGATAAGAAATGTATCAATTGACTGAGTGAGGTGGGAAATATTTGGGTCTCAGTCAATTTGTACATTGCCCAAGATCCGTACATCATGAGCTCGAGCCAACTATGTTCCCATCAGGCCCTCCCACTCAGTCAGTAAGTAGCTATTAGACTTGAGCTTGGTGATTGGGTGTCAATATTGTACACAATTAGCCTGGTATCGACAATAAATAATTGATGTCAATACATTGTATCTTATTAGACAGAGCAACTGGTGGTGCTGTTGCCCCAGCTAAAGGATCCCGGTTTACAAGAACAGAGAAGCTCCAGTTTGCACAGGTGAGTTATGTACATGTATGTATTGATCAAGGGAAAGAACAGTTATAATCACAAGCACTGGCTGTGGTTTGCTGGTGTGCTTTTGGGTACTGATACTATTATCAGTCACACATCTAGCAAATTATGAACCCTTGAGTAGAATAATAAATAGGGTATATTACATGGCTGTGCAGAGATACATATTTTATCTTCTCTTGTTTAGCTTGATAACTCATGAGTGAGTGCAGCAAATGAGACAGTTAAAGTTCAACACGAGAAGATAAATTCTGTATCTCCAAGCAGCCATGTAATTTAGTTTTTATTACATGAAAACAAGTAGCATTTTCATTTCTAATTTTGAAGCTCAGCAAAATCACCAAAATTTCTCTACAATCCTGTCAAACTAACTAAAGTCAAAATCAAACAAAGTATTTAGGATTTTTAGGGTGTAAAAAAGAGCATATCAAACAAAATAGGTTTTGGTCTGTGATATCCCACACGTGCTGATACAATGTATATTAAGTGATATCCACGTTGGTGGCAGTGTGATATAATAATATATATGATTTTGATATCAGCCTTTGTAAAACAGTGTATTAATAAACAGTAAACACCTTTTGATTCCATTAGGATGAGCAAAAAGCAGCAGCAATGGCGGGTCTGAGTGAGGAGGGACCTCAGACAATGGACACTGAAGAGGTGTGTACAGTGTGGTGTGGGTTATATTTAGTATTTTTTTGACGAATTTGAGTAGAAAGATAAATCATCATCGAGGGAAGAGATTGAACACTGGCAGTGGAACGCTGTTTGGTTACATGTTAATGCGCAGTGCATTGATAGGAAAAAGTAAAAAAAGTAAATGTACTCATTCACATAGCACAAATTCTATATGAATATATTCAAATGCACTTCACAAGGTTATTTTTGTGATACAGACTGCTATTGTGGCGCAATGCGCTGCCATTCAGTTTACAATCATGAGTGATTGTTAGTACCTCAGAATACCAGGCTGTTGTGTTGGGAGACAATCCCCTTCTCTTTTTCGAAATAACACAACAGGTTCTTTCACGTCCCTCTCGTATAGATTAGAAGAGGAAGGAGACAAGGCCAATGACTTATACATCCCTGCCCAAGGACACAGCCCGGATTCGAACCTGTGACCTCCCGCACTCTAGACCATGCTCTACCAACTGAGCTAATCATGAGTGAGGATCCTAACCAGTAAAGATTTGGCAGTTTACCAACAAGCTACAAACTTAGTCGAAAATGCTACCGGTAGTTGTCTAATAATGTGGCATATACAATGTACAGTGTGTATGTGTGCACAACCAATGTACACATCATTGTTTCATCTCGGTCTACGACTGACCTTGTATTATTTTGTTTTATAATAGGAACTACAGAAGAAGAAAGAAGAAGAGATAGAAGCTCTACAGAGCAAGCTGAGTGAACTGTCCTCCTCTATTGATGACAAGGAATTAGAAATTAGAAAACTAAATGCAAGCGAGCAACAGGTAATTTTCTGCTTGAGACACAAGAAAGCTCTCTATTGGACAGTTTATTTTTCTGGTTTTCTGTATCTGAAATTTCGGAAAATTTAGTGTTTGTCAAGCTCAAAGCATTCGCAGTGGCACATCTTTCTCCTCAGCTGAACTGTCTACATTTCGTTTTAGTTTTTTTTTACCTCATACCTGTGCTTTCTACTTTGTATGACAACTCAGGAGATCAAATACAAGGCATTTTTCTTTTACAGACCACTGACCAAATCTCAACAAAGAAGAACGAGAATGCTGATCGAGAAGAGACGTATAAAGTAAAGAAGAGAACTGTAGATCTGCTACCTGATGCTGAAAACAACATTACTAAACTCCAGGTGTGTGGGTACAGGCTGCATACACTGTAAATAACATCACTAAACTCCAGGTGTGTGGGTACAGCATACACTGTAAATAACATCACTAAACTCCAGGTGTGTGGGTACAGCATACACTGTAAATAACATCACTAAACTCCAGGTGTGTGGGTACAGCATACATGTACATGTACACTGTAAACAACATTACTAAACTCCAGGTGTGTGGGTACAGGCTGCATACACTGTAAATAACATCACTAAACTCCAGGTGTGTGGGTACAGCATACACTGTAAATAACATCACTAAACTCCAGGTGTGTGGGTACAGCATACACTGTAAACAACATTACTAAACTCCAGGTGTGTGGGTACAGCATACACTGTAAACAACATCACTAAACTCCAGGTGTGGGTACAGCATACACTGTAAATAACATCACTAAACTCCAGGTGTGTGGGTACAGCATACACTGTAAATAACATCACTAAACTCCAGGTGTGTGGGTACAGCATACACTGTAAATAATCATCACTAAACTCCAGGTGAACGACTGGGTTGACTATCAGTAGCACATCGCAGTTGATCCTACACATGACTTGTTTAGCTAATATGATAATTCCAGGATTTCTGGAGATTTTTGGTCACGTGATTCAGCTTTTACCAGGGTCTAAATTATAGTGTCTTGTTGTTGTGTATTCTACAGAGTGTGGTGGATGCTAGTGCACAGCGCCTTGTCAGCCTTGCACAGCAATGGGAGAAACACAGAACTGGACTGATAGATCAGTACAGGGAACTTAAAGTGCTCAATGCTAATAAAGTGGTAAGGAAACGAGATCAGGGACCAGTCAGTCTGCAGTGAAAGTGCTTTTACAAGTAGAAGTGTCCACACTATTTGTTGCATACTTTACACATTGACAAGTACATGTACCATCAGACGTTACTGATTGTGTAGAGTGTTCAGAGTACTTTGCAAATTGACAAGTGCTATCAGACGTTACTGATTGTGTAGTGTTCAGAGTTCTGTTGTTATACTTTACGCATTGACAAGTACCATCAGACGTTACTGATTGTGTAGTGTTTAGAGTTGTGTTGTTGTTATACTTTACACATTGACAAGTACCATCAGACGTTACTGATTGTTTAGAGTTGTGTTGTTGTTATACTTTACGCATTGACAAGTGCTATCAGACGTTACTGATTGTGTAGTGTTCAGAGTTCTGTTGTTATACTTTACGCATTGACAAGTACCATCAGACGTTACTGATTGTGTAGTGTTTAGAGTTTTGTTGTTGTTATACTTTACACATTGACAAGTACCATCAGACGTTACTGATTGTGTAGTGTTTAGAGTTGTGTTGTTGTTATACTTTACACATTGACAAGTACCATCAGACGTTACTGATTGTGTGGTGTTTAGAGTTTTGTTGCTGTTATACTTTACACATTGACAAGTACCATCAGACGTTACTGATTGTGTAGTGTTTAGAGTTGTGTTGTTGTTATACTTTACACATTGACAAGTACCATCAGACGTTACTGATTGTGTAGTGTTTAGAGTTTTGTTGCTGTTATACTTTACACATTGACAAGTACCATCAGATGTTACTGATTGTGTAGTGTTTAGAGTTGTGTTGCTGTTATACTTTACACATTGACAAGTACCATCAGACGTTACTGATTGTGTGGTGTTTAGAGTTTTGTTGCTGTTATACTTTACACATTGACAAGTACCATCAGATGTTACTGATTGTGTAGTGTTTAGAGTTCTGTTGTTATTCTTTACTCATTGACAAGTACCATCAGACGTTACTGATTGTGTAGAGTGTTCAGATCTACAATGTACATGTAGTTCTGTTGGTATTCTAGTAAATAACTAAGCAAATACTTTCAACAGTCTGAAACACAAAAGCAACTGGAGGAGATCAAGAGCTTACGAGAAAAGATGAAAGAGGTAGCAGATGAAGCGAGAGGAAAAGATGACTTGTACAAACAGCTGGTGAGATTTATAATATACTCAGCAAAATATCTCATCAATAACGAGTGCATAAAAAGTTTAGAGTGCACAGTTGCATGCTCTCAGCAATTGTTTGCTCAGTATACATGTATTATAACCAAAAAATCGCACTGAACTGGTTGTCCTTTACGTGATTAATATGGGCACTGAGTAATATTTTGAAAGTTCTCAAATTGCACTCACCTTTTTCCTCTACGTATTTCCTCACAGTCATGCTGTTGTTTGTTCTGTGTTTACATGTACAGTGTAGTTAGTTCATCGATGAATGATAATATTATATGAATGATAATATTATACATGTATTACTACATGTACATCACATGCTAACTATTGTTAATAGTGCCTGATATTTTGTGAATTGCCTTCATCCACACAAATACATGTACATCCAAATTTATCATATCAGATAAAGAAACAGACAGCCAGGAAGTAAAACTACAATTTAAAGTGCCTCATTTAATAATAACACTAGGGGTCGGAGGATAATTGTGGGTCTTGATGCACATTTGCTTGCATGCTAAGGCGTTGTTGGTTGTTGATTGACATTCAGGTGTCTGAGTATGAACGGATGAGTAGAGATGTGAACAGGTCCGCCTATACCAGGAGAATACTGGAGATTGTGGGCAATATAAAGAAACAGAAAGAAGAAATTAATAAGGTGGGAGAAATTCTTAACTTATATTTATGACACTGTAATGAGCAGAAGTGCGATATTTTAATGCCCACACATATGACTAGCAGTCTAACATTTCCTGCAATTGTGTTTCATTTAATTAATTGGTATTTATTTGGTTTTATTGGGGGGGGGGGGTGTTTAGTGCTTTGCCTCTGTGGCCAGAGTCCAAGCCCTAGAAACATGTGAGTTGAGTTTGTTGGTCCCCCCAGTTCTTAGCTGGGTCCTGACATTGAGTTTCGTTCTCTAATTACACTCCTTGCCCAACTTTTAAGTTAAAAAAACTACGCCAAACTTAAACTACAACAATTCTGTTAATTATCTCTATTTCCCAGGAATTTTCCAATTTAAATTAGTTGATGGCAAAGTAATTCAACAGAACTTAGCTGATGTAGGATATTTACAAGACTACATGTATTTATATTAATAAAGCTGTTTGTTGTGTGGTTGTTTTTGGTGAGATGTTTGTTGTTTTTCATAGATCTTAGTTGATACCAAGAGCGTTCAGAAGGAGATCAATCAGTTGTCGGGCAAACTGGACCGCACGTTCACTGTCACTGATGAGCTGATCTTTAAAGTGAGCACAAAGCACCAAGCTATTGTCACGTTATTAGTGTAACTATTGTCACGTTATTAGTGTAGCTATTGTCACGTTATTAGTGTAGCTATTGTCACGTAATTAATGTAGCTATTGTCACGTAATTAATGTAGCTATTGTCACGTAATTAGTGTAGCTATTAACTGCTTATTAACCGAGCGTGTGAGGTCTGTACAGAGAAATATCAGACCGCCGTTTTTCTGTACAGACAGAGGCTTTGCGAGGTCTGTACAGAAAAACCAAGGTCTGATATTTCTCTGTACAGACCGAGCAAGCGAGGTTAATAAGGTGTTTATTATATGGCATATTTTGTTCTAACTTTCGACTGGTTCGTGTACACAAACACTGCATCGGAAAAATCCGTATTGCCCGTGGGCATTACGGGAGAATTCCGCCCGCTAAACGGCCAATCAGCGCGCGCCATTTGACCGGAAGTAGCTCCTGTCATATAATAATGTCACGTAATTAGTGTAGCTATTGGCACGTAATTAGTGTAGCTATTGTCACGTAATTAGTGTAGCTATTGTCACGTTATTAGTGTAGCTATTGTCACGTTATTAGTGTAGCTATTGTCACGTTATTAGTGTAGCTATTGTCACGTTATTAGTGTAGCTATTGTCACGTTATTAGTGTAGCTATTGTCACGTTGTTAGTGTAGCTATTGTCACGTTGTTAGTGTAGCTATTGTCACGTTGTTAGTGTAGCTATTGTCACGTTATTAGTGTAGCTGAATACAAACTCAATGAACATACAATGTACGTGTTCTCCTCAATCCACCATCTTTAATTGACTCCTCGTGGAATGTTCCTGTGCATGCGAAAATCTTACAATAATAATTACAACAGTTATGGAGCCATAAAAAAGTGGGGAAACGACAATCCATAACGAGCAAAAAGAGGTTAATAACTGAGATGTTTATTATATGGCTTCTCCATTTTCTTATGGGCTGCAAATTGACCAATCATAGCTCGCCAAATTACTCAGCTATAAAACACTTTATTACTCAGCTATAAAACACTTTATTACGCAGCTGAAGTAGCAAACTATCAAAGAGATACAACCGATTAATCTAAGAAAACTTCTAAATTTTTGACATGTTTCTAAAATATTTTAAATTGCCATTCGGTTACAGTAAAACACTTTTTTGTTATACAATTTAAACAAGAGGCTGTACGCAGTGTGTACTCGGGCTGTGCAGTCCGACAGACAAAAGGCATAACTCGGGCTAGATTGGACTCATAATCAGACCACAACGTTGTCAAGCCCGAGGTCTGCCCTGATCTGTTTCTGGAGGTCTTAATAACTATAACATCTTTTGACAGCCAAATTAAAAATAATGTATATACGTTAAAAATATCATTAACGGGCACGAAACTCAAAAAAATACTTTTTTTTATTCTTTACAACTGTGTCATCAAGAAAGAGAGTGAGAAAACAGTTTGATCACAAAATATTACAACAATTCTTGAAAAAAAGTTCAGTGAAAACTTCCATCATTTCACCGAAGAAATGCAAGAGCTCAATAAAAATAGGAAAAGCAAAATCTAAAGCACATTGCTTCCCGGGCAGGGCCTGGAAATAATTTATTCATACAGCGTGAATAATGCACAACTCAATAGACCTAGTCAGCTTGCCTTTTTGTTGTCCCATTTCAGACCACCTGACTTTTCACTTGAGTAATGCATTTTTTTTTTCTGTATCCCAAGAGGAATTGTACCAAATTTCTATAATTGGAAAACAAAGCACTGGAGGACTATCACGTGGTCTGAAATGGGGCAACAAACAGGCAAGCTGACTACGTCTATTAGTGGTCTCAAGAGTAAACTAAGCTAGGTTGCTCGAACAAATCATTGCTTGTACTTTTTAGAACTGCAGCTTTTACGGATATTTACTAACATTTTTCTCGCTATAGAATTGTAGTCGTCAACTATAATGTTGTAAACTTTGACTCGTCACAATTGTCTGCTTTTTCGTATAAAACACGCGCATGCGCATGACTAGCCCTTTCCACTGGCTATGGATCAACTAAGAGGTATTACTGATGAATTAAGCTTACCAAAATAAAATGAGCCCAAGTAAAACCAAGAAATGCCGGAGGGAGATGACTTGAGAATAAGACAGCAAAATAATAACTTCACTTATAAAATGTGGCGCTCTCACTTCGAGTTTTCCAAAGCTGTACGCGGAGACAGCGGAAATACCCAACTCGCCGTTGTCTGTGTGTATTATACTAGGCGTGGGTTGTCAGTTGTTGCTGTTGTACAAAATAAACATTTCAAAGAGTAATCGAGAAGTAAAATCACAGAATAAGGTATAAATACGACAATTGTTTTACCAACCTTCTCCATGAGTGTTCCGCGGTGAAAGTGGAAATAAGCGAGAGGTTTTTCAGTAAATTTACTGAGACTTATAAAAAGAAACTTCAAGTGAGCACCGTGAATAGGTCTAGTACTATGAACGACATTTATTCCACTACCCATGTCCACTCGTTTGTCGTCACTATTTATCACATTTTTGCTCATCACAAAGCAAGACTGACAACAGTTTTTGAAAAGATTCATTTAAAAGAATAATTCGTTTAGAAAGAAGTTCAACGGTAACTTATCATGTATAGAGTAGTCACTCCTACATGGATACCAAGGTAATGGTTCGCCACAGGCAGCCCGAGTAATGCATTCGGACCATGAGAAATGCTATTGAAACTCCAGTTAAAAGGCTAGCAATGGAGGCGTAATGTCTTGTAGAGTGTAACCATGATAAGGGAAGCCATAAGGAAACATCCTACTATCGTTCTGTGGTAATAGAAAAATGAGACTGCTATCAAACCAATTCTTAGAGAGTTTAGGTTTTTCTTCCAGCAATTATTGATACTGGACGTTTGCTTTGGTTATTGCATATGACAACTGGGCATAGTTTGCGTTATAAGTACAATAGACTATTGCACGTGGAAATCTAACTTTATCGCTAACGTCACAGGATGCCAAGAAAGATGAGGCATGTCGAAAGGCGTACAAGTACCTAGCCAACCTTCATGAGGTATGCATTAGACTCCCTTCCCTCACGAGCGAGTTCATTCATAATAGCTTAACTGTAATGCTATGGATCCTACCAACCTTCATGAGGTATGCATCACTGACTCCCTTCCCTCACGAGCGAGTTCATTCATAATAGCTTAACTGTAATGCTATGGATCCTACCAACCTTCATGAGATATGCATCACTGACTCCCTTCCCTCACGAGCGAGTTCATTCATAATAGCTTAACTGTAATGCTATGATTCCTACCAACCTTCATGAGGTATGCATTGGACTCCCTTCTCTCACGAGCGAGTTTAGCTATAATGCTATGGATTCATACCAAGTACCTAGCCAACCTTCATGAGTTATGCATTAGATTCCCTTCCCTCACGAGCGAGTTCATTCATAATAGCTTAACTGTAATGCTATGGATCCTACCAACCTTCATGGGGTATGCATTAGACTCCCTTCTCTCACGAGCGAGTTTAGCTATAATGCTATGGATCCGTACCAAGTACTTAGCCAACCTTCATGGGGTATGCATCACTGACTCTCTCCCTCACTAGCGAGTTCATTGATAATAGCTTAGCTGTAATGCTATGGATTCATACCTCGTTTTACTCCTATCCTAGAGCACGTAAGTAAGTTTCTATGTCTCTATAAATGAAAGGTGGTGATGATTGGTAAACATTACTAACCCGTGTTTCCTCGTGTGTGATGATGGAATCTTATGTGTAGAGTTGCAAAGAGCTCATTCAAGCCGTAGAAGATACTGGTGTAATAATGCGCGAGATCAGGGATCTGGAGGATCAGGTACTAACTACAAGCTATGTATTTGGGACTTAAACCACGGCGGCGACTTCTAGGACGACGGCTTAAAACAAGAGTAAATGTCAAAATACAATAACGGCACGTGAAAACGGATGCAGTTGCACACTCTGTTTTTTCTGTCTGAAAACATACTCAACGATTTACGTTTCGTAGAGAACGTGAGCGTAAGAAAGTTCATCAGTCTGTTTTTCATGTGTTTGAAATTATTATTTTTTGTAATGAATACAGGATTTAACGAGAATTTCAAGTTTTTCACATCCCGTCGTCACAGCCGTTGTTAAAGTCCTTATTCTTTCTCCATATACTCGGAATGGTTAATACTTGTTTTAGTACGTCTCAGAGAAACTAAAAACAAGGCATTAATACAAACTTGGATGCGATGCGTCATTCACGCATGTGCGGTGACCAAATTCTTGTTTTGAGAACAGAACGAGATTGCCTTGGATCTGTAAAGTATTTTTAACGATGTTTCACACATCCATTTTTCTCATTAATATTTGTTGAAGTTAAAGTTTACAGTTTCATGGTATCAATTGCATTGTAGTACACATGTATATATTGGCTGAAAAAACCAACCCAACAAACAAAACAGAAGACGGAAATCATTGAGATGATTATGAAGCTACAGTAGTTGTAGCTCATTCCGCACGTAGTGTCGTAAAATAAGAATCGTCAACTCCGAGAACTAAGACACGGGTTGTGTTTTCGAGATGACACATGGCTTCAGTTCTCAGCTTCGTGGATATGACATGAATTCTATTTTAAAGTGAATCTGTATGATAAATGTATGGTCGGTAGCTTCTTGAACATGTAATAATTTCTTTCCTCCTCAGATCGACACCGAGACACAAAAGAACACAGCCAGTAATTTAGAGCGGATTACCGCTGACTTCAAACAGATGAGGGATGAAAACTCTTTACTCACCAAGAAGTTAAAAGCCCTAAAGAACAACTAGAATTTATACTTCAAATTATTGAAAAATGATAACTATTTTAAACGAAATATTTTGAACAATTTGATAAGTAACCCCATGCAGTTAGAATAGGTCACAGTGGATTAGATAACAGGGAAACAAATTATTATTGATTTCAACACGGAAATTAGAAAGGGACTTGATAATTATTGCGATGAACAAAACAAAGGAATCTTCGTGAACGTAGCCTATCCGAGAATTCACCAATTATGGCGAGAGAGAACTATGCACTAGCCTCGGGCAGCACGAGTGAAGTTTGTGAAACAATTAATAAAATACGTTTATTGGTTTCTTATTTAATTGTTCCTATGTATTGTATCGTTTAGTTATGTGAGTCACTGCCACTGAAAGTTATCGAAATCTTTGTTAATGTTGCGTGAAGCACATCGCAGCCTCGGCCAGGGATATCAGTACCCAAATACCTTGTTAAAATTATTATAAGTAATAGCATGACACGAGGGAAATTAGTAATTAAATTTCCCCGAGAGCCGAGGGAGGATTTGTGGAATCATTAATTTCCCGAAATGTCATGCTATCACTTTGTAATACATTATCACCGAGGAACGGAACAAATCTCTGAGAAGTTTAGTTTTCTCTGCCTAAACTGAAGACGTTGCAGTTGAGTTGCTTTCGAAAACGTTTCGTTATTATGCTTGATTGTCTGTGCCATTAATTGAATGACCCTGGCTTCCCATGAGCCCTGTTTTTGAGAAGAATAACACTAAAATACAATGTAATTATGTGGTTGACTAAATATTCAAAAGAGTATATGCATGGTTTAATTACGTCACGTTTATGGTTTTAAGTATCCCACATGGTAGAAGTGGGTTTTTAGAAACGAAGATAACTTTCTTGAGCCACAAAATAGGAAGGTACAGGGTTTAACAGACATTGCGTCATAACCCGGTGTGCCAAGGGGACAGTTCAATGGTCCCTCGTAAGCGTGAATACCCTTCTAATATTTCCACTTGCATGCAATGAGGGAAAATTAGAACAAGTATACATGCTGATGAGGAAATTTATAGATTAAATGTTCCTGAACAAACAAAGAAAGCCGCGGGGGTCATGGTTTTAGCCAAAATAATAATAGCTGTATTTATATAGCACACCTACATAAATATGTTGTAAGCACTCAACAAGTTTTAACATAATGTATAAAATTAGGAATAACAGAATCTTAATACACACTACATGTGTGTGCAAAATAATGACACCAATTTAAATACTAACATGCTCTTGCAACTGAGTTAGGATTATTCGCTTCGAGGATCTTATTCACACCAAAGCCGATTAGTTAAACAAGGTTCAAATAATACCTGTTCACATCGTATGCTCGCTGGTGCTAAACCAGTTTCAAACTAACCTATTTGAGGTAGTTAACCCTGTGTAGCTAAATGCATTCAGGATAGGGGTAATATCAACTCAGTTTAATTAAACAGGTTTAGTTGGTGTGGAGCGAGTTAATAACTGCCTTAGTGTTCACTTCGGTGAGGTTTTCTAAGGTATAATCTGCACTTGACCTTTTATTTATATTTATACAAGATGAGGTATACATAAGCAATATTAATCCGATGTTCGATAAGCATCGTTTGGCCGAGTCTCACAATTATCAAAGGTTCCGAACGGACGGCGTGCCCACGAGGCAATATACAAGGGCACCCAACGAGTACTTTTTGAAATTCGTTTGAACCAGTTGTCTGCAGCTTATCTAGCAAATCCCCCCCAAAAAATGAGCAGGCCGAATTTGCACAGAAAAAAGAGCGAACGAGCCAAAATAACCCCGAAAAAAAAACGCGCAAGGGTGAAACTTTGTTCATTAGCTGAAACAGGAACCTTCAGTCAATGTTTAGTCTCCAGAACACAGAACACAGGAAACCAGTGTTTTAGAGAGCAGTGAAATCTCAAAAAAAAAAAATTCTTCCATACGCAGGACGGTATATATTATCTAAACTCATAATCAAGGAATAAGTAGTGTTTACAGTAAAAGGTCAATTTCTTTAATTTACATACGAGAAAAACATCTAATGTTCATATGATGAAAAACAAAAATATTAAATTACATAAATATACTAGGGCCTGTACGGCCCCGCAAATGATCCCAGGCCCGCAAATGATCCCGACCCGCAAATGATCCCAAAATCGTCCCGCAAATGATCCCGGCCCGCAATGATCCCAAAATCCAAGAATGGCAACGGAGTTTGGATTGCGAGACTTTTTATTTGGATTTCTATATGTTTTTATCTTATGCTTATAACTTTGCATATATACAATTCTTTTTTTATATTTTTCAATCAAAAAAATTTGGCTGGATACACTGCATGATGAATATAGTTATCCGAAAATAAATGTTCTGAGTACGTGTTAGTAAGTAATAGACGCCGCTTTCATTGTAAAATAATCAATCTACTGTATTTTTAAAGCAGCTCAAATTAAAACCAGCCCGCTCAAAACGCATAGGAAAACCTGGGCTCCTTGAATATTTTCCGGAAAACGTTTGACGCGATACTTTTAATTAAAATTGCATTTATAGCTCCTTTGTTTGAGAACCATGTTTTAGTAATGAAAGAGGAGCATTGTAGTCGACTACCGCTAGTTGATTTGCCTAACATTTCACTATCAAGAAAGCGAGAGAAAGCCTAATCTGGGTTGTCGGGATTATCCTATTTTGATTGATTAAAAAAAAAGAAAGTCAAACAACAATTTTGTGGAATCCTATATACTGTTTAATGACATCTTGGACTGACAACTGTTTAACGACGTCTTGGACTGACGACTGTTTAATGACGTCTTGGACTGATGACTGTTTAATAATATTCATACTAGCCTGCTTGCCGGCTCTTCTGTAATGTGGTGACCCAATCCGAAAAAAAAACGACAGAACAAAATTACAGAAGAGCCGGCAAGCAGGCTACATTCATACAATCCGTCCTCGGTAAACGCCGCATCGGCAATATAAAACTGGTAAACATATGCGTAAATCTGATGCGTAATCATGACAAAATTGTACACCTATCATTTTGAATTATACAGAAACGGCAACGCATACGTCAATGACAACCATTGATAAAATCCATATTTGCGGGTATTATATACAGTGGAACCCCGCCTTACTGTAAAAAAGTATCCCGTTATTATGGACACCCGCGACACCGTTAGTACGGACACTTTCTCTGGTCCCTTATAACGGGGTTCCACTGAACACAGGAAAACGGAACGGTAACGCAAATCTACCTGATCCTAAATTGCCAACAACAATTCTGTTAAAATCGCTTGATTGTTTTGGACTGGCAATAAGCCATGTCTCACATGCCAGGATAATAATTGCAGTCTTCGCAGTATTCCATGGTATCAGAATATACCCGTACCTCTTTCTTGTTCTTTTTGTCATCCTCATATCCTACCGAGGAAACGCTCAGACAATAAAGTATAAGCAATAGCACAATAAGAAGTAGCAAGGGTTTCTCCATTTTGCATTTGTAAACATTGAAGGAACTGTCACACAACTAGGCCTACAACCCTTGCCATTTAAGTCGGACCGCTTCAGCAATTTCCGGCTATTATTAACACAACCCCCCTCCCCCATTTCAATGTTTGTGAAGGGGGAGGGTGGACAAGGGAAGTCATAAAAAATGCCTGCGATGTGTCGGAGGAGTTCGTTCAGTGTTCTGAATAGCCTTATTTTGTCGGGCGGTCCGTACTTAAATGGCGAAGGTTGTAGGCCACCTACGAGGCGTTGATTCCCGCCGAAACCACAGGCGACCCACTAATTTGTTGTCGGCAAGTTATCATCAGTTATATATCATACAAGCGTTTCGTAGAGCAGAGACGGTCGTTTAAACAGTAAATTGGATTTCTAAAAATTGCACGTTTTTTTGTTATCTAAGTACCGCGTGAAACGTAGACTAAGTGTTTGTGATAGATTTTTCAAGGAATCCAGCTAAACTTTTTATTGGCTATTACTTTACATGTTGCCAAAGTTAAAGAAAAATATACGCAAAATGATAATAAGCATAAGAAAACTATATGAATAATTGCAAATCAGAAAAGTCTCGCAATCCAAAATCCGTTGCCATTCTATATTTTTAGCCGGTGTCGTAGGGATTTCGCCCCCCCAGGGATCTCGCCCTCCCCCTCCCCCGGGGGGGCGAGATCACAAGGGATTTCACCCCCCCGGGGGGCGAGATCACTAGGGATTTCACCCCCCCTTAGGGATCTCGCCCCCCCCCCAGTGTAAACAGACTAAGCTGGGGATTTCGCCCCCCCCCTCTCCAATTCTCTCGTACTAAAAGCAAGCTCGTTCGACGTTGCTTTAGCTAAAAACAGCTTTCGTGATCCAATTGATGTCATACTCGTACTCGTTCGCTGTATTCACTCGTTGGATATCAAGTCTTAGATACATTTCATAAACGTTTATCTTCGATCGTAATTCTTTTGGTGAAGACTTGATATTTTGAAATAAGAATTGGGACGCATTTCAACTTTATCCGTGCATGTTGAAACAAACAACCAAATAGAAACAAGCAAACTGCTCATATAACAATTTTATTTAAACAATTAAAGTGATATATACACAGTTATTTAAATGTGGCAAGCTCTATTCTCGACGAAGCCTCTTCGATGATCGGGGTGCGCACGAACTACAGAGCCACTCAACGCTTGTATCAAATTGGCGACCAACACACTTCTGGTGAAACCAGTCACCACACAGACTGCACTCCACTATGTCGCCGAACGCTTCTGGTAACTTGCAATTGCAGTAATTCTCAATCACTCTAGCCTTGCGGGGACTTTAATGGTTTGGTTTTTAATACAGGCACAAGCACGACTTAATAAAAAGCCAATTAACAGCTCTTAGCCAAAAATAGTGTAACAGAAGAACGACAACATTTGTGGCTTGCTCTACAGATTTGTTCTAATAAGTCGAATATCCCAAAATCGCTAGAAATGCCTCTTTAGTATAGAAAGCAACTAATAACTGATGCCGCGTGGGTTTACGAATGAGACTATAGGAAACATTGCGGAGTCACTAAAAACTGAGGTAGAACTATTAATATGATTTGTTTGCTATTTAAACAGTTGGGTTAGTTGCTCTTTTAATTCTGCAATTAGACTGTGAGCTTTGTGAAAAATAAACGAGTCAGGCCCAGGATAACAAATATATGTAGTTATGATATTGAATCATGTTTGCCGCGTAGCACTAGTAAGTGTAAAGAATGTAATATATAACGTGATAAGCTGTAGTGCTAAGTGTGCACGCCCTACGAGGGAAAGAGAAAACATCTCTGACCCGAGTCCCACTTGGGTCAGAGATTTTTTCTCTTTCCCTCGTAGGGCGTACACACTTAGCACTACAGCTTACCAGGATAACAAATGTTTTTGTCAATCCAAAGAAATCCCGCCTCTTTGTTTTGGGCGCGCTTGGTTTTTAATACAGGCACAAGCACGACTTGTAAAATAGTGTAACAGATGAACAGCAACATTTTCGGCCTTCCTCTTCAGATTTGTTCTAATAAGACGAATACCATTGCTTCTCTTTAGTATAGAAAGCGAAAAGAAGACTCCAAAGGCAAAGAATGTCAACAGCGCTAGCTTTGGTTTTAATGAAGCGGCGTGATTATTAAGTTTTTCAAGCGCTGTAATATAGTCAACAATCGTATTTCAAGAGTTCACTTTAGTCTGGTTCCCAATGGTTCGCAGTGAAGAGGACCGCGATCGATCAATCGTAAGTTTGTTTTATAGACGGTTTTATTGATTAAGTAATCAAGTGTTGCAACAGTCTTAACAGTGACATATATTAAAGTTCATGTTCACTCAGCAAATCGTTAGGAAGAGGGGGGGGGGCGAAATCCCTGAGGGGGGACCAGTGAGGGGGGCGAGATCACTAGGGATCTCACCCCCGGGGGGGCGAAATCCCTAGTGATCTCGCCCCCCGGGGGGGTGAGATTACGGGGGGGCGAAATCCCTGGGACACCGGGATCATTTCCGGAACGATTTTGGGATCATTTGCGGGCCGGGATCATTTGCGGGCCTGGGATCATTTGCGGGGCCGTACAGGCCGGCTACTAGGGGAGCAGAGAACAGAAAGTCGCCGCGACTGTTAACTAGTCCCCTACCCCACTCTTAATAAATAATAGGAGTGGAGTACCACCCCTCCCCTGTGACCACGCCTCAGAATGGAATCTTTGGAATCTTTGGAATGTAAAAAAAAATGGTGACTCTTATGTGTATACAGCCCGAGTTCAGGCTGTTCCCAGCCTCGTGTTCAATCTGGTTTCACAGGCTAAGCGCCATCTCCTTATCCCTGTTTTGACTTCGGTACTAAGTATTGGGATATAAGGATTGGGAATTGTGTAAGGATTGGGGATTCATTTTTAGGATAGGGATTTGTGCTCTGGAGATTAGCAAAATACTGAATCAGCATGTGAGCGAAATAGGGGAAGATCCAGGCTAGGTAACGCGGAGTCCATATTTATCCCATACCTAAATACGACTGTGTATGAATGCGAGTGTTATAGAATTACTATTCATAACACTCGTAATGATATGCACGGATGAATTTAGGCTATAAACACCAAATAACCATGTATATTTTGCGCATTTGCACGTGTATTACGAAATAGGCAAGTATAAATACTGAATGCAAGCAGCATGCTCGCTTGCTCAGTTTTCTTACCCTGGCGGAGTGAGGAGAAAGGGAACGGCCCACCCACCCACCCTATGAATTCGCGTGGGTCGTAGGTTCTCCCCTAAGCCAAGCCGTTCCAGCTTAGGCCGCTAGGTAAATATTTATCCCATACCTAAATACGACTGGGTATGAATGCGAGTGTTATAGAATAGATTACTATTTTCCACCTCAAATCGATTGTCGATCTTTCTAAAACAGCGTTTTTAAAGATTTTGCTAATAACACTAACGATCTCGTAAAGGCCTCAACGTGAGCGATTTCAGGGTCATTTATGCCCACCGTGATCAATCCCGCGCGCAATTCGGGTTGCGTTTGTTCTATTAAATTGCTGCTGCTGCCTCTCAAAGAAAACAACTGAAGTATATCAGAAATATAAGTTAGGGCAAAAAGAGTTCATGTTGTTTTATGGCGCTACTTGCACTTTAAGTATTTCTCCAAATGATTTCAAAGCCGAATTAATCATATTTCGTCTGTACAGAAATCGACCCAGGCTTTTACTTACGCGGTCATGGGTCAGGAAAGGTCAAATTTACACGATTTCAAACAAGCGTATCGTAGAACAAAAAAGTATTCACTGTAAACCAAAACTTTCTTCACAGAAGTACTCAAAACGTTTCGGAGGTTCGTAGCTATAAAAATTGCAAACAGGTTATAGGCACCGGTACACTTTGCGCGACTCAAACGAATTTCATATGATATATGAAATTCCGAACTTGAATGCGTAAAAACAACTATATAATTTAGTATTGTTGTTAGTTTTCCCAGAAGGTATGTAACAATAGTTACACCCTCACAAAGCATAACGGTCGACAATGTCTTTAAATGTACCAAATACTCGCATTTCAATGTCAAAAACTAATACTCTATTTACAAACACTCTGAATTTGTAACGGACCTGCAACAACCATAGAGGCTGGTCAAAGTCAGGACCCGGCTAATCCACAGATCGAATTGGAATTTAGCGAGTTGGTTTTCAAAGTGCGGAGGGAGGAAACCGGAGAAAAACCCTCTGAGCAAGGGCGAGATACCAATAAACACAACTCCCGTATGGCGCCAGAGATCGAACCTGGGCCACAGAGGTGAGAAGCGAAGCGCTTAAACCACCGCGCCACCCCCGAGTCACCTTGATACCAGTATAACCCCTGGCTGACCCTGACATTTGGACCCAAACTCCCAAGCGAATATGAAGAGCAAATGAGGAAGTGATCCTTCAATCTGCTTTTCATTCTTATTAGACTTCTTCAGTCACCGACGGCAACCGACGAGGTCGAATTTCCCAGTCAAATAAGGGTGCCTTTTCTAAAGCTATTGCAGGAATCCAACACTAGTTATCTTCTAAAAAATATATTTATTTATACTTCTCAAACTCATTAATACTTCATAATATTTTTAGTCTGCATTTGGTCACATGCATGAATCTAGATACCCAATGAAACACCAGATGAACATCACATATCAGTTGGATCACATATCCAAATCACTAGTGATTTTCATCTGTGTTCTCATGGGGTATCAAGATTCATGCATCTGCTGGATCCGAGGCCGAGGCCGCTTCGGACTTTTACCAACTCTCCCGAGGCTTGAGGGGAAATTTAATCACTAATTTCCCGAAATGCCATGGTATAAGTTTGTTATACCATGATCTACGGAATAAATCTCTGAGAAGTTTAGTTTTCTCTGCCTAAACTAAAGACGTCGCAGTTAAGTTGCTTTCGAAAACGTTTTAATGCTCGATTGAATGCCCTTGGCTTCTACTGGGGACAAGTGTGTTGTTTTTGAGAAGAATAGCAGTAAAACACAATGTAATTATGTGCTTGACTAAATATTTAAAGTCATGCGTATATGGTTTTAAGTATCCCACATGGAAGAAGCGGGTTTGAGAAATAAGAGAAGAACGTGCAGATTGAAATACGTGATCCCACAGATAAGCATGACCTTTAAATATTATTTATTAAATTATGACCTAAAAACGTTTTCGAAAGCAACCCAACTGCAACGTCTCTAGTTTAGGCAGAGAAAACTAAACTTCTCAGAGATTTGTTCTGTTCCTCGGCGATCAGAGTATTACAAAGTTATACCACGACAATTCGGGAAAATAGTGATTAAATGTCCTCTCAAGCCTCGGCCGAAGCCGCCGAAGCGGCCTCGGGAACCCTCAACAAACTCTCCCTCGGCTTGCGGGAAAATTTAATCACTAATTTCCCACTTGTCATGGTATTGCTTATAAGAATGCCCAAGCCCGTGGGTTTGAACCGATTTAAAAACCAGTCACGCCCCAATCCCATTGTTTCAGTGAAAAGTCGACAATTGCACCAATCCGTAATTTAGGATTAATTAATGATTGATCAACTGTGTTGTTCATTATTTGGATTTCAATGAAAGGTCGATAATTGCACCAATTCGTTAGGAAAACCAATGCTGTGGCTCGTTTCGAGCGGTACAGAATGGCCCTTCCCCTCAGGCTGCTCTCCCTCATGTAGTCCAACACACTGAAAGTGCATGGCGGAACCACTCTATTTTGCATCCTGATTATTACATGAAATCACTGCACGTATTTCATCTGGTTTCTGGCTGACAAACAGTTGGAATTCTTGAGCGAGCCACGCTGTAACTTTCATGGTCTGGTTGATGAATAAAAACTACTGTATTTCCCCTTGGTATATGATTTTTTTGTATAGAAACCCAAAATAAAAAACGGCTAAAATTTTACCTGACGATCGCCACTACGGCACGTCACGGCCACATAAAGAGATAAACTGGGCTCCAGTCAAATCCCCCGTGAAGCAAATCGAGTAAAATCCCCTGAGCCACAAAAACTGGTCAATTACCATCAAATGCCGGAGGGGGGGGGGAGTCGGGATTTCAATTGATAAATGATAATACGCAAGTATTATTGCCTTTCATTAGAATTCTAAAATAATGTCTACATCACATATGAAGTTGTGTTGTGTGTGGTGGGGTGCTCAAATGTGTTGACTATGTCCACCACTGTAGTATAGAAGCCGATGATAGAGCCCAGAATGCCAATGGTGATTATGGCAATGTCCTTGAAGAATGATAAGGTACTGAGACTAGAGTTGTAGTGAAACGTCATCATGTGCATTGCTGCTGGGAAGATGAGAGCTAAAGACGTGCTGCCAACAGATCCAACCAGTGAGATCAAATTACCCAACTGCGGTACACCTATAGCAAGGCCGGCTACAAACACATGAATAAATCATTAGCTTGCAATGTCGTAGCTGGCGGAATATCTACTTTTTCAGGTTGTCAGACTGGAACATTTTGAAGTCTATTTAAGTATGGGTTTTCCCTATCTATCGGTTTTCATATTCCACCTTTTAATCGTACGGGACCTACTATTTACAATCTTAACTCGATCATTCAAACATGTTGGCTTCGCCTTTCTGGTTGAAAGAAACAGATTTGTACTGCGATGTTTGCGCATGCTAGTCCCGGGATGCTAGTTTGATGTTATATATCATACACAAAAAGGTTGTCTCGTACTTGTTGTATATCGTATCGCGCGTTCCAAGACAGAAATGTATTCTTTTGCAGTGTAACTGTTTACTAATATTAAGTCCGCGCGTGTGTCGTACTGACGTATTTAGCTCAATAACAATACGTAGAGGAAATCGTATGAACGTGAGTGCTATACGCGATTTATAGGCACTGAGTGATATTTTGAAAGTTCTAATAATTGCACGAGCTTTTACGCAAGTGCAATTTGAGAACTTTCAAAATATTACTCAATGCCCATATATCCCGTATAGCAGGAGCAGTTCATGCGATTTTTTGTTTATAATATTCTGAGCAAACATTTGCTGAGAGAATGCGACTGTGCACTCGATAACTTTTTATGCACTCGTTATTGTCCAATCAGAATCCAGATATGTTGTTGCGTATATTATAAGGGTTTAACATTCGACTCTCTCCCACCCTGAATTCTGATTGGTTGATTTATCTGCAAATAAATAACTGTTTGCGCACTAATGTCTGATCTGTTATGTAAACATGGCAATCAGAGCATTTTTGTAGAGCATGCGCAGTAAGAAACGGCCTGGGTAAGAAATTGTAAACATGGCAGCTCGATTTGCACAGTTGTTGGAGACTCAATGAAGCCAACGTGTTTGAAAGCTTAACAATGTCATGGATGGAATCTCTTTCCTTTTCACTAGCTCTCTCACCTGTGACACACGCCATCACGACACGGAAGGTGCAATCTATCCATGTGGCGTAGTGTTCAGGCAGTCTGTTTTGTATTAGAGGTATTAATATACCCACAGGAACATAGAACTGGATGAAATAGGTCAAGAAGATCGAGCCGGCGAGTATTAACTTGACGGACGTGTAAAACCTGCAAAATAAGGCAACAAATGCGACGGTTTGAATTGAAAACTGAAACCTATGATAATGGGTTTGATAGTATTTGGTCAAATTTCCAACCGTGGGGATAGATAATTATTAATTTACATATTCATGTGAATGTTTATCTAAAGGCATGCACGATCACACCAGAAGACCTTATGCATGATACCTATGTCTAATGTGAACGCTTTTTCCAATTACAATTAAATGATAATCACATTATAATTGTGGTCAGATGTGAACGCATTCCAATTACAATACAATGATAATCCCATTATAATTGTGGTCTAATGTGAACGCATTCCAATTACAATACAATGATAATCCCATTATATTTGTGGTCTAATGTGAACGCATTCCAATTACAATCAATGATAATCCCATTATAATTGTGGTCTAATGTGAACGCATTCCAATTACAATTCAATGATAATACCATTATAATTGGGGTCTAATGTGAACGCATTACAATCAATGGTAATCCCATTATAATTGTGGTCTAATGTGAACGCATTCCAATTACAATTCAATGATTATCCCATTATAATTGGGGTCTAATGTGAACGCATTACGATCAATGATAATCCATTATAATTGGGGTCTAATGTGAACTCATTACAATCAATGATAATCCATTATAATTGGGGTCTAATGTGAACGCATTACAATCAATGATAATCCATTATCATTGGGGTCTAATGTGAACGCATTACAATCAATGATAATCCCATTATCAGCATTTGCCAGAAACCACGGTTTTGTTTTTGATAATGGCTTGACCTTTGAACGACAGGTTGCTGCTATCTGCAAATCTTCATTTTTTCACATCAGAAACATTGCCAGAATTAGAAAGTACCTATCTGATGATAATATCAAGACATTAGTACATGCGTTTGTCACATGTAAATTAGATAATTGCAATTCACTACTCTATGGCCTGCCCAAATATCTTATTCAGAAATTGCAACTTGTGCAGAACTGCGAAGCACGTCTTGTTGTTGGCAAGCGCAAATATGACCATATTACCCCAGTCCTTAAGCAACTTCACTGGTTGCCAGTAGAAGAAATAATTATTTTTAAAATCTTATTTCTTACATATAAAGCACTTAATAACCAGGCTCCTCTTTATATCAGAGATATGTTAGATATTTATTTTCCTGTTCGTATGCTTAGGTCGTCCTCTACATGTAAGTGTCTTTTGAAAGTTACTACTTGCAATCTTAAGAGTTATGGCGATAGAGCTTTTTCAGTCGCTGCACCAAGACTGTGGAATGAACTACCACTTCATATTAGATTAAGTTCATCGTTAGGTACTGTTTAAAACACGAACAGCAGTGTTTTATCAAGTTTAAAAATTCGAGGGCGAAGCCCGATAATTTTTAGACTTGATAAAACACGTGCTGTGAGTGTTTTAAACGGCTTCAAAACGCTTTAAGAATGCAATGAAAGAAAGACGCACATCTCAAGGGAATGGTTCAGTACTTAATGAACCGTTGAACCTTTGTATTCACAACGCCATGCAAAATATTGGAGTAATCACCGCCTGCAATTACGAACATCTCAAGGGAATGAGATGAAGAAATTACCATACTATGTTGTTTGAAGCGGCGTTTCGCAATGCAAGAAGAACCTGCACTTGAAGGATTTGGTGTCGTGGTTTACCTCGATAAAGTTCAAGACTTGGAAAGCGATGTGACTGACATGACGGCAGACTCTAAATTTTTGACTCCGGCACAAAATACGTAAGTTTAATGCACGTTATTATTATTTTACGGCTTTGAGTTTGGTTTAATAATTGGAACTAAAAAGTGGCTCGATAAACAAGTTGGATAACTTCATTTTAAAAATATTATCTGTGTATCTCGGTAGTCTGCTGATATTAGTAAATTTAGTGCAAAATTTATTATCTAGGTACCTTATGTTCCGTGTACTTTTTGCTATCTTTGGGTCGTTATCAGTGAATTCTTAATTAGGATGAAACTTTATATAAAATTTCATGTTCATTAGTATTCTTTATATAAAACGTTCATCATAACTAGCAATTCAATGAGAAAGCTGAAACATCAATAGAAATTCCATTGTCTCAATCATTAACCCCGTCTCCTCCTGGGACAGAATTCAAATCCCTCCGCGGGCCTTTTAGAATGATGAGATTTTATCAGGTATAAAGGAGCATGCACGTGACTGATTTGATTCATCTGATTGGACAAAATGCTCATTAATTATTCATGAGTTTTTGAATCAATTTTAAATCTAGTTTACAGACATTTTTATTTAATCGAGTTTTTAATAATTTTTAATTGATATTGTCTACTACTATTAATCTGAAGTTAATAACATTTGACATTATTCATATTTTTTATAATAATTACAGTAGGGTTTTTATATCATAAATTGTAAATCATAAAGTTGTATTTATATTATTTTAAGCTTATAAATTGTAAAGCGCCATATAACTTTTTAGGATTATAGCGCTCTAGACGTTCACACATTATTATTATTATTATTATTATTATTATTATTATTATTATTATTATTATTATTATTATTATTATTATTATTATTATTATTATTATTATTATTATTATTATTATTATTATTATTATTATTATTATTATTATTATTATTATTATTATTATTATTATTATTATTATTATTATTATTATTATTATTATTATTATTATTATTATTATTATTATTATTATTATTATTATTATTATTATTATTATTATTATTATTATTATTATTATTATTATTATTATTATTATTATTATTATTATTATTATTATTATTATTATTATTATTATTATTATTATTATTATTATTATAATAATTGGGGTCTAATGTGAACGCGTCTTAAGCCTGGTTTTCACTACCTAAAGTAATGGGATTTAGAGTCCAAGCATTGGAAAGAATATATAGAAAATTAATGCGATGGACTCTAATCCCATAAATCATGAGTGTTCCATTGTCTAACCGCCTTGGAAAATGGTCATACCAACGAAGGAATTTTAAAATAATTTGACTTAGTATTGTTTCCGAAAAAAAACTTTTGCTCTCTCGGTCCTCAATGATCATTTCTGAGGTAAAGCACGTGTTACAAAGCTGGAACCAGGAGAGATTCCAGGATCGCCTCTGAAAAGGAAATATTGAATGGCATTTCAACTCACCAGGCGCGAGTCACGCAGTAGGTGTCTGGGACATTAAGAGGATCCTCAAGGCCCTTGTTGGAAACCAGCTTCTCGATGATGAGACCTTGCTTACTACCATGTGCGAAGTGGAAAAAATATCAATAATCGCCCACTCACTCGCCAATTCAACGACCACCGAGATCTGGAGGCCCTCGCTCCCACTACTTTGTTGTTGCTTCGCCATAATATTAGCTCCTCTCCAGTTGTCCACCAAAGTGCTGGGTTTCATGTTCAGCAGTTGGCTGATGCGTTTTGTCTTCGTTGGGTTAAAGCCAGAATACTTACCTACCTTAGAAGAGAGGCAGAAGGTTTCAACCTCGCCGCAACGTGTTGGAGACCTCGTGCTCATCGTAGGCGATAATACATCGTGGGGACGTTGGCCAATGGTTCTAGTGGAAGAGACAAGAGACATTTCCAGATCGTCACAGCGTCGTTCGTCAAGTCATCGTCTGCACCGGTACGAATCGCTTCCGATGCGACGTGAGGAAATTATGCCTACTTGAGGGCGCCCTTGACTTAGAAGCACAGGAAGAGGGAAAACGAACAAGCACTGGAACTGGCGTCAAAGACCAAAGTTAGAGGATTGAAGTAGATGAATTACTTCCAAACAAAGCCGACAGTTTGTTGGTTACCTTAAGACGAGGAAGAGTTGAGCACGCAGCTACCATTGACCAGCATCCACAGAGCAGGTTATCGCCTGCAAGCAGCGTTCAAGTTGGTCGGCGTCGCAGTCGCAGAATTCAAGCGAAGCAGAATCAGTGAAGAGAATTCATCGTTCAAAGATACATTTGTTAGACAATGTAGTTGATCCTATTACGTGGATTGTAAAGGCTCTTCGGCATGGTTCGCATTTCGAGGTCGGTATGTAGGATCTCAGTTTCGGGCCGTTGTTATTATATTTTTATTTTGTCTTTGTTTCCATACCATAAATCTATTTCAGATATGTTAGACGCCTAAGTACTGGTCACTACTTATGTAGATTTGTTAGTTTTATCCACTGTATTTGTAATTGGATTTGCGTTTTGTAATATAACGGATTGGACCTCGCTGTTAACATTTATCATGAGGGATGAGTAACGGCTGGTCAGTCTATCGCATGGGAAGATAAAGTAAGAGGAGCTTACAACCATGCTATGCTCACATTTCATGGGTTTAGCAGAAAAAATATAAAGTCGTTTTGCTTGGAGACAAGACCAAACTAAACACTAGTCAGCAGGCCTCAGTTGTTCAAAAGGTCGATAATGCTATCCACCGGATAAATCCAGTGGATAAGTATTAACCAAACTAGCTTACGTTATCTACTGGATAGGGATTTATCCAGTGGATAGCGTTATCCGCCTTTCGGACATCCAGGGCCAGACGAGCATGTCACAACTCACGGCGTGTTGGGTAGGTTGAGAGTTATACTTCCTTTGCAATCAGTTTGACATGACAGGTAGCCCAGCATACTTATCAGGAGATACAGCAAGGTAACGAATCCCATACCGAGACTGAGAATCGAACGGAAATACCTCGGAGTCTCCATCATGTTCTCAACGGGAAGAATCTGGAATGGAAAACAACTCGAAATAAGATTAGATTAAATAACGAATACTCAAGCAACTCCGTGGAACCAAACTTGGGCTACCGTTTTACATCTCAAATGCCATTGCTCGAGGTATCAACAAAATTGAGCTAATCTCAACAAGATGTTTACCCTGATCCTAGAGGTTTTCTCGTTCTCTCTGGTTTTTTCTCTCTGGTTTTTTCTCGCTGACAACCGATTCACAGCGCAAAACCACTCACAATAATAGAAAACCTCTGGATCAGGATACAAGACGTTCATGCGATTTTTATCAAATTAAAACCGTTTCATCGCCATTGTTTACTAATCTTTTCACAGTAAAAATCGCACCAGGAATATATTTGGATTTTCCTGCATCAGATATTCAATAAATAGGTGTCATTTTAGCGTACAGAGGATGTCAAAATGTGACCACGGCAAATTAGAAATATGCCCGGGACGCAGTCGAGTAGCTTTACTGTTGTTCTCGTCACGTTGTGACGTCATCTGTACGTCTATATTAAGAGGACAGACACACGGCATCTGTACGTCTATATTAAGAGGACAGACACACAGCATATGTACGTCTATATTAAGAGGACAGACACACAGCATCTGTACGTCTATATTAAGAGGACAGACACACTGCATCTGTACGTATATATTAAGAGGACAGACACACAGCATCTGTACGTCTATATTAAGACACGGCATCTATTTGTTTCATACAATGATTAGCAAAAAAGGAAACTACAATGATTTCGTGCAAAACGTGACGTCATCTGTAATAACACATGGTTATACTCAGAGCGCCTATGATAACACATGGCTATCGACCAATCAGAGCGCGCGTTCTATATTCTAATAACTCATGGCTATCGACCAGTCAGAGCGCGCGTTCTATATTCTAATAACTCATGGCTATCGACCAGTCAGAGCGCGTGTTCTGTATTCTAATAACACATGGCTATCGATCTCAGAGCGCGCATTCTATATTCTAATAACACATGGCTATCAACCAGTCAGAGCGCGCATTCTATATTCTAATAACACATGGCTATCGACCAATCAGAGCGCGCATTCTATATTCTAATAACACATGGCTATCAACCAGTCAGAGCGCGCATTCTATATTCTAATAACACATGGCTATCGACCAATCAGAGCGCGCATTCTATATTCTAATAACACATGGCTATCAACCAGTCAGAGCGCGCATTCTATATTCTAATAACACATGGCTATCGACCAGTCAGAGCGCGCATTCTGTACTCTAATAACACATGGCTATCGACCAATTAGAGCGTGCGTTCTATATTCTAATAACACATGGCTATCGACCAATTAGAGCGCGCATTCTATATTCTAATAACACATGGCTATCGACCAATCAGAGCGTGCGTTCTATATTCTAATAACACATGGCTATCGACCAATCAGAGCGCGAGTTCTGTACTCCAATAACACATGGCTATCGACCAATCAGAGCGCGAGTTCTGTACTCTAATAACACATGGCTATTGACCAATCAGAGCGCGCGTTCTGTATTCTAATAACACATGGCTATCGACCAATCAGGACGCGAGTTCTGTACTCTAATAACACATGGCTATTGACCAATCAGAGCGCGCTTTCTATATTCTAATAACACATGGCTATCAACCAATCAGAGCGCGAGTTTTGCACTCACTGCACTTTACAGTAATTAAGACTTACCACGCCTATCCCTTCGAAGGTGAACACAATGATGCCAAAGGCGAGGGGGAGCGACGACCAGCTAGTAAGCAAAGGCAGAGCCTGTGGTTCATGAACAGTCTCCCTTGCGTAATTTAGTACGCATATTAGCCCAACAATAGCCAAGACGTTAGAAATAGCCGAAAGGACAGCCAACACTTTTAAGGTGTGAATGAAGGTCAGTAGAACAACTGGCAATATAATTATTAGTATCCACAGTTTGATGTCCAGATCCGTGAGCCCCTCACAAGCCTGTTAGACAAGAAAAACACACGTTTAATACAAAACTAGTAAAATGCTCAACTGCGGCAAACTATTCGCTTGCCGCATGTATTTGTTTGCGTAAACGCTCGGGGGATTCCCCGTCCACACATTTTCATTTGACAGGCTGATTTGAAAACAGTTGATTTTATATCCATTCACAGGTTATTCTCACGTAAACTATGAAAATGTGTGATCGTTTTCACCGAAACCACCCAACACCAAGTTTGGGATGTATTGGGGCTGCCTTTCTGTACGGCGGTATTGGTTACGGTTTTTAAAATATGACAAATCTGGATCGATTTATTTAACCTTTGGCAACCCGCATTTATAGCATAGGCTTTGGAGTTGACATTTATTATTCAGGTTCCCCGCCCCACCAGTTGTTATGCAAGCATAGGTTGTCTTTATGTGGCTTACCTGCTGTAGACTTTCAGCAACAAAGAGGAGGTAGATACAGCAGAACCCAAACTGAGTGATAATCAGGAAGATGTTCACTAAAACCCTAAACAAAGAGGAGGTAGATACAACAGAACCCAAACTCAGTGATAATCAGGAAGATGTTCACTAAAACCCTAAACAAAGTGGAGATAGATACAGCAGAACCCAAACTGAGTGATAATCAGGAAGATGTTCACTAAAACCCTAAACAAAGAGGAGGTAGATACAGCAGAACCCAAACTGAGTGATAATCAGGAAGATGTTCATTAAACCCTAAACATAGAGGTAGATACAGCAGAACCCAAATTGAGTGATAATCAGGAAGATGTTTTGCACTTAAGTATAAGTGCTTTTGGAATAGTTAATCAGATTGACGAACACGAACACCACGAAGCCACGTGAAATTAATATATAGTCTTGCAGTAGGTACATTTGGAATACTTAATCAGGTTGACAGTGGAGTCACGGCGGAGCCACTTGAAATATACAGCTAGTTCAATAAAGGTTGTCCCAATCAAACGTCAAACGGCATTCCCAGACCGCAATGGATTGTGGTTGTAGCTGGTGAATTCGCGGTTTGTTTAAAATGTCTCAGTTCTGCGAGTCGATTTTTGAATGACATCGTAGTTTACGGGAGAGTTGGAAACAATCCTTATCGGTCTGATAATGTCGCTTGACCGGGACAACGTTTTTTTTAAATAGGTGTATACTGTTAGGCACACCACGATTCCAATATTATACAAGAGACCATATAATGACTTATTTCATGTTAGTATGTTATACAACTTCATTCTCCTTCATTTGAATCCATCCACCTTCATTGGCCTTCATCAGGCCAATAAACCCCGATGAAGGCCAATGAAACCCGATGACGGCCAATGAACCCCGATGAAGGCCAATCGGAACGCTGATGAAGGCCAATGAAACCCGATTAAGGCCAATGAACCCCAATGAACCCTGATGAAGGCCAATGAAACCCGATGAAGGCCAATGAACTCTAATGAAAGCGAGTGAAGCTGAATGAACTTGACTGAAGATGCATGTATGAGCTCAACTGAAGGGAAATGAAGGTGGATGGACTTCAATGAAGGCGAATGAAGGTGGAGAACGTACTAACACCAAAGAAATCTTTATATGGTCTTTTGTATAATATGGAAATCGTGGTGAGTTAACATGAAATCTTATGTAGTTTAATAGACGACATTTTGTATAATCAATAAGCTGCTTTATAGGCGGCTCACACCACTTAGCATAACACACCACGGAGCCGGTGTTTTTACAGAACACCTTCGAAATTGGCATTGTGCTCCGTATATTTTTTCGTCAATGCTAGATATGAGCTATTATTAAGTCAATTTTGGCTCCATTTAAAGGGGCTGTGTCACGGTAAGACTTTACATTCGTTTTTCCGGGCCGGAAAGAGCTATTTCCACCGATTTTGATATGAACTAACGAACCTCTCGGCCATGTGGGATGCTTAAAATGAAAGCAAATACGACTAAGAAACAGCGTATATAAACAGTCTCCAGGGAAAATATTGAAAATCCTTTCAATCAAGCATTGAGGGAGGGAAGTTTAACTGTTTGTATCCAATTAACAGCCACTAAACGAGCAATTACTCGATACATGCGCAGTACCATGACATATCCCCTTTAACCCCGATTTAACTGTTATTCAAAATACTTGAAGCCCATTTACACTACACTGGATATTTGGCACGGCTTGGATAACATTGGTACGCGTGCCAAAAAAAGGGTTCGGCCCGGATAAATGTTGCAGTGTAAATGGTTTAACGCGACTAATATTACCCATACCGAACCAAACATTTTACCCGTGCCAGGCCCTCACGAAAATATTGGTTCGGATCATTCGGGCCAAAAGCGTTTTTATTCTATGGCCTTCGTTCGTATTGGCAAGCGGTCAGACGCCGAAGTCATAACACAGCCAAGAAAATGCGCGGCCATGCTTGGAAAGAAAGCGATCGATGTTACAGCACTTCTCACGATAATAATGAAAGAAGAAACCATGAAATGAAGCCTTGAAAACGCCGCAAAAACACGGGAGGAGAGATCAGCGTAGCTGCTAACCTCATGAACAATCCGAGTGTCTTTAACTTTGACTTAAATGTAGGCAGACTGGCGCTAGATCTAACGTCTTTTGGCAAACCATTCCATCATAAAGAAACAACATGGAAGCGAAAAGGTATGTATAATATTTAACATTATACACAATTTGAAAGGATTTATAAAACCCCACACATATCTTCTCACAGTCATATTTTCACAAACACATAGATTGGGCTGCCTGTGGCTTACGTTGATTCTATTTATCCGCCATCTTGGATGGACGAACAGCGCATGCGTTCTTAAGTAAATAGTAAGTACCACATTTTTGGCACCGGTACAAAATGGTTATTTGGCACAGCGAAAAAAAATGGAAATGTTATTTTTGGTACGCGCGCGTACCACTTTCATCCGAGCCGTGCAAAACATCCAGTGTAGTGCAAATGGGCCTTAATACGATTCCCTTCCAGGGGCGGAAGGTATAGGAACGTTCCCGGGTATTTGCGGACTAATGTCATGCCCGGAGGGGAATTCAGTGACTGGTAGTCAATTCTGTCGTAAAAAAAAAGTAGTTTTATTTTTTTATTTTTTTGGCAAATTGATTATTGAGCAGAAACAGGGCGTTCTACCTTGATTTACAATATTTAATTAAAATACTATATCATTAATATATATATTGATATCGGTTTGATTAACTTTACTGTAATAACATTTTAACATTATGACTTACCTGCCAATGTAGGCTTTGTTAGGATAATACTGTCCAATAGCATGTTCAGCCACCCCTGAATAATCAAGAGAGAGGTGTGTTCCACCTCTAAATACCATAGAATATTGTGAGAAAACTGTGAAAACATGTATGTACACGTATCTAAGTACAAACACTGATTACAACCACCATGCAAGCACGCACAGGCTTCTACCATCCTGCTATAACAAGAGAAGAGAGAAAAGGCTCTACTCGCAGGGTGGATCCGGATTACAACAAAGGCAGGAGCTATCACCAGGAGGTCCATATATATCCGTGAGTCAGCGTATGACCGGTTTGAGCTGCGATCGTGCATATGCTTGCCGTAATTATCGAGATTAAGAATGATATATTGTTCTTTGAGGTGCTTTTACTAACGCTGCATTGTCCTGACTATGGTTTGATTGGATTCCCAAAGTGTGGGCACGTCAACTCCCGCGCGTGAGATCTGTTCTAAATATAGCTCAATCCGGTCATACGCTGACTCACAGGCCTAGTATATGGGAGATGGACGCTCCTGGTAATGGCTCCTGTCCAAGGCCAATTAACCAATTGCAATCAAAAGACACAATTCAAATAATCATTAAAAAATTATACCGAAAAATAAAAAGTAATTAATGTACCTATCACAAAATGCATGACTGCACTGAACAAGCATATGCATGCCATGGATAGCAACAATTGCAACTGCAAGCAATAGGACAGGCCCAGCCTAACGAAATAAATTATACAAAGATGAGACACTCTTTATCAATTCAAGGGAGAGGGGCAACTCCAATTTGAAAAAGACCAGCCGCTGGCCAGAAATAAATAGTTAACCCGTACGAAACGAGCAGCGCTGTGCAGCGCAGCAATATCGCTTCCAAACTGCTGCACAGCGGAAATGCAGCTAACCTGCAGTGTTCGTGCAGCTCATTGGCAGTAGGAGTTATGTTGCAGCGCGCTGCCTTATCGCTCTGCAGGGCCTGAAGCGGTGTGCATCAATTTGCAGCCATTCTGCAGTGCCATCTCTAGCTGTCGACGACTGCCATTTAATTTCGCTGCAATGCGCTGCACAAAAATTGCGTAATTAATATCCGTACTGTTCGGGAAGCTGCGTTCCTGTAAAACTATTTCAGTTGTTATTTTTAGGATTTTGGTATTCACACTTTGCTCTAGTATAACTTGGCATGTATTTTTAAGCTTTCTATCGTTTTTACCTGATGAAGGCCGAAGGCCGAAACGTTTTAGTAAGTTTTTAATAACAGGCCCGAGTTGCTCTTGTTCACATTTTTATTCAATTTTATAACTACTATTGTATCAGCGTTCTTTGGCATTCGTTAGTTCCTACGTAAATCTTTGTTTTATTTTGTTTAATCTTGCGTTTTTGTTTTATTACCGCTTTGAAATGACTTGATCATCTCGTAGTAATACAATAGACCAGTTCGCGATTAATTCCGACATTTTGAAAGGGGTGCAAACATACAGTGTTTGTATGGGAATACGATGCCAAATAATTTCCGTAAAATCGAATTCCTGAAATATTCACTGTCTGCAAAATTAAGATACCAGGTAAAAGGTTAACTGATCAAAATTTGAAGGATGTAGCTGCAATCGTCTTTTTCAGTTTTCCATATATTTGTTTGTAATAACGAGTCAAAGCCGCGGTAAATTTACAAATCTTTAGGATGCGTGGATCCTTCGTTCTTCCACAATTATTTCAATGTATTTCAATCGCCTTTCGCCGCGATGTTTGTACATGCAGTTAATAGCAATATATATAGTCAGGGTAATGGCTCCTGATATAGTGCTGTGGGTGCTTATTTTGGCGCAAGCTAAGACGGAATTATGTATCCTGTCAAAGGGTGTAAAACGGAGAGAGGAAACTGGCATTGCTTATTTGACATGACTGTCATAAAGCTGGAAATGTTGTGAGTTGCAGTAATGGTCGGATAAGAAATCAGAGCAAGCCGTGTTGCAGTCACACATGTGTGAACACACGTGTGAACGTACCATGAACACACGTGTGAACGTACCATGAACATACGTGTGAACGTACCATGAACATACGTGTGAACGTACCATGAACATACGTGTGAACGTACCATGAATACACGTGTGAACGTACCATGAACACACGTGTGAACGTACCATGAACATACGTGTGAACGTACCATGAATACACGTGTGAACGTACCATGAACACACGTGTGAATGTACCATGAACATACGTGTGAACGTACCATGAATACACGTGTGAACGTACCATGAACACACTTATATAATTTCAAATGAAGTTAGTAGTTTTAAAATGTATGCAGGTCAGTTAGTATTAAAATTGTCGACGGATTTTGCCGACGTCCGCGTTGATTTGTTTTGACCGAGTGAAGATTGGGAATGAATTTTGAAGTACACGTAAATTAACTGAGGCCTGCGTATATAGAGTAGTTCAAGTAGTAAACACTTCTTACAATTCGCCACTTTGGAAAAGAGTAGGGGATTGGGGCGAGAGTGGTCTCGCAAAGGCGCTTGGGATCGTTACAGGGGACACGCATCGTACAGAATACAAACAAACACGGCGAATATCGCAATTAACTCATCGAATACAAGCAGAGAAAGTGAAATAAGCTTGAAAGAAGACACTACCAGAAGTAAAGCTCAACAGTAGTGTCCAGAAATGTGGGTTCATAAAAGCCAACTTACTTAAAGCAGAGCAATGAAGCTGCCGTGGAACGGGAGTTAGCAGCAGTAAAGCGAAGCTGACGTGTGGCCGAATGCTACGATCCGAACACGTTATGCTTTAGCCGATTCCTACGTTTCCCACCATCATGGATTTGTCACTTTAAAGTATTAAATACCTTGTAACTTTAGCTTTACCGGTCTTGTTCTGTTCATGGGATTGTAGGCCGTGAATAACTACTGACAAGAGAAATAGCCGCGAGTCTGAACCACTTGAAGTCCGCTAGGGTGACATGCGATTGATCACCACATACCAATTCCTTCCGGCTTTTCACCCGACAATCGCAAGAACAGAACAAGCTTGTTTAAAGTTACAAAGTACAACTTTAAAGTCATAAATCCATGATGATGGGAAACGTAGGAATCGGCTAAAGCATATTACGTATTCGGCCACACGTCAGCTTCGCTTTTAATACTGCTGCTAACTCCCGTTCCACGGTAGTTTTCGCGGCTAAACTATAGAATACCCCGCCACTCCAGCTAGATGGTATATTCAGTGCTACCGCGGTCCCGCAGTCAGCTTTATTAATATCCATGCATCGACTATGTTTATTAATATTCATGCATCGACTATGGACTACACATACTGCTACCGCGGTCCCGCAGTCAGGTGGAATAAATTAGCCGTAGTATTACTAAATTCGCATCGTCTTATTTTAGATGCACAGTTGAAAATGTTCTCTTCACTTTCTAAAACCGATCAGAAACAAAGCACGGCTCCAAAAGCACAATGAGTTTCATTTCATACGCGTTTTCGCTTCCACGGCTACTAAGTAAACTATTTAAAGAAATATAATCATTTCGATTCGGGGTTTTCTCCACACTTTCGTGGACTTTTTTCCCCGCTCGCGAACTGATTTTTATAGAACAGTTTGCGAGCTGTAAAAATCAGTTCGCGAGTGGAAAACGTCAACGAAACCGAGGGAAAACACTAGAAACGCCTGCAGTACACGATACGGCTTATCCTTCCCGCTTACGAAACCGAGGGAAAACACTAGAAACGCCTGCATTACACGATACGGCTTATCCTTCCCGCTTCCCCAAGACAACCAACATACATTTTATTTAGTTGTGTAATTCTGAGTTTTATTACCTTCCCTCCCCCTTATAATATCAATAACAAATATTTCAAGGTTGTTAATAACAATTAATATTGGACTCCTACTTAGTGATTCTTCGTTCTAAAAAGCCGAATAATAAACTATCCGAAGTTGACTAAGAAACCTTATTAGTGATTCTTGCGGTATCCAGTAAACGTACTCTCTAAAAACTCTCTAAATGGATTAGAAGATATCTTAATTAGGCGGCGTGTGTGCTATTGTCTAATGGGGTGCAAGTTCACGAAGCCATCAAACTCTCTTCACGGTTTAACTAGAAATCCATATAAATCCATATTAGTGATTCTTCGTTCTATATCTGTGCACGGTTTAACTAGACGCGACTATCCGAAGATGAATAAGAAACCTTATTAGTGATTCTTCGTTCTAAAAAGCCGAATAATAAACTATCCGAAGTTGACTAAGAAATATTAGTGATTCTTGCGGTATCCAGTAAACATACTCTCTAAAAACTCTCTAAATGGATTAGAAGATATCTTAATTAGGCGGCGTGTGTGCTATTGTCTAATGGAGTAATGGGGTGCAAGTTCACGAAGCCATCAAACCTCTTCACGGTTTAACTAGAAATCCATATTAGTGATTCTTCGTTCTATATATCTGTGCACGGTTTAACTAGAAACCAATATCAGTGGTTCTTCGTTCTAAAAAGTCCAGTGAACTTGTAAATGTTCACGGTTTAACTAGAAATCCATATAAATCTATATTAGCGAGTCTTCGTTCTAAAAAGCCGAATCAACTACCGATATTAATATTCATGCATCGACTATGATTGCCGGTTGAAAACACTTACTGAAGTTTTACTAGTTATTTGTATGTAATTCTCTATCCGAAGATGAATAAGAAACCTTATTAGTGATTCTTCGTTCTAAAAAGCCGAATAATAAACTATCTTACCGATATTAATATTCATGAGTCGACTATGGGACTGCGGGACTGCGTTGCCACTTAGTTCAACGTCTTACAGATATTAATATTCATGAGTCGACTATGGGACTGCGGGACTGCGTTGCCACTTAGTTCAACGTCTTACAGATATTAATATTCATGAGTCGACTATGTGAACATAAATACAAGGGGAATCTGTTTTATTTATCCTTAATAGGTGTTAATATTCAAATGCATGAAGATAATATTGGTAAAAAAAACATATTGAAAGTGGAACATCAGTAGCTTCTCTCTCGGCACAAAACTCGGTAGCAAACTCGGTAGACGGTAGTCAACTCTCCGGGCAGCAAACTCGGTAGTGAACTCTCCGGGCAGCAAACTCGGTAGTCAACTCTCCGGGCAGCAAACTCGGTAGTCAACTCTCCGGGCAGCAAACTCGGTAGACGGTAGTCAACTCTCCGGGCAGCAAACTCGGTAGTCAACTCGTTTTATCCTGCGTAGCCCGGCGCTGAGGGGAAAGGGCCGGCGGAAGGAGAGGGGAGAGGGGAATGGGGAGAGGGGAGGAGGAGGAAAAAAAGCGCCGGGCTACGCAGGCTAACTCGTTTGGAAAACTGAAAATTAACCTCCAGACATGGAAAACTTCTTACTGGGGTGAGCTTCTTCGTACTTTGATCCATATAATAGATAAAACTATGAAGCTTTTATACGGACAAAATATTGAGTGCGCTTATATCGATGTTATGTGTAATAAATCGAATACTAAACGTCATACATCCATGTTGTGCTTTATAAATCGGTTCTTTCTCGGTGTGTACCGCTACCCTAAATTCCCATTTAATTTAATTATTTATTATTAATTAATTGTTTATCTATTATTATTTATTATTATCTATTATTATTTATTATTATCTATTATTATTTATTATTATCTATTATTATTTTCGTTATGTATAATCTTGGTGTAAAGCAACTCAGCATAACCAAGTAATAAACAGAAACCGGAAATGATCCCGAACCCGAAATGATCCCCGAACCCGAAATGATCCCAAAAACCTGAAATGATCCCCGACCCGAAATGATCCCCAACCAGTACCCGAAATGTCCCGCAATAAAACTGGAATTGACTAAAGATTTGGGGCTTTCGGAAGTGCAAAATTTTCGCTAAACTTCTTGCTAAAAGAAATAAAGCTCAAAAGTAAGAATGTTTACTAGTATTTTCTAATAGTACAAACCAACACTGGCAGACAACAAACAACCCGTCAATCAAACCACGTGACGTCGCCGATCACATGACCGTAGCGAAAATCGCCCGTATCTCGCTGGAGATAAACAGCACACAGCCATACCAATTCACGATAGTCACTAGCCAATTTTGTACTTCCTGGAAGTTATAACCAGTAGCACAAAACGACAATCATGACCAAGAAAATCACGTCCCTATCGATGGAATTGTTATCACGTAAGCACATTTGATGATCAGACCTGAATTATCTTCCCAGCGATCATGTAAAGTTACAAATCGCAAAATAGAAACAAAAGTATATGCAAATTTTGTTTTCGCTCAGTCTATAGGCATTTTGAGAGAAATGTATTGTTGACAGACTTTTGCTAGGTTGGTTGTTACTCAAGTTTTAGTTACGCCCAATAAAAATGCATATGACCTTTTTCTTCTGGCCAATAAGCATGCGTTTCCAATTCATCATTGACACTTTGCTATCCTACCGGATATTGATAGGCAGAACTATTTCGCCATTGGTCGCAGCACGTGTTATTCGATTGCTTTCTTCTGCATAATTTTATGCTTTTTGCTTGGACGTGATGAGGCGGCCATATGTAGATTCCAGGACTGACTTAGTAGAGTTTTCCTTCGTTTTACTTGTTCCTGTTCTTGTTATATACCTGTTTCCAAAGAGGTTGTCCTGGACAAGCGGCAAACGAATTGCACCATAATTCCGCATAGCTGCCGCAAGTTAAAATGACAATCCTTTGTCCCTTGTCGCTCGTCCGTGACAACCTTAATTTTGAAGACATCATAAAAATAAAACATTTAATAAAAATGTGATGGGTACTCACTAATGACGTTGCACGGTTTTATTGACAGCTGCTGTTAATTAATCACTCTCAAGTCACTTGTCACTCTCAAGCGTTAATTTCTAGTTTATTCTAGTTCTTTTATATATTAAATATTTGTAAACTATCTATATTTGTAAACTATCTATCTATATTTCTGTGTAACTGTAATATTAAATGTAACGTTGTGAGTGACAAATAAATACAATACAAAAAAATACAATACAATCAACTAATGACCCGCTTAGTGATGGCTTTCTATGACTCACACCATATATTAGCAAATTTCACTATAAAGACTCGGACGGTTCGACGTTTTGTGACTTGTTCTGGCTGTTTTGCTGTTTATCCCCAGCGAGATATGAGCGATTTCCGCTATCGTCACATTATCGATGACGTCACGTGGTTTGATTGACGGGTTGTTTGTTGTCTGCCAGTGTTGGTTTGTCCTTTTAGAAAACACTAGTAAACATTCTTACTTTTGAGCTTAATTTCTTTTAGCAAGAAGTTTAGCGAAAATTTTGCTATTCCGAAAGCCCAAATCGTTTAGTCCATTCCTAGCTAGTTTTATTGCGGGATCATTTCGGGTTATGATTGGGGATCATTTCGGGTCGGGATCATTTCAGGCGCGACTTGAACAGTTTTGGGGATCATTTCGGGTTCGGGGATCATTTCGGGTTCGGGGATCATTTCGGGTTCGGGATCATTTCGGGTTTGGTACAGGTGTAAGAAACCCTAATATTTGAATTGCAAATCATTTTCATCCGTGTTTAAGAATATAATTTATAAAATAACCCAGAGGAAACTCGCGTGCTGATTGGCTGAAAGCCGTGTTTATATGAGAGTCCAAAGACATGGAAATTGTGAATGAAATCCAAATGGCAAACGACGAGGAAGAATGTCTTCACCAAACGTTGGCTTTCAATATGATCGTAATCAGCAAAAGCGACAGATATATTTAACAAAAATACAGCCAATCGACGAAGTTATCAAATTTGCTAACCATCCCGGCCAAGATATTTTTATTCGCGGATCCAACAAACAAAAGTCAAAACCACTTTTCGTTTAACTTATTTATTAACTAAAACACACAAACGGCTAACAAGTCTAGTGTTTAAACAACCTCCTTATAGACGAATAGAGCAAGGAATGGAGCTAGAGACTAGAGTAGATGAGAGGGAAATGCAAGGCAACACTCTTTCAATTTTTTTTCTCTGTCTTTTTTTATCCCAAACTAAAACTAAAACTGGACATATACGTATTTGTCGGCGACGAAGTCCGGCACGAAATAATAAGCCTTCATATAATGCCAATTGTTATCATTCACCCTGTTTGGTTTTAGATAATTCAGTCAGATAAGCTTGTTTTTAGCTTTCTCCTTGCCATGAATTTTGCAAACTCACGTGCGCCAGTTGTGAAGTTGATATTTTGTTGTTTTTGTCACAGAACAAAATGAGTTTTTTCCTCTTACCTTGCACTCTTAGCCTCATCTCATTGGAAGGAAAGTTCCAACAGCTAGATCTTTCCATTGAGTTTGGTGAAAATAAAAGTTCATTCAACTAAAACCTGCTTCAAAGTCAAAGTTCAACAGGGGAATCATGTTTCCTCATGTACATTCAGCGACAAAAACACCCAGTTCAAGTCCTCACTCCTTGAATGCCTTTCGCCTTAAATTTCCGGGAAAGCATGTCTTGAATTCCGAGTTAGTCTTTTCGGGGACTGTTGAAGCAGATGTTTTTAAAATAGAGCCACACACTGACACAGAGCCAGAGGACACAGAGCATTCCTTCGTTTCTCTCAGTTCTGTATCGGGGGATTTCCCTCGCTGTGCAAACTCACCGTCGGTCGATTTCTGACGACTGTTACGGTTAGGATAATTGATCTACTGATCGTGCGTGCGTACGATTTTCTCTCGTGCTTTTCCTGTTCGTTATTTTATAAAAGCAATATAACACGCTTTCCATGTCTTTGTTCTCTTATATAAACACTTGGGATATGTTGGGAGAACGCAGAAAAACTTGAAAATCACTCGCCTAGCGGCTCGTGATTTTCAAGTTTTTCTTTGTTCTCCCAACATATCCCGCGTGTTTATATAAGAGAACAAAGACATGGAAAGCGTGTTATATTGCTTAATTATCACATACATACTGAGATTTACGAATGGAATCATTCATGCGAAAACCCACTTCACAATTTTCCTTAGCCAATCAGAATCGCGAAACGAATTTTTCACACGTGCGAAAAGCGTTTCGTCCAATCAGAAAACACCTGCCAAAACATATACTCACTACGAAAGTTGGAGGTTTTAACTTTTTTTAAATATTCCAAGTCAACTGAGGAGTATGTTATCGACCAAGAAAACAAAATCACAAGAGCAAAAACTTAGAGAAACAGCCGTAAAGTTACTCAAAGAGACAAAGAAGAAGCGAAATTCTACCGAAAGAACTCAACAGATATTGAGATAATCTATGTGAAATCATTCTTAGTGTCAAAAGAAAATACGGCGAAGATTACGAGCTTTCAATCCTTCGTGGAGTGATTTCAACTTCCATAGACCATTGACATTTGAAAAATCGTAAATATTCTGTGAGTAGAGAACCTACAATCCGTGGAGATGTCTGGAAACTCCTACGTAGCAAACAACTTGGAAAAAAGCAGGTATACTAATCTATTGACGATGTAAACTTGTAAACTTTATTTGTTGAATCAAAGACAGTTTCATATTGATGTTGAAAACTATTTCAAGGCTAATGTCAGTTTATAAAGTAAGATTTTCTTTCCATTTTGATTGTATCGAGCATAAATTTTAGTCTACGTTGAGTCGGATACGAAATGCAAAACAAAAAATTGAAAGCTACAAATGTACGTGTTCAATGACAAGACCTAAATAAAACCTGTTTCATATTGGAGAACAATATCAGTATGTATATAATAAACAAATTACAAGATGGAAAGTGCTTTTGTATGGTATTTACACACTTGTTTGTTTCCACAAAACTCACTCGCTCGTACCTCGCTCGTTCGTTTTGTGAAAACAAACTCGTGCGTAAATACCATACGCCAGCACTTCTCATCACAGGAAGCCCAAGCTCTATTTTGTGTCATCATTGCAAGACTTTGCAGAAATTAATAAAATGTAAGAAATCTATACAGTACTCAAATAAAGGTTACATACCTCTTTAAAGTTGTGTTATTGATTGCCCTGTGTACTCCTGGAGTCATTTTAGCCACTTTAACAAGATTTCCAATTCACCATCCCAGCTGTTATATAAAATGGGGACGGTGAATTGGAAATCTTGTTAAAGTGGCTAAAATGACTCCAGGAGTACACAGGGCAATCAATAACACAACTTTAAAGAGGTATGTAACCTTTATTTGAGTACTGTATAGATTTCTTACATTTTATTAATTTCTGCAAAATCTTGCAATGATGACACAAAAATAGAGCTTGGGCTGCCTGTGTTCTCATTAAGTAATCTCTATACATACAATAATAATAATTAGTGTATGCTAATGAGAAAAGCAAGATACAAGTTCTAAAAAAGCGGTCATCGGCAGCGAAATCCCTCGTGGCGTAGTGGTGAGGGTTAGGGTTTGGTTTCAAATCAGGATTCGGGTTTGTTTCGATTCTTCCCAAACGCTAATTTTTTTTATATAGTTGAGGGTGGCGCACTTGTGAGTATTTTCGTTTTCTAAGTGTCGCTTTAATTTGTACTTTCAGAAACCCTACAAGTTTGGGTTTCTTACACCGAGAAAATACCTATAAATCGAAAACCAAATGTTATACATCCATGTTGTGTCTTATAAATCGAATACCAAACGTCATACATCCATGTTGTGTCTTATAAATCGAATACCAAACGTCATACACATGCCGTCTTGTACATCGAATACCAAACGTCATATTCGATTTATAAGACACAACATGGATGTATGACGTTTAGTATTCGATGTACAAGACATGTCACACAACATGGATGTATGACGTTTAGTATTCGATGTACAAGACACAACATGGATGTATGACGTTTAGTATTCGATGTACAAGACATGTCACACAACATGGATGTATGACGTTTGGTATTCGATTTATAAGACACAACATGGATGTATGAGCGTTCCTATATCCTGGGCTGGGCCCCCAGCACAGGAGTACATGTGGCCAGGAGCCCATTACCAGGAGCGTTCCTATGTCATGGGCTGGGCCGCCAGCACAGGAGTACATGTGGCTATATTTAGAATTCGAATTCCCGCGTTGAAAGTGAGAAGAATGACTAATTGGCTAAGACAACATGGCCTTTGTTTATTTCGTGCGAAATACAATTCTAAATATAGCCACATCTACTCCTGTGCTGGGAACAATGGCTCCTGACGCCAGCCATCTTAACATGAGCAAGTCACGTGATTTTTGTCGTTGATAATATATTTGGTTGCAAAGGATCATGGGAAGCTCTTTCAATCCTCCTTGACGGTCAACCGTCAACTGACCCCTTAAAAATTAACCGTCAAAGCATTGAGACCCTCTTGTAGATGGCATGCTAAAAATACACATTGTTACAATTTTTTTCTGTAATGAATATGTATTTTTGTAATTTTGCAGCCTGAAGGAGCCCTTCAATGGGGTTAGCCGTCAAATGCCTTAAAATTTAACCGTCAAAATAAAGAACTTTTTACCGTCAAACCTGTATCTAACCATCAAACCTGTAATTTAACCGTCAAACCTGTAACTTAATTGTCTAGGTGTTTTGTTTCAAATCACCGTCAACCTTCAACTGACCCCTAAAAAATTAACCGTTAACCGTCAAAGCTACCACCCCCCTCCCCCAATTGAGACCCTCCTGTAGTGCTCATACGTCTTTCAAATTACCGCTGTAGAATGCTGTTCCTGCTGCTAAGCCACTGCTATGAATGTTTGCAACCTTTCTGCAGCGTTTTAGTGCACTGCTAAGCCACTGCTATGAATGTTTGCAGCCTTTCTGTAGTGTTTTAATACACTTTTCGTGTTTCTAGTACCGCTACCGCTGTCATTGCGATGCAGCTCGGTGCTGTTTTCGCAGCTGCTGCAGCCAGAAGTGTTTCTGCAGCGCAGCTCGTTTCGTATGGGGAAAAAATTACAACTCTTTAACTATTCATGAGCAAAATAACCAATAACAATGGGAGTAATTCTCACCTAATATGTACCCAATAAAGGCATGGGGTCTTTATACAGATTTCACAGCAAGGGTGCATCTAGATTTGCTATGAAGGCCCTGGTTTTTTACCACGGAAACCCAGGCTTCATTTGTGTGGTCAATATTATAAGGCTTTCATGGGAATTTGTGATTTCTGAAATATCTCTGTAAATATTTTAATAAAGTAAAACTAAATATAACTTTCCTTCTTGTTCTCGGGTGGCAATTGCTTTTCTGTCGAATGGACAAAAACTCGCGCAAGGTGATCTGTACAGGTCCGCAAATCATCCCGGCCCGTAAATGACCCAGGCCCGCAAATCATCCCTAAAATGGACCCCAAATGATCCCGCTCCGCAAATGATCCCCAATGGGGACAACAAATGATCCTGTGAAAAAAACATGGAATGGCATGGAGTTTTTCCGCTTGTTAGTGGATCTGTACAGGTCCGCAAATGATCCCAAAAATGGACCGCAAATTATCCCCATTGGGGACCACAAATCATACTGCGAAAAAAATGTAGAATGGCATGGAATCTGGTCGTTGGATTCAATCAGTTTTAGAAATCAAAATATTCCCATAAAGCCGGCATAAAGTTAGTTTTCTATTTCATACAAACGGTATAGTAACTTCTACGGTGGCTCGTAAGGACCAATTTATTTTATTTTTCAAATCCTGGGTTAATTCATATTTTTTTTATGTTTTTCAGTTATAATCCTGAGTTTTTATATTTTTTTCTAAATTGGGAGTATACTGTATACTGACCCAAAGCAAGTTAAAATTAAAGAAATTAAAAGTTAGGAATAAATAACCCATAGTTTGGCTTGTTTGGTCCATTCAGAAAGTTTTTTTTAAACTTGAGTCATTTTTTCAAACACAAAACTATTTTTTGGGGGGAAAATGAAAATTATTTGCTTTGGAGAAAAAGAAAAAGTAATTATCTTTTTTAATCCCGAGTTCCTCAGTAATCCAGATAGCTTAATCCCAAGTCCTTTGTCGACCATTCTTATTACCAGAAACCGGTCAGGCTTTTTTTAATCATCGGGTCAATTATTCTGTCAATTTTGTTTTCATTTCCAGATATCTCATCCTGCTTGTCAGTATCTCCTATTTACAACACACAAGGAAACAATTTCAAAGCAATACCAAAAGTAATAACGAGCGTAGCCTAATCACGCCGTGTTCACGAGTGTCAATTACAGACACTGCGAAGGCTGTCAAGATTGGACATGTCGCTGACCACATACGATTTTTATGCCGGACATGACAGTGTGATCCGGGAATTATAGCAATGAGTTCGCCCTCTGATTGGTCGATAGTGTGACGTCATGGAGATTTTGATGGACATGTTTTAAAGGGGTTCTCTGCCGGAGCCAATGTTTAAAAATCATTACATCATTAAAATCCGTTCTTCATTTTTCTTTCATTCATACTTTAGATCCACTATCCAGCGGCAAAACTCCATGCCATTCCATGTTTTTTCATGGGATCATTTGCAGTCCCCATTGGGGATTATTTGCGGAGCGGGATCATTTGCGGTCCATTTTGGGGATCATTTACGGACCTGTACAGATTGCTGCTTCGCTCGGAGGTGAATATGAAATCATATTCACTGTTTGAGTAGCCAATCAGATAATTTCACTGGTGTGGTATATACTAAATAATGTTATTCACCTCAGTGTAAAGCATATAATAAACAGGAACAGGAACCCCCAACTTTGAGGCAATTTTTTGTAACTTAATTTCAGGTCAAAAAGGTGCAGCTTATATGTGAGGAAGTACGGTAATACCAATTTTAATAGAATATAAATAATGCTTTTACAGAAAATAAAGTTGCTGTTGAATGTTAATTAATAAAAAAATATGATAGTGGTATTTTACAGTGTTTTAAAGTTGCTGTAGAATATGTAATTACTTGAAAATAATAAAATTGTGTTTTTAGAGTGTTTCAAAGTTGCTGTAAATGGAATATGTTAATTGCTTCATGAACCATTGAACAATTGCGGGTTCCTATTGTGTTCTACCTATATACCCTTCTCAGGTAAAAGGATTTAAGGGATTAGGAATCTCTATATCTTATTTTAAGCAGGGTACTAATTAATTGTGTTCATGTCTAAACTACAGGCAGATCGATAGAAATTTCTTGATGCACATTGAAATTACTTAATTGGTTCAACATTGGAAACATTATGTCCAAAAATTTTTCCCAAAAATCCCAATTAGTGTTATGATTGGTCAGAAAATTAGTCTGCACGATAGAAAAGTTGCAGAATGGTCAATTATAAGAATTATATATAACCATGGCCCACCATAGGGTGATGTCATTCTTTTATGTCTGCTGACAATTAAAGGAACTAAATTATAGACTATAAATGTCTCAGTTTGCACAGATTTTCCTTGCTTTGAGTGAATTAATAATTCAAATCAGTGTTGTTTGAGGAGCCAACATAAATTTGCATCTATTAAACTATGTATATATAACTTCTCATTTAGTAGAGTCTCAAATAATTTATAACCCCCTTTCAACCATGCAGACTTAAAAAAAAGATGACCATGCAAGCCTGCCATTATATAAGTGCTCAAGTTGTTAGGTGAATCATTACTTAAATCTTCATTTGCTTCACAATGATAAGATCTTTGACATATATTCTTACCACAGTTCCTGCCTTCAGCATTGCAAGTGGCAGGCTAAGCATTCCAATGCCTATGTTCCCTTTAATGACATGCATTAAGCTTGCAAAACTCCTGATAAAAAAACGGTAATATATATATTAGTGGTGATCACTAGAGGTATATGTCATAGGAGAGTTGGATTCACTAGCAATCTTTTGCCTGCCCCAGCAAAAAATTGAACTTTTTTTAAAACTACAAGTGGGAATTTTTTAACTTAATTAATTAAACATGTAAGGGAATTTTTGTGTAATAAAAATAAATTCACCCTTGCCCTGTTTTCCTAACCTTAACCCTTATCACTTATTCCCTTACCCCTCTCCTTGTCTTCTTACAATGCTACAAATTATTGTATCCATATATATTAAGCAACTATACTAATAATATAGTTTGGTACCTTCACTGTACTCATCATGCACTGACCAGCAACCATATATCAGATCTGTTGGTCAGAGTTTAAAAGTTCTGGGAGAAATTTTTTTCACACGTTGAACTCAAAACTTGAAATAGAAATTACATGGCAGTGAAGAACGTAAGTGATGGAATCAAGCTTTCCTGATAAAATGTGAAACAGGAAGTTCCAGTATAAAAGGGTCATGGAAGCCAGACACCTTCATGCAGCCTTTGTTAATAAGTGCACATCTCTGTAATGCTCCATCTGTCGCTACACTCAAGTGCTTCCTACTGATAATGCTTATATTATTATCATACAAAATTCAAAAAAATTAACTTGACAAAGTAAGGGCTACAGAGTTTGTAAACAGTCATAAAAAATATACAGCCTTAGTACCTAATGTATTTAATAAACAACAATCTTTCCTAAGGTCACTTTTTGATTTTAAACTCTTAAAATTTCACATTTTAATGGGAGAGGCTGATTCACTTGCCTTTGTTCTTCACTTGCTCTGTAATTTGAATTTTTGAGTTGGCCATATGTAAAAAGAGGAAGAGCTTATGCTTTTATACCGAAACTTCCTGTTTAATCACTGTGCCACAGAGGTGATTGATGTGAAGCACCATACCCATTTACTATATATGGTGCTACTAGTACCCAGTACCCCACAACCTAGTCCAAATTTGCATATGTGCAGTAAAACCTTAATTGTAATAGCTTGGAATTTCACTAAAACTGCACAGAAATTGATGACACAAACCCAGTATCCCATTGAACATAAAATACAAGTGAAAAATGCATTCTGGCAAGCACTGGTTGTTTGTAGGGTGTGCACGTGCACTACGATTAGAGCAGATTTTGTATGAGTGGGACAAACTACAGCACTGCATGACTACAGCACAGTCACCATATGGTATGCTGTGACATTGAAATGGTTTCCCTATTGTTTTTGTCCTGCTGAGCCAATCAAATCACAGAGATATACAGTACAGCATGGTTACAGCATGGTTATGGCATGGTTACAGGCATGCCATCGTTTGTTCCACTCATGAAATCTGATCTAAGGTAAAAAAAATACTAAGTGCATGCAAAACATTACCTACTTTAGTTCAAAAATATTTTCCTAGTTCAAAATAATTTCCCTAGTTTAAAAAGTAACTGAGATGATACAACATATATACATGCCCAACATGGGCTACCTGTGGTCAAATCATCTGAGATCCACGTGATGATCATCACCGTCTGGCATTTTTGAAATAAATTTTAGCACACTCGAACCAATATTATTTTATATTCGTACTATTTCAAAATTCCTATTTCAAAATTCCTGCAAGTTTGGCTCGGTTGTGACACTGCAGCCTTCGTGCTTTATACTTGCTTCAAACGTGTCGAATTCAATTCAACTATAAAGTTCGGCAGAAATGCGGCAGTTGATTTAATAAGTCGCATTTTTGCCGCAATATATTCGATGGATGAATCAACACGGCAGAAATACAATGTTTGAACCGGGCTTTAATTCAGTGTTGCCAAAAATTCCTTCAAAACGTTACCATAACTCGATTCGACAGACCTTCCCAGTCGAATATAATTAATTCAAACGTCTAATTTTTGTCGAATTGAATTCATTAATTGAACTCGACACAGCAGAAATCAAGCTTTACAGAATGTTTCTAAAAATACTTGTCTTTTTTCCTACAATGAATTATCATATTGGTATATCTGAGACAGTGGATTCCTACAGGGTCCTACAGATTATGATGCCAGGATTTAAACTACTTTAACAGCGCGTTGAACTTGTCTAGCGCTGATGTTAGCGATTCCAAATTATGTCCTCATTAATTACCAAAATAAATATTATATTCCACATCACGCATTATGGTCTGAGAATATAAATATCATGCTCTCTTTATAAATAGGTAAATCACGCACAGAAATATGAGCAAATTAATACGTACGAAGTCGTATTTTCCATGTAAAGGCTTCGGTTGAGTTCCACTGTGCTGGGATATGACTGCTGCTCCAGTGCAGACTTGTAGATCGCACTGCTTTCGATCAACGATGATCTCTCAGTGCCTTGATCAGAATTTACCGACTTGCAATCAATACCCTCCCCTGCACGCTCCATCCTTAGATACTCTCCTGTGTCCTGCCCAAGAACATGGGAAAGGAACATGCGAATCAATAGATCATTCTATCAAAACAATCGGTATACTCCAATAATGATTAATAGTGAGGACTGGAGACGATTACTATTATCAAACTCATTAATAATTAATGAAGGAAAACAAAGGAAATAAATGTGTAATAGGTGATAATGATATTTGGGAAAATTTATGTATTCGTATCGAAATAATTTACTTCCTCGAGGTTTCGACAACTTATTGTTGAGGAATGATCAAATTCACAGTTACAATACCCGAAGTTCTCATTTATTTCATGTTCCTTTGTGTAGAACAAATATAAGACAATTCTCTGTTAGTTTCCAAGGTCCTAAATTTTACAATACTTTGAGTTCAAATATACGTAACGCAATGTCCTTTTCTTCTTTCCAATTCAAACTTAAGAACTATCTTTTCTCCCGCAATTAATTATAAAATTAATTGTATTGTCTTTCATGTTTGCATTTTAATGTATTTGTTAAGTACTGTTTAAAACACGAACAGCAGTGTTTTATCAAGTTTAAAAATTCGAGGACGAAGCCCGAGAATTTTTAGACTTGATAAAACACGTGCTGTGAGTGTTTTAAACGGCTTCAAAAACGCTTTAAGAATGCAATGAAAGAAAGACGCACATCTCAAGGGAATGGTTACTTAATGAACCATTGAACCTTTGTATTCACAACGCCATGCAAAATATTGGAGTAATCACCGCCTGCAATTACGAACATCTCAAGGGAATGACATGAAGAAATTACCATACTATGTTGTTTGAAGCGGCGTTTCGCAATGCAAGAAGAACCTGCACTTGAAGGATTTGGTGTCGTGGTTTACCTCGATAAAGTTCAAGACTTGGAAAGCGATGTGATTGACATGACGGCAGACTCTAAATTTTTGACTCCGGCACAAAATATGTAAGTTTAATGCACGTTTTTATTATTTTACGGCTTTGAGTTTGGTTTAATAATTGGAACTAAACAGTGGCTCGGTAAACAAGTAATGGTAGTTGGATAACTTCATTTTTAAAATATTATCTGTGTATCTCGGTAGTCTGCTGATATTAGTAAATTTAGTGCAAAATTTATTATCTAGGTACCTTATGTTCCGTGTACTTTTTTCTATCTTTGGGTCTTTATCAGTGAATTCTTAATTAGGATGAAACTTTATATATAATGTCATGTTCATTAGTATTCTTTATATAAAACGTTCATCCTAATTAGCAATTCAATGAGAAAGCTGAAACATCAATAGAAATTCCATTGTCTCAATCATTAACCCCGTTCCCTCTGGGACAGAATTCAAATCCCTCCGCGGGCATTTTAGAATGATGAGATTTTATCAGGTATAAAGGAGCATGTACGTGACTGATTTGCTTCATCTGATTGGACAAAATGCTCGTTAATTATTCATGAGTTTTTGAAGTTTTGTTAGCGTGTTGCTCTTGCCGCCTCAATCAATTTATTAACCAATATTAATTGTAACGAGGTGGTCCAGAACCTCACAAGCCTTTATGGTTTCTCTTGGGCTACCCCGCCACTTATTTTATTCTTTGTAAGATTACTATTTATATTTGTGGCAAATAAATTAAACTGAAACTGAAACTGAATCATATTCGTCCTGATTTGCATAAATAAATTCGACTTTCTCGGCCGAAATAGGTTAACTGAAAAACCTAGAAGTTTGATAAGTCAGATACAGAATTCCGTGTTTTATCGGATTTACGAACTCGCCTCCGGCTTGCGTTTGTAAACCCAGAAAACGCGGCCGCTCATTCTGTATCTATTTATACATAACATTGTTAAATTAGTTTTTATTTCTTTGATAGAAAATCTTATTTTTTTCCTATTTACTATCTCTGAATGATGAGGCATCTATCATGAAGACTGCTGCAATATATGTTTACGATATATATTATCGTATCAGTAATGAATGTTTGGCTGCACAACGCTGTAATAAGTGAGGCACAGTCTTAACGGATCTCTTCGTAGTGCTAACAATACATTTTTTACAGGGCCATTTGTACGAGGATGTTAACGTTAGCTAGGTAGGACTAATAAAGCTGCGGCTTGCTGTAAGCCGCGGTTTATCTAAGCCGTGAACGATTCGTATACATGGGTAAAACGTTTGTGAATAACAGAAGCCGCAACTTAATGAAGCACTCGTATAACTAGCTTTTAGCAAATTCGTATGAACTTCACGGCATACGTAAGGCGTGGCTAACTTCCTCTCGTATAAATGGCCCTAGTTTAACTGCAGGGCCCGAATAGTACGTCATATTAAATCAATATATTGAACGTATAGCTATTGGCCCTGCAGTTTACGTTTTATTATCGTCTTTCTTATTATTAGTTGGTAAAAAATATTGTTATCAGATGTAGAATTGATAGTTCCACAACCCAATAGCTACTGGTGATATGTCCCACAATTGCAAGCTACCAGATTTAACTTAAATCTGGTAGCTTGTGGGACGTATTAACAGTAGAAAACGGCGCAAAAAATACATCGATCGAAAATATAAATGTATGTCTTGTTTACATTTCAGGTATTCTAATCATATATCATCACTAAACCCCAGAAATACTAAAAACCTTTCTGAAATTAACCAGTTTGTGATTGTGTTTATAGTATATGATATATTCCAGTGGGTAAACTGCTACGCTCTGATTGGTCGCGCTATTGTTTGAGTGGAACTATGAATTGTTTATCAGTGTTGTAATCCAATGTACTATTGTGGTATAAAAAAGGATTATATTGTTATTTTATAATTATTGTTATTGTTATTATGTTCTCATTCCCGCCCTCCACTGAGGGCCCGTTTACAAGGAGATAGGGTTACCCCAGCACTAGGGTTACCCTTCCTCCTATTTTTAGCGATGTGTTTACAAGCAGGCGGGCAACTCAACTCGGCTGCCCGGGTTACCCTAGCGCTAGGGTTACCCTGTCTAAGAGGGGGGGGGGGGGGGGGGGTGTTCTTGTCTGTGCTCGATTTTTTTTCTTTAGCAGTGTTGTTGCACGCATTTTTTTTTTGCAAAAAAGGCGTTGCCAGAACAAAGCTTTTCCGCTTGCAGGATATTTTTTTTCAACACCGTTGGCTTGCAGGTGTTTTTTTTTCAAAAACACCCCCCCCCCCCCCCCCCCCCACCCCCTCAAAAGTTAAATGGTCGGCCCCTAACCCTACCTAAATCATTTTGCTTGTAAACCCGGGCTATCTCTACGTCGACTCGGCGGTCGACGTAGAACTTATTTATTTCTGCTAAACTTCTAAACCCTGAGAGAGAAGAATTGTATTCTGAAGTTTAGCAGAAATAAATAAGTTCTACGTCGACCGCCGAGTCCGGCACGATTCTTGAACATTCTTCTGGTAGTAGCATATACATCTCACTGGACATACATCAAGACAAATAAACCCCCAATCAACGAAAGAAACACGTGCAAGCTTGAGAAGCCGTCGACGACTGCGTTCAGGCATGTATGACAATCTTTCACTTACACAATATCAGACGTATAAAAAAGTACTTATCTCGTGACAGTCTACTCACATTAATACATGCTTTTATTACAAGTCGTCTTGATTATTGTAATAGTTTATTGTATAATTTCCAAAATCACACATTTCTAAATTACAAAGGGTACAGAATGCAGCAGCAAGACTGATTGCAAATATAGCGAAATATTCACATATTACTCCGGTGCTACAAGATCTGCACTGGTTACAAGTACAATCGCGTATTAATTTTAAAATCCTACTATTAACATTTAAGACTATATATAGGCTATCGCCATCTTAGATAAGCAATCTGATTGCAGTTAGACAAAAGTCTCACTACGCCCTGACATCGCATGACATTTAGTTCTGGAATACCCAAAGGGGAAAACCGGGGGGGAAATGCTACCTACGCTTGAGGCAAGAGCCTTTTTGGTGGCAGCACGAACATTGTGGAATAGCTTGCCCACGCACATATGTGACATCGAATCACTTGGCGCTTTAATAAGCGCAGTATTAAGACCTATCTTTTTAGACTTGGTTTTACTGATAATATTGATAATATATAATTTTATACAATTAGGTAGTTTTATCCCGTTTTTAACTTTTTATCGATATAATTCACTTATTCATCCATCTATTTATTCATCCATCTATTTACTCATCCATATATTTACTCATCCATCCATCTATTCATCCATCCATCTATTCATCCATCCATCTATTCGTCCATCCATCTATTCGTCCATCCATCTATTCATCCATCCATCTATTCATCCCTCCATCCACCCCTCCATCCATTCATTCATTTATTTATCATGTTGTAAATAATTTTGCCATAAGTTTTAAGTAGGCTTATTATAAAATACAATACAATACAATACAATATTTATTTATTAGCACCTTGAAAACATATGAGTTACATTGGTGTATATCTAATAAAATAAAGAAATAAAAGGAAAATATACGATTTAGGACTTAATCTGTGTAGTATATAACTCTATAATATTATTTTTTTATGTGGCACTAACATGTATTAAGTCTTTCATAGATAAGATGTAGTAGAACAAAGTAGTATGGCTAAAGAAGGAGAGAACTGGGTTAATAGAATAGAGTTTATTAAGAAACGACGTTCTAGTCTGTAACATATAATTGTAATCCTTCAATTGAAATAAATAATGAAACTCATTTCCCACTTCTCCTGAATTACATAAAGTACAAATTATCTGATCTCTAGGCAGTTGTACATATCAGTACCCTGTTCTATAGGAAAAGGATGCGCTGAGATACGCAGTTTGGTTACGGCTTTACGGGCATCAAAGTCTTTGATTTTAGAAAGGTATTTCTCGTACGTATAGTTGCCCTTAACTTTAACAAACAATTCAAGCTTGGAATTCTTTAAACCATAATAGATTTTTGTTTTCTCTTTGTTCCATTCCTCCATATAAATCTGTTCTATATTCTTTGCAGCTAATTGGAGAATTGGATTGAATTTCAGGTTCGCTACAGACTTCACGGAGTCGCAATTCCCTAATTTTAGGAGGTAAAACAAAACATTAACCCAGCATCGTGTTCCTTTCTTGTTTAAAATACAAGAAGTTTCAGAAGAGCCCCCACTAAAAAAGGATTATCAGTATGATCAAGCAAATGAGAAAGATACTTTAGTAATGTTTTGTATATGGATACGTGAATAGGTAAGACTCCAAGTTCTGATCTTACTGCATAATTGGTAAATTTAATATTCACTCCAAGAATGATTTTGTACATTTTAAGGTTTAACTTTTCAGCAATTAAGTTGGACTTAAATAACATTTCCTTAAAATGGGCAAAAGAGTTATATCGCTTGCAATAAGCACCCCAAATTTCTCAGTTGTACAAATAGAATAGGGCGAACTAATGCATTATATAACTGAACTTCAGAAATATTTTCATTGGGATCCCAGAGCGGGGATGAAATACTTTCAAAAGACTGTACAAACTTGACTGACTAGCAGTAAAGGAGCCAGAAGGAGTCAGGGCAGATCCAAGATAAGTATAACATCTAGTATAGCTACATGGTCTTTCCCAAACTTACACCTAAGATCCAAACCCGTGTTTTCGCTGTGGCTGTTGTTTTTGCGTTTAAAATGCTCGAAAATGGTCTCCAAAAGCGCCAATACACCTACCATATTGCCCCATACTGCTTCTTAAGTATGTCATTCATGAAATGGGTGGATAATTTTATTTCAACTCGAAATAAACGAGTTGAAGTCTGTTCATGTTCTTTTTTTTAAGAGCAACAAGAAGCAAGATGGCGGCCGGTCACGCCAAGTTTAGCTGGGCAGTATTTTGGTTGAAAGTATGCTTATTTGCCTTACTCGTCGATTCTCTGGCTATGTCAGGGCAACTTGACATTGAACGGAAGTCGTACGCATTAACGAGCTCAGTTTTCCCCTCATTGATGAGAACGGCCAGTGAAACCCGCTTAGCTCCTGGCGCTCTCGGCAAGACTCGAGCGAAACGCTACTTGACTAGTAGAGTGCAATACACAGTCAAGGGCATCAGTACTTTCCAATTGGAGAGACAATTACTGGCTTGCGGTGATGTCTCAGAGAACCCTGGTCCTCGAAATAAGAAGTCTACACCAAAGTATCCATGTGGTGAATGTCACAAGGCCGTCAGAAACAACCAGGACGCCATTTTGTGTGCGGGTTGCAATACATGGTCACACACCAAGTGTTTAGAGATGTCACGCTCAATCTTTCAGTACTATCTCGAAAGGCCAGACATCGAGTGGACCTGTACAACGTGTGCTTTACCACCCTTCAGCGACTCTTTTTTTCTGGATGGTTCGATTCAAGAACAAAATGTCACTGCTGTATCAGAAGTAAATGTATCGACTGTGGAATTACAGGAGATGCCAGAGAGTGCTTCTGTTCAATTAACAGCCTACGGAACCGGAAAATACTCCGATCCTGATAACATACATCTTGAATCTCTCAGAAAACACGCCAACAAGGATATTTTATTGTGCCATTTAAATATCAACAGTATTCAGAACAAGTTCGAAGAACTAACTACTACTATCAAGAAGCTCGGTGCTCACATAACATTCATCAGTGAAACCAAGATTGATTCAAGCTATCCTAACTCTCAATTTTCTATTCCTGGCTATTCATTATATCGAAACGACAGGAAGAAGGGGGGCGGAGGTGTAATGGCATTAATATCATCTACCTTGACCAGTAAAAGGCTTAAACCTGACAAGAATTATAAATCACTTGAACTGATTGCATTGGAAATCAAGACGGAAACAAGCAATATGATAATCATTGGTGTTTATCGCCCGCCGAGAGCCCTTTGTGGTGAATACCAATTATTGCTTGAGAACGAGCTTAGTGAGATCTGTAACTGGGCTAGTCTCCAAAACAACTTTGTTATTATACTAGGTGACTTAAACCTGGACAGGCTCAGATCAGACACACGAGAAGGCAAATTATTATTGGACCTTGAAACTGAACAGGGATTTGAAGTCTAATTACGAAGCCCACAAGAGTTGAGAATCGTGGAACCATGACAACTAGCACTCTCATTGATGTTTTGCTTACTAATAGGCGAATCCTTGCTGACGTCATTGTTTACATTTTTGCCTCATTAGCATAAATTAAACTTCAAGCTACTAACAAACAATCTACATCAGTTGAAAGAGAATTTTAAACTTAGTCATTACCGAAAATTTCAGATAAATATGTTAAATATTTACGGAGAAATTCACCTTTCAAAACTGGAAAATCGGCTGGGGGGCAGGAGTTGCTGACAGCCGTACATTCTTTGTAAATTTAGAGATTTTTAAACGCTCATTCCTCAAAATATATTTATCATATCACACACAAATTTTCGGTGATTATCAAGTGTGACAAGCTCTTTCGATTTGTGCACTCTGTTTGTTTGTATCTATGTCGCTTGAAGTTTGATGTATGCTAATGAGGTAAAAACGTAAACAAGGATTCGCCTATAGGCCCGAGTTATTCAAGCAGAGTGGTGTTTATCACCCTTCTTTGAGTGATCACGCTTTGATTTTCGAATATTACGGGATAAGGTTAAATCTTACAAGCCAAAATAATTTCTTTTAGAAGTTATAAGAATTTTAATGCTGAAGATTTCAACGACCACTTGTCGATGGCTCCATGGCATGTCGGAGAAATTTTTGATGAAGTAGACGACCAACGGTACAATGGAAAAGCGCAATACGTGCGAAGCGGAAGGCCATGGCAAAATATCTGAAGAACAAAACACAAGAGAACTGGGAACATAAACGGAGATGTCACAACGAGGCCACAAGGCAAAGGAGACTGGCGATCAAGGAGTTTTGGAGAAAGATGTCTGATGACTTGAAGGCTAAGCCTAGGGAGTTTTTCAGAACTTTCAAACCGTTTTTAAGTGATAAGGGCAATACAAGAGACGCAGAAATTAATTTGAATGTTGATGGAAGTATGATCAGGGATCAAAGTAAGGTTTCTGAGATACTTGCGGATTATTTTGCTACAATTGCTGACGGGATCGGAGGTAAAGATGCTGAACTCTCTCTTGTGGATGACTTTAGTACTCACCCTAGTGTGCAGCTAATAGTAGAGAAATCCAAGAGTTCGTCTGAAGCTTTCAATTTCCAGCCGGTTAATAAGGTGCAAGTGCAATGTGCGCTCGAATCACTTGACACGAACAAGGCAACTGGTTGCGATGGTATCCCTGCTAACGTATTGAAGATTGGAGCGAGGGAACTAGCCTTGCCTCTCTCCACACTCTTTAATGCATGTAATGCATGTATAGGAGAGGGTGAGTGGCCAAGCGATTGGAAGAGAGGGGACTGGACACCAGTATTCAAAAGGGACGATAGATATGCCAAAGAAAACTACAGGCCTGTCACTGTCCTTCCCTAGCTGTGTAAACAAGGTGTTTGAACGACTGCTTGGAAAACAAGTTACAACTAAGTTTGATAACTGTCTTGGAGATTGCTTGTCCGCCTATCGCAAGTATTATAGTTGCGAAACAACTCTCATTGGCTTAGTGGAGGACTGGAAACTAGCTAAGGACAATCATTTATCAGTTGGTATATTATCCACGGACATGTCTAGCGTTTGATTGCCTTCATCCACCATTCCTTTTAAGCAAGCTGAAAGCCTATGGTTTTCAAGACTGTGCTATTGTTATTTTACATAGCTACCTGTGTGATCGTCTCAGTAGAGTACGCGTCGGATCTTCTACAAGTTCCTGGAAGCATGTGGACCGTGGCTGCCCTCAGGGCTCAAGGGTCTGTCTTAGGACCACTATTTTGGAACATTTTTCAGAACGATCTTATTTATAGTGTAGAATCCAGTTTATCTATGTACGCGGACGATCACCAGATTTATGAAAAGGGGAAAGATTTGCAGACCGTAGTTTCGAAACTTCAGGAGAGTGCAACTTTAGCAACTAATTGGTATGATTCGAATCTCCTTGAAGGCAACCTTAAAAAATATCAGACGATGAACATTTGTAACAAAGGCACTAACAATGAAAATAATACAAGTATTACTGTAAAGGGCAAGGATATTAGAGCATCTGAAAGTTTGAAACTCTTGGGTGTTACAATTGACTGTAGACTTAATTTTAATGAGCATATTGGTACTGTATGTAAGAAGGCTAGTCAGAGGATTGGTGTGATCATGAGACTCAGGAATTTAATTCCCACTATGGCTAAATTACAACTTTATAAGACAGCTATCAGTCCTCCCTCATCTCACCTACTGTCATCTGGTATGGCATTTCTGTAGAGCCAGTGATACTCGAAAGTTGGAACGATTACAGGAAAGAGGATTAAGAGCTATTTTTAGGGACAAACAGTCCAGTTACCAGTTATTGTTAGAAAAAGCGAACTTACCCACATTACTGAATAGACGGCTACAAGATATATGCATTTTAATGTACAAAGTTAGGGTATAACTTATATGCCCTAAGTCAATATGTAGCTTATTTAAGGCTAACAACAGCTCGTAACTTAAGGCAATCGGATTTCTCCTTACCTAGTTCTAATACAGTAACATACGGCAAACACACAATTAGATATTTAGGCCCAAAACTATGGAGCAAACTATCCAGTAAGGAGAGATGCTCCGTCACACTTAATGAATTTAAAGCATGTATACGAAAGCGTGACCTAAGTAATTTACTAGGCGGTTGTAGTGGCTGCCATTTATGCAACACATAATTATTTTAGAATGTATTTTAACTTTAACTGCATTGTTTCTTCTGTTAGTTTTTAACTTGTAAATAGTCACCATTAATTATTATTATAGATATTGTCATTCAAGTTTTTAGATTTTTAGATTTTTTAACATCCTATTAGTTGTAGGTGTCCCCTATTAGCGGTGGGTTTTTCCCCTCTGCTAGATGTATTTGACACGTAAATAAAGTTATTATTATTATTATTATTATTATTATTAACATTACGTCCTGACTTGTTGAATACCATAGTTTTCGTTTTCCTTAAATTTACTCTCAATTTCCATTTTTGGCTGTAAGAGTAAAGATTATCCAGACAATTTTGTAGACCGTTTTCACTATTTGATAAAAGTAACAAATCATCTGCATATAAGAGGCAATTCACTTGTTGATTTCCTAATAGCACTGGTTCACATTCTCGGGTATATCGTTAACGAAAATGTTGAACAGGTTAGGACTTAGATTACAGCCTTGTTTTACACCCACAAAAGATGGGAAGTAATCTGTTAGGCCTTTCTCCGTTTTGACACAAGCTCTAATGTGACTGTACATATCCATGATTATAGATAATAGTGATTTACTAACACCAATCTTGATTAACTTGTAAAATAAACCATTCCTCTAAACGGAATCGTACGCTTTTCGAAAATCGGCAACGAAACACGCAAATACTTTCTTGCCCTGATTAAAATATGAGTCTAATATAGTCTTGAGTACGAAGATATGATCAGCTGTTCTGAAAGATTTACGAAAACCTATTTGGTTTGGTTTAATTATACCATTCTCTTCCAAAAACAGAGTAAGTCTTGAATTTAGTACAAGAGTAAAAAACTTGCCAACACAACTATTAACTGTAATTCCCCTATAATTGTTTGGGTCGTCTAGAACACCAGACTTAAAAATCGGAGTGATACAGCCATCATTCCAACATCAAGGGAAACGTTTCGATCGGAACTGAAATCAGATTAATCAACTTCACTAAAGAAACCGGATAGATATCGATGCAACACTTTAACATTTCGTTGCTGATAGAGTCTGAGTCCCGCGCACTTATTACTTTTTCATTTCCGACTAAGTTTCAATAACTCCTATCTAGTAAATGGTTTGTCAATTATTTCATTATACTGAGATGCAAAAGTTTCCATATGTGATGCTGCTGAGAAAATGAGCTTCGAAAACTCTTGTGCGTAATTTTCTGTATATGGATTTAGAGCATCCAGATTATTTTCGAAAGACTCAAAGTTGTTGACGATTTCTTGGGATTTGAGAATTGAGACAAAACTTTCTTTGGATTCTGCGTCCCACTGAAATGTTATCGGGAAATCATTAATACCGGAACTAGTGATATTTGATGTTATCGACTTACAATTCAATATAAAAGACACTGGCGCGTGGCATGAATTAAAACTTGGTGGATTAACAGTAAACGAATTTATATCTAACAACATATTTTTAGTTGCTATCGCATAATCTATAGCGCTTGTTCCATTGGGTTAGAAACAGGTAAATTAACATATGTTGTAACGCGCTTTGGATCAGAAAATGTAAATAGCGCAATGTAAGTCAAAAGTTTTTTATTGATATTAATTTTGGTCGCCATAACATCAAGGCGGGCGATTTGATTTCGTGACCCACGAACTACCGGTCTAGAAAACTCAGACCTAGAAAACTCAGAATTGAAACCTCAGACCTAGAACCCCCCCCCAAAAATAGGATGGGGTGTGCCGCTGAGCCCTTGAAACCGCCTTACACTATTCCAGACCAAGAAATTGTATTTTTGCTACCCTGTTCCAGACAAAATGGCAAAAAAGGTACCCTGTTCCAGGCTAGAAACAACGTAAACATACCCTGTTATTCCAGCCGGCAAAATGGCAAAAAGATATCCTGTTCCAGACCAGGCTAGCGTCTGATATGATACGCGCGAGATGTTGCACTTCACTCGCCACTCGAATCATAAACAGATAAACGGACTCTGCGTTTGCAGGGACAAGGGACCGTGAATAACTCAAACCGTCCTGAGGCCCTTCCAAAAAATTACAACCCTGTTCTAGGCTCTGACGAAGGGCTAGCGCTCGAAACGTCAGCTGCTACTCGCTTTCCACGGCGGTTAGCATACCTCAATCGACTTTAGTTGATTACATACCAGTGATTTATATACCTTGTTCCAGGCTAAGAATTGTCGAGCGGCACGTACCCGTATAGCTAGAAACCTCAGACCTAGAAAACTCAGGCTTACAAAACACAGACCTAGAAAACACAGACCTAGAAAACACAGACCTAGAAAACACAGACCTAGAAAACACAGACCTAGAAAACACAGACCTAGAAAACACAGACCTAGAAAACACAGACCTAGAAAACACAGACCTAGAAAACACAGACCTAGAAAACACAGACCTAGAAAACTCAGGCTTACAAAACACAGACCTAGAAAACACAGACCTAGAAAACACAGACCTAGAAAACACAGACCTAGAAAACACAGACCTAGAAAACACAGACCTAGAAAACACAGACCTAGAAAACAGACCTAGAAAACACAGACCTAGAAAACACAGACCTAGAAAACACAGACCTAGAAAACACAGACCTAGAAAACACAGACCTAGAAAACACAGACCTAGAAAACACAGACCTAGAAAACACAGACCTAGAAAACACAGACCTAGAAAACACAGACCTAGAAAACACAGACCTAGAAAACACAGGCTTACAAAACTCAGACCTAGAAAACACAGACCTTAAAGAGTTTTTGATCGCCAAACCATTCTTGAAAAAGAAACTTCGCTGGACATTTCTCGTGGGAAAACATGTGACGCCTCCCTAAAAGCCCCTCGTCAGGTACAACAGTTGCACTTGAAATATTGCACTTGCTCTTTCACGCACTAAACTGTAAACGTAAACAACCAAATTAAAGCCGAAATTTGAAAGGGAAAGGCAAGTAACTGCTATGAAAAAGACTTTGTAAGTTCAGTGTTGTCTTGGTAAACATTTCTTTATCTCTGCACCGGTGGCATTTCTCTGACTACATTAAATAATGATTTCGATGACATATATGACATATATATTTCAAAGGTAAAGAGCAACGAATCAGTCATGCCGACTTTGAGATATATGGCATCTGTGGCATCGGTACAGACCTGCCAACCCTAGTCTCCTTCGCAGCCGTTTGTGTCGTCACGCAACGATTCTCCCCAAGCGTTGCGTGACGACACAAATAACGGCTGTGAAGGAGACTTTGCCAACCCATGAGGGTAAAAAATCTGGAGATATCCTATTCGAGGCCCGGTTAGGGGGGGGGGGGGGGGTACTCCTGTTTGTGACGTATTATGTATGTGCCGCGGGGTTGGGTCAGGGTTTTGAGCTCAGTTTGAGCAGGTAGGGTCAGGGTTTTTACCTGATTTGGACAGATCAGGGTCAGGATTTGAGTTTAATGTGGGTGCAGTCAGGGTCGGGGTTCAGTATTTTTTAGGCATCAGGGTTTTTTTTTCCCAAAAGGGGGCAATCAGGGTTTTGGAGCCCGGATTTTGGGTCAAACAGGGTCAGGGTTTGAGCCTCTTGGCCTCACATACATACCCATTTTTCATGTAAGTACCCCCCCCCCCCCCCCTCCCCGGGATTCGAGGTCACAAAAAAGATTTTGCAAAAAGTAGTCTGTACTGGTGCCACAGACAAGTACTACTAGTCTCGATGGGTTCTTTAGCATATCTCAAAATGAAAACAAACAACTATGGTGACCTTTCTCAGTGTCATCGAAGTCATTATGGCAGCTATCAAACCAAAATGTATTGTAGTCAGAGAAAAACCACGTGCAGGGACTGAAAGAAATCAGTGTTCACCACGATAGCAACTAACTTCCAAAGTCTTTCCGTTTCAAATTTCGGCTTTGGTTTGAATTGTTGGCAATGGTTGTTTGTTTACAGTTTAGTGGATAGAGCAAGTGCAAGGGACAAGAAAGTGCAACTGTTGTTGGCGCTTCATGACATTTTGGCGCCAAAAATGCCTTTTTCTGTAGTTGGTCAGCTCGCCTTTTATACCTTTCGAGTCAAGGTGCCGGAATTATGATAGTGAGCTTGGGATACCTGTGGTTTCTGTGCTCGCTACCCACTCTTGCTATAGCTGTACGAAAAATCTATAGAGTTATAAATTAGTAATAATTACAAAGACTAAATGAAAATAGTCAGTGAACCGGTAATTAAAATCTAGAATAAGACAAAAATACTCGCAGAACGTCGCTCAAACCCATAGTTAGCATTTTACGTTTCTAATAGTTTAATCTGCTGTAGCCGTAGCAATATTTTATATAGGTCGATAGAAGTGTAGAAGTTCTGAGTTTTAGAAGTCTGCGATTTCGAGAAAAAAAATCGTGATTTTGGCGCAAAATGTCACAGGGTGTCTACTTGACTAGCTGTAATGTATGAGTCAATTCCAAACCCGTGCATGCTCCCCCCCCCCCCCCCCCCCCCGCCCGGGCCACCTCCGGGCATTTGAATATTTTGAAAAAACTTCGATCAAATGCCCCACTACCAAGGCAGAAAAACAGTTCAAATGCCCCACCAGTTTTTAATCCAGGCTGTTCAAATGCCCCACCATCGGGGACCGGCTCGGAAAATTTTCCAAAAAAATTTCGACAAAGACAAGGCAAAGACTATTGACAAATAAATGAAATCATTGCTTTATTGACAATTTAATCTCTGACTCAAGCAATTCACAGGAAACACCGACGGTGAAAACCACCTCAACCGGTCAGGGATGAGAACAATTATTTCTACCGGCTCGATCGTATATACTTTATAATAAACGTAATGGCTTGAAATTGAATATGTTAGCTTATGTTGTTGGTATATAAAGTACATGTATGTAACAGGCACCAATCGGTCCGTCTTTTACCAATATAAATAATTATGTTTTTAACTCGCGCTGTCGAGGGTCGCAGTAAATTCAACTTATCACCTCTTGTCACGCACTTAATATCACGCAGTCGGTCAAAGTTCACGAAACAAAGCAAAACAACATAGTTTATAGGTTTAAACATAAACAATTTACCTCTGAAAGTGGCCTTCAAATTTGGCAGGTTCACTCTTTCAAGCCTCTACAAATGCGCAATCCTTATCCTGGAAGTCCTCGTACGTTCGCCAACGTGCGTTCGCCATTTCGACGCAATATATTTTTAAACACTGATCAAATGCCCCACCCCTACCCCCACTGTTTGTCAAATGCCCGACCCTGAAGTCATAGATACTCGTCAAATTCCCCATCCTCGGTAGCAAGCCTCTGATCAAATGCCCGGGGGTGGCTCGGTGGGTGGGGGGGGGGGGGGATGCACGGGTTTGGAATTGACTGATACATAACGCAACCCACTTCACGTCTCAAGTGAATGTCACCCGGAATGTCAAGACTATTAAAATATTGCATGTGCTTCTCGGCTAGACCATGGTTTGACTGACTTATAATCTTCCAAAAGGCGATCAAAGACTGTTTATTATAGGTGATTTAAAGGGGCAATGTCAACCAAACTGAACCGGCTCATATTTTCTTTAAAACGAAATTGAAAAAATAACGTTCCGGTGTACCAGCGATTTCGCCCCCCCGTGAATTCGCCCCCCGGGGGGCGAAATCGCTAGTGAATCCCCCCCCCCCCCCCCCCCCCCTTCCTCGCCCCCCTCTAGCGATTTCGCCACCCCCTCCCTCTAACCTTTTAAAGGGTTATGAATACAAGTTTTCCTTCTTTTTATTACTGTAATGTATTGGACGTGGAGAATAGTAATACAAAAAACTATCAGTAATGTGTATAAAGGCATGCAATTCAATTTTATGTTAAATTCCACGCTTCACTTTTCTTAGACAAAATTCGTGTTGGTAGCTACGGTAAACGCTGCAATTTTCATTCGCGCGAGCAGTGCAACATACAATCTTCGTAAATCTTCGAATGATTAGTTGTTAGTATTTCTTGCCTGATGATGTAATTATTGTGGATACTTAAAGGTTTTGATACCCCGTTTATCCGCCTACTTTGAAAGTGTTACCGACTCGCGTGAAAACTTCCTGAATAAACAAGCTAATGAACTATTAAATTATTAAGATCTAAAACGGCGGGAAGTTTTAAAACTTACCTTAGCTTGCAGCGAGTAGACCCGTATTTGGAAACAACTGCCAAATAGCCTGATGATTTTTACATGCATGAAAACCATAATGAAGTTGAAATAATTATCGTGGTATGTAAGTTTTTATAACCCGTAATGCTCGCGTCTATTTTGAAAGAACTTTGCCGAATAAAAGAGTGTTACCGACTCGCGTGCTTTGTTCTATTTCAATTGAGCTAACGGCGCTTGTTAATTCGGTAATTAGATCAGTTCTAACTAGGAAAACCTTTGTGGATAAACAGCTTACGGCGGTAAGTTTTGCAATTTTCTAGCAGTGTAATTAACTCAAATTCGGAAAGAATTTGAAATGACTTTCCGAAGAAAAGGAGTGTTACCGACTCGCGTATTTTTGTAGTCAGTAGTAGTAATAGTAGCTAAAGAGGTCTTACACCAAGGGACCATCACAGGTGATAGTCTCTTGCTTACACTTAATTTTAGACTTAATTTTTAACTTTAGATTTATATAAAAAAAAAAAGTTATTCAGTACTGCCTCTATTTTCTGAGGCGGGGCGATTTCAATAAGAATTACGACTACAATTCACTAGCGATTTCGCCCCCCCTAGGGGGGGCGAATTCACTGAGGGGGGGCGAATTCACTAGTGATCTCGCCCCGGGGAGGGCGAATTCACTAGCGATCTCGCCCCGGGGGGGCGAATTCACTAGCGATCTCGCCCCGGGGGGGCGAATTCACTGGGGGGGCGAAATCGCTGTGACACCGGGATAGAAAAGAAATAGCTTGTGGAAGTTCAGGTATGGTTTCCAAACCATTTTAGTTGAGGATGGCAAAGATTTAAAATGATTACAAATTTTATTCTGGCAACTTGATTTCGGTCCACGGTGGACCGAAATCAAGTTGCTCTAAATTTCTCTATAATGAAGCATTTTTCATCCACTCGAATCTTTGCAATCCTTGGTCGAAATTGGCTCAGATTTTCACAAGTATTCATGGGATACATACGCTACTTGTCTGAGTAGTTAGTTTTGTCTTTGGTGACGAAAGCAACATGCCCTTTTTGGTTGACACTGCCCCTTTAAGTTCTCTTTTTTATTGTGTTTTGTAATTTGCCTTATTAAATATAGCATACTCTGACGTTTCTAATAGTTTAATCTTCTGTAGCCGTAGAAGGCTATTATTCTCTAGCTGTCACGCAACCCACTTCTGGTAGGACTGACTTATAATCTTTAATCCCTAAAACTTATAAAATAAATAAATACTACACACAATTAAATTTACAATAATTACTTAATATAACCTGGTAAACAGACAAAATATATACACAAATTCAAATATAAAAAAAGATTGATACAAAATTTAACTAATTATATTGTAAAATTTGAAATTGACATTAACTGGATAGAAAAATGTCATACAAATAATCTTCCAAAAGGCGATCAAAAACTTTTTATTATAGGTGATTTAAGTTCTCTTTTTTTATGGTGTTTTGTGATTTTAAATCGAGTTTAATTTATCATGTTTGGCTTGCATAAGACGCCAAGCCGACGTATAAATGTTTCGCTATGATTCTATACAGTACATTTCAGTGGTTTTTATAGCTTGGGAATTGTCTAGGTTTCTGGTCCGCTGAGTTTTCTAGCCCTCGCGATCTGCCGTTCGAATCGACACATTCACCCTGTGTTGATCATGCAGCAGAACAGTAGAAAAACATGGAAGGATAATGGAGAATTTACGATGAAATACGAAGACTGTTTTATGGGAAAGAACAGTTCCTTGAAGAAAGTAGCGACAGTCTTTACCATAGACTTTCTCAAAGTCTTTCTTAGCCCCCCGCACTCTCGCTTCGATTCTCGCGCTCGATTTTTGACCCAGTAATCGTTTACGCAGTGACTCAGCGAGTTCGACTTGGAGCAAGTCTATCTTTACCACTGTGAGTGAGAACAAATAATCGATTATCAACAACCCTGCGGATGCGACGCGATAAAATGTACATGTTTACAATACAATACAATACAATATATCTTTATTGGCACTTTGAGACAAAAGTACATCAGTGTACATCCAATAAGCATAAGTGGAGGAAAAATAAATCAAATAAAGTAATAATAAAAAGTAAATATGTAATAGGCTAATTTGCAATTTCATCGTATAAATCTATAACTTGTTTTATATAGATGCTGCTTAGCTTTATAATATTCTGATCTTTCATTGAGATCACATAGTAAAATAGCGAAGAAAGATCGAATGAAGAGAAGGAAGGATTTTGGTCGTATAATTTGTTCAAGAATAAGGTCCGAGCTTGTGCTATATTGTGATTTCCGCATTTGAGAAGATAGTGGAATTCATCGCCAACTTCATTCGAATCACAAACCGTACAAATCCTTTTATCTCTTGGTATGCGTAAATAACGACCACGTTCAATTGGAAAATGATGAGCCGATAATCTCAATTTAGTCACAGCTCTACGGGTTTCAAAATCATGTATTTTATTCAGATAACTCTCAAAAAAGTAATCACTTTTGACTTCTGCATGTAATTCCAATTTCGAGTTTTTATGACCATGGATTATTTCCTCTCTCTCTTCATTCCATCTATCTTTATATATTTGTTTTATTTTTCGGGTAACCATCTTACATATTGATTTGAAATCAAAATTTGGTATAATAACAAGATTGTTATTTAATTTGAAATCACCTAATTTCAGTAAGTATGAAACAAGACTAAACCAAGACCAACCTCCCTTCTTGCTCAAATTACAAGAGACTTTTAGGGCGCTCGTCAGGAAAGGGTTATCGTTATGTTCAAGTAGGTGAACAAAGTATTTGAGTACTACGTCGTAGATAAAGACATGCATGGGCAATACTCCGAGTTCAGACCTTACAGCTGAGTTAGTTGTCTTGCAATTGACTCCTAATAACATTTTATACATTTTCAGATTAAGCTTCTCGCAAATTAACTCAGAATAAAACAATTTCTCTTTAAATGAGATAATTGAACTATGACGCTTTGTATATGCTCCCCATATTTCACAATTATACGTCAAAATGGACCGGATCAAAGCGTTATATAATTTCAGGAAGACTTTCAGAGAAGTTCCAAAACGTGGATGAAAAACTTTCAGCAGACTGAACAGAGCCCTTAATCCTTTATTGTATAAGTGTGACTGATTTGCATTAAAAGAACCGGAGGGAGTCAAAACAGTACCAAGATAGGTGTACGAAGAGGTCATGGACACATTAGTTCCACCAAAAGTACATGCAATAGCTGTTTTTCGTCCTGACTTGTTAAAAAGCATAGTCTTCGTTTTCTTTAAGTTCACTTGGAGTTTCCATTTTTGACTATACGTATGTAATTTATCCAAACAGGATTGTAGACCCTCTTCACTCTCTGATAACAATAGTAAATCATCTGCATACATAAGGCAGTTTATCCTTAAATTTTCCAAGACTACTGGCTCACATTTTTTAGAGAAAATATCAGGTATATCATTTATAAAAATATTAAATAAATTGGGACTTAAATTACATCCTTGTTTCACCCCCACAAGTGATTGGAAAAAATTAGTCAAACCATCATCAGTTTTGACACATGCTTTAATTTGTCTATACATATCAACAATGATGGCGAGAAATTTCTTGCTAATTCCAATTTCGATTAATTTGTAGAACAATCCATTTCTCCAAACCGAATCATACGCTTTACGAAAGTCGACAAAACACACATACACCTTCTTACCCTGCTGAAAGTATTCGTCTAAAATTGTTTTAAGAACGAAAATGTGATCTGCCGTTCTGTAAGATTTACGAAAACCGATTTGATTTGGTTTAATAATGCCATTAGCTTCTAAATATTGAGATAGTCTAGAATTTAGAGCCAGAGTTAGGAATTTTCCAAGACAACTATTAACCGTAATACCCCGGTAATTATCGGGGTCATCAACAACTCCAGATTTAAAGATTGGTGAAATACAACCATCATTCCAGCATCGAGGGAAACGATTCGATTGGAAAACCAAATTAAACAATTTAACAATTAAATCTGGATGAGAGTCGATACAGCACTTTATCATTTCATTACTAATGGAATCTAGACCGGATGCTTTATTGTTTTTCAGTTTTCGACTAAGTTTAATTAGTTCATCCGCAGTAAAAGGCTTATCAAGAATTTCGACAAACTGGGGTACGAAAGACTCCATGTTAGATACAAATGCATCTACCCCGCGGTCGAAAAGATTATTACTAGTGTCTGCAGAACTGTTTAGATTTTTGAAATAGGAAAACCACTCTTCCGCTTCTATCGTAGATGTTTTGGTCTTTTGTTGATCCTTAGATGACCGTAGAGAATTAACTAAATTCCAGTATTCTTTTGGATTGTTAGATTCAAGCAATTGAATTTGGTTTAATATATCATTCTTGAATTCGTTCTTTTTGTACTTCGTTAACTTCTTATACGATTTCTTAAGAGTTTACAGGTCAGGACGGTTGGTCGGTTATATCAGTTATTTTGCAGGATACTTTCAATCCATTTCCAGATGTTTTCCTTACGAGTTCAAGGTCTTTGCCACAGACAAGCACTCCATTGAAACATCGCAAGTCCAAAACAGAAACAGAAATGAACCTGCCGTCTTCTCTTATGAGTTACTTATGATAATTATGCACAATTATAAAATAACGAACCAGCTGAGGAGACGGCTGAAATTCAGGCCACCAGTTGAATTGCTTACCTGCATTTGGCCGGCACTTCAAACTACATGTGCCGCTAATAAGAAACTCATCCTTTCTTCCAGCTATGATGACCAGAGGACAGTGGAGATGTTAGAAGCTTGTAGCTAGACTGAGTTCCCGGGACTGACATGAACTTGAAAATAATTATCACAGTCTTATAAATAACATTTGAATAATAATGTCACAGGAGACAGTACCGAGCCACATGATTGGCTTACCCAACAATACAAAACACTCTAACCTTAACGAGGAGCCGCAAGCCCTGAAATTTTGGTTCAGAGATTAGCAAGAAACAATATAGACTTGCTCAAGTCGAACTCGCTGAGTCACTGGGTAAGCGATTACTGGGTCAAAAAGCGAGTGCGATAATCGAAGCGAGAGGCGAGTTCGACTTGTTTCACTTGCAGGAAATTGAATCGGGGGATTATGTTTTGGCGCGAAAACACATTTCAGGAGCGGACTTACATTTCGCGCCTTTGACAAACTCTTTCTGAGTACAATAAAATTGTAAATACCACATTCACGGTCGACTAACTTGACACGTCAACATACAATGCCTGAAGAATTGACGCTTTGTGATGATTGGGCAAACCGTAGTACGTCATAAGCCACGCCTCCGGTTGAAAAATCAACCGGTAAATTTGGCGCGCTGCAAGTGGGAAAAGTCCTTCGTACGGGGAGCTAAGAAGGACTTTGAGAAAGTCTAGAAACAATAGAACTTGGACGGATAGCGTCCAAGTTTCCCGTTGCGCAGCGCTCTACAGGATACCAGGAGAGCGCTGTGCATCAGCGGGAGACGTCAATCAAAGTAACACGGAGTCGAACGTTTTGATCCCCGCCACTAAGGTGTTATCTGTGAAGTGACACGGCCCGGATAACTGTTTTTTTAATATGAAAAATCTACGAATGCAACGATGAAATAAACACGCATGTCCTATGCAGAGTTTGCAGAATCTGGCAGTTTTTAAAGTTCCGCTATTAAAGTTCTGACCTTTAGCCTTCCAGAGACCATGAACGGTTATTTTAATTTTATAACCGAATCCAGATAACTCAGATAACTCAGGAACTAATTTGCCTTTTCAATTTATGGAGTTGCAGCTAAGGTTTCTTTCTCCCATGGATATAATATGTGAGATTCTCTAGTTTCTTGAACGCGTTCCATTAAACTGATAGGAAAAAATTAGGACAACACGCTAGCGGTTGTGATTTGCCGGTGGTGTACATAATTAGTCGAATCTGAAAAACAATTGGTTCGTAATGAAAAGCCCAATCACTTTTCTGGTTCTCACCGCACAAGTTCAATTCAATCGGCCACTGAGTTACTGAGTGATCCACCTTTCCGGGTAAAGCTAATATACCAAAGACAGGAAATCAGAAATAGTTCTAGGATGATGCAATTTAAGCTAGGAGACGTGAGCAAGCCACCGGATGTTTATTTATAAGCAGTCGGACGGGAAGCATGCCCGCATTCGAGGTAAAATGTCCCGTTTGCTTTTAAGCCTTTGCTACAAAAAGATATCTACAGAAACATACAGAAAAAGCCACAGTTATACACTACCCAAGCCGACCAGGAGGGCACATAATTGACGATACTCTATGGGAAAAATAATAATAAACGTTTTAACAATTATGTTGCAATGAAAAAGCCACAGGTATACACTACCCAAGTGACTTGACTGTGACCCTCAGGTATATTCTACCCAGGAGGGCACATAATTGGCGATATTCTATGGTAAAAAAATACTGAATAATAAAGATTTTAACGATTATGTTGCAATGAAAAAGCCACATGTGGTATACACTACCAGGTATATTCTACCCAGGAGGGCATATGATTGGTGATATTCTATGGTATTTGACTTATTCTTGTCGCATACGTCTTCTAAAATGTGAAGCAATTCTCCTCCCGCGCTTATTTTGCCAAGTTTTAGCTTCTTATGCTTAGGCGACTTGGCCTTTGGAGATTTGTCTAGGCCGCCAGTAGGAATGGATGATACCGATGGTGCATGGTGGAATCAAGCTGCCTAAGTCGGATCTTGAGTTTTGATATTTTCCTTGGCGTCAGCGAACTCCTGGACAAGCTTCGTGGGCCCCCGGCGAAATTAAATGGGCGCCATGTTCGCGGGGAACAGTGAACATTGATGGCAGCACCAATTCTTTTCAACGCATCTGTTGCCAGATAGCTGTCCTCTCCCAATTCCTTTCTTCTAAGCAGCCCTCCGCAAAGTCCAACGGTTGAAATTAACCACTAAAACTCTGCGAGAGTTGTAGTTCGGCTTTTTGGACCAAAACAGACAGGAACTCTTCCATTGTCCATTCGCTGTACCTGAAAACACTGCTTAGCGTGCTTTTGTTATTACTCGGGCTGCCTGTGGCAGCAACGGGTCTTAAAATGCAAGTCGTAATTTTTTTAATTTTTTTAAAAAAAAATTTATTCCGTGTAGCAAGCGTTCTGCTCATGCGTTAAAGGTCAAATTCACACCAATCAGATTGCACTGTGCTGGTCACGTAACACTCGCCAGGTTAATTTATTTACATAATTGAATACAGTAAATCAAAATGGTGGATCCGCGAGCAAATCTCTCTCAAAGTTGGAGTCCCATCTCTCAAATGTAAGCAGTTTAATGTTTTATTTAACTTCACTCGTGCGAAAGCCTTCCAACAGGCTCAGGATATTGCAACTGGCGCTCTTATCGGAGCCGAAGGACCGCGTTTTTTACCCAGATGGCCTGTGATTTTATATGAGACACGACGCCGGACCTGAAGGACTCAAAGATCCACACATATCGAATTGGAATTTAGCGTTTTCCTTTCTGCTGAAACCAAGGCTTCTTCGATAGAAAGGGCAAGATGTTGTGTTTTTCTAGGAGGACAAAATATTTCTCGTTTAAGCTTCTCTTTCGCCACGGCTTTGTTATTTGAATCTCTGTGGATTGGTATACAAATGTACTCAAATATACTGCACAATACCATTCAACTGAATAAGAAGTCTTCAACAAAGCCGAACTCAAACTCAAGAGCAAAGCTGAGAGTGAAAGTGAAACTGAACAGTGTCTTGTCAGGTCATGAATTAAGGTACGGTGTGATTGAAATCATTGCGTGTTTATATATATCTGCATTTCTTTGTCGATTTGTTGACCTCGTGGCGCTGATAGATTTTGCCATCGGACGGTATTCTTGGGGTGTCTATAAAACGAAGACCTATAAAACGAAGACCGAAGACCCCGGTATTTTTGTTTGAGGTACGTTCTGTAGGTTTTATGCCTCTCGGTCATAATACATACCAGCGCAAACACCGTGATCTGTAGGTCAACATGCACTAAAATAATTTTGAGCGTGTTTTTGGCTGTCAGAAATACCCCGGAGAAATAAACACTCGCACAGAATACTTTATGATGAGCGAAGCAATATTCAACTCTCAAGGTCAACTTAAACAAGAATCCTCTCACGGCCGAGGTTTTGGTTCGAGAAATTAAAGGCTTCCAACAGTTCTCTTTATAGTTCTGTAATATAATGAGCAGATCAGTTTTGGGAAGGAGGGTATATAACCAACAGGCATTTCAGTTAATAAATACCTGATAATTTGGACTCGAGCTGCGATAAAGAGCCGCAGGGTAGAATGAACAGTAGAGAAATATATCATATGATAGCTCCATCATAGGTGGACAGGATACAACTTATAATATGGGACAAATATAAACATATATTTGAAACACTCATCTATTAGTACTCTGAACCTGGAGAACAGCTGCGGTACATGAATAAGTAGATCCCTGAGGTCAACTTCTTTAATTTGCATATACGAGAAATATATATACTAGGGGAGCAGAGAATGCATGTCACCGCGCTACCGGCCACTCCTAAAGACTGCTAAATTCAGCTAATAATTCTTCTCTTCGGTTATTACTAAAAGGATTTCAAATGAAAGTGTATTTCATCTTCAATCTCATGTGGCCCGAGTGAAAGCCCAGATGGGCTCTTGTTGTTTATAACCGGGACTTTGACCCCTTGTTCACGGCGGGAACCTCACGAACTGAAGCGTATTCTTTACGTTGGTGACATGATAATATTGATTTGAACATGGATGACCTTGATGAAACTAATAGTACCTTACAAGTTGAATGTGAAGTCAACAAAGTGTTATACAGCAGTACTTGGCTGAACTATAATATTTACCGCTCACCCGTCGCTGCTATAAACAGAGAACACTCTCTCCGGGTAATGCTAAAATTATGATTATGAAAGCGAGAGGTTTCTCTCCTCGGTTTTTTATTTTTACTTGCAGACAGACAGAGACAGAGAGAGATCTGCTAGCAGGCAATCTCGTTGCTGGCAGTAGCAGAGAACCAGTTCAAGAGAGAACAGTGAACGAATTACAGCTCGTTTCAATGGGAAATTATTATCACGGCGGCTCTGTTGTCAAATTTCGTGCGAGCTAGTATAAACTTGGCATTGATCGATCATCTCGGCGAAATCACTGTGTGAAAGCCCTTCGAAACCAGAGAGAGACCTGTTTCCACAAGTTAAACACCGAAGCCCTCAAAATGATTTTAGGAAATTGCTCAATTCTTTTCGGGTCAACCAAGCGGAGTTTCGTTGCCTATAATATTTTGTTGACTATAATATTTACCTCTCACCCGTCGCTTCCGAACCGGCTGTCATCAGTACTATAAACATAGAATACTAATAATTATGAAAAGAGAGGTTTCTCCCCTCGGTTTTATTTTTCGCTGCAGAGAGAGAGAGATCATCTGCTAGCAGGCAATCTCGTTGCTGGTGCCAGAGAACCAGTCGTCCAAGAGAGAATAGTGAACGAATAACAGCTCGCTTGAATAGGAAATTATTATCATGCAGTCACGGCGGCTTTGTTTGTCAAATGTCGTACGAGTATCAACTTCAAATAATAATAATAATAATAATAATAATTTTATTCATCCTTATACAACAATAGTACATTGGATTTTTTACAGTAATTAAGTACAAACTAACGGACTAAGGTTTTACCAACTAATACAGTAATATCGTAAAAATATTTAGCAGATATCTTCATGATTGACTCATCATTCATGGATAGCAAGTACAGAAATAAAGACTTTCTATCAAATGATTTAAAATTATTTATTTATTTATTTATTTATTTATTTATTAAGCTTCCAACAGTATTAATATAATACATTAATTTAAACAATGAGTATACTGTTGAGGATGGACTAGACAGGTGGATAACACCTATGGATTAAGTCCTCCAGGTAAAATCAATATAAATTGGAACATAACAAAATAATACTTACTAAATATATAACTATGGTTTTAAAACTATATACACTGTAAAATATTATGAATAAAGACAGCAGGATTAATATTGAAATTACAAATGAGAGGCATTGATAAGTCTGCACGAGGTGCAGCGGCACCTGGATACCCAGGTACATGTATTGTTAATGTCAAAATTATTGATAAAAAGTTCAAAATAATGAAGAGAAATAATATTTTTAAATGAACTGTACTTATAAGATAATCTGGCCTCAAGTGGTAGAGCATTCCAGAGTGGAATGACACGGTTAAAAAAGGAATAAGCACAGGTCTCAGTGTTGCAAAATTTAGTGCTAAATAATGGACCTTTGGCAGCATTTCTAGTATTTCTAATTGGAATGTACGGTGATAAATACTTAAGAATATCAATGCAAATTAAACCTATTTTACATTTAAATAAGAAAGAAAGGTCGAGTAATTCTCTACGAAAAGATAAAGGTAAAAGGTTACAGGACTTGAGTCTGGATTTGTAGTCAGAATCGGAACAAGTTATGAATTTAGTAGCTCGCCTTTGGACTCTTTCGAGCTTCAACAAATTACGTTTGGTTGCTACTGACCATACAGGAACTCCTGTTTCCAGTCGGCTTCGAACTAGGGAAAGATACAAAAGGCGCTTAGCGGAGCTATTGGTTCTATGACCACAGGTACGTTTGACAAAACCCAGAGAGCGGTTGGCTTTTTTGGAAATTTTATCTATGTGGGCATTCCAAGTAAGGTTTGACGTAACGTCAAAGCCGAGGTCACAATAGACCTGTGTAGGTGTAATGATTCTGGAACCCATACTGTAGGGGTAGATGCATGGATTAGAAGACCTTGTCACTCTAAGGATTTTACATTTAGATGTATTAAAAGACATGCCCCAGGTCTCACTCCAGTGCAATAGGGAATCAATGTCTTGTTATTAATTACATGTAATTTGTTGATGAATTCTTCTCTTATACTCATAAAATCATTATTCTCACAGATCATCACATAATGGTATTCGTCTCCCACTTGATTTGAGTTACAAATGGGACAAATGCGTTTTTCAACTGGGGTATTATTGTATCGTCCAGTTTCTATTGGCATCTTATGTGCTGATATTCTAATTTTAGACACTGCCTGACGATGTTTACTATTTGTGACGTATTTTAGATATTTTTCAAAGTATATGTTTGATTTAACTGAAGTGTACGTACGTAATTTACCACCATTATGTACGTGTGAGTCACTTCTATTTTTCTTAACTTGAATTTGCCAGAATTTAATGTAACGATCGAAAAGTTTTGCCCTAAAAATATTAATGAGTGCACCTATATGTTTAGGAGGTACAAATTTGCCAAGATCACAAAATTGTAGTAAATAGTTGGTGAATATTACGCCCTGGGAATTTAATTTCAGACATAAATTCGAGGCTTTGCCGACAAGGGTATCATTATAGTTAGGATCACTTAAACGTAACCAATATTTCAAGACCAAAGTTGAAATCTGTACAATTAAAGGTACTCTTCCTAACTCAGCATACACTGCCAGGTTTGTTGCTTTGATGTGGACCCCCAAAACACGCTTGCAAAATTTTAGATGAAGCTTTTCTACACAATTTACCGCTGTAAATATTTTTAGTTTAAAACTATCAAAACTCGATAATTTTCCCAAACAGTAGACTCCCCAAATTTCACAACGATATCGGTAACACGGGAGTCACTACGGAATTGAAAAGTTTCAATAGTACTTTTACAGGCGCGTTTTCTAAAGTCGAAAAACACTTGAATAAACTATGATAGGCCCGTAAAGCTTTGTTATACAGTAGCTTTTGAGCTATCTTAAAATTACCTGCAAAATGGAATGTAATACCTAAATATGTATATTCTTCCACGTATTCTAAGGTATCAGTTCCGAAGTACCATTGACATTTCGTTAACTTATATCAGGTTTACTTGTAACTTCCATTTTTTAGTGTAAGAATTAAGTTCCCGAAGACACGATTGTAACCCCGATTGAGATTGAGACAAATAGACTAGGCGAGATTTCGGAAAATCGTAAGTCATGAGGCATTTCTTAGTAAAAGTTGGCGACAGGTGCGTTTTTATGTGATTTTTGACGCTGAATCCGAATTTTATTGTCGCCAACGCTGATTTTGCGTTTTTTAGCGGGAAAATGACGTCACAACTTTTGCGCAATAGTAAATCTGAAGTTAAAAGATATAAAACGTTTGAGGACATTTCTTATCGAATTTCATCACGTTTGAATCTTGAATCACAAATATCTTTCATGTTTTTGTTGATTGCGAGAAAAATGAATAAATTAAAGGTTCTCATGACGTCATATGGTGACGTCATAGGCGATCATAAATCCTACTGTAGGTTATCATTGAATGTCTAAATAACGTGAGAAAAATGCCGAATATACTACTGCTTAATTACAAAGCAATATTGTGCGCCCGGGAGGTGAAATAATATGAAAACTCGTACATTTTGCTGGTATGGTAGCAACGCTGCACTACACTGTTTACTTCTCGCATTTGTTCTTGCAGGAAATGTTTTGGTTCGCAGAGCAGCTGCAAACGCCAGTACAAGAACAATTTTGCTTTCTTGCAGCCACAGCGCAGAGTCGTGCACCCGCTTTTACAAGAGCAGCATATGATCTCCTTGCACGCGTTCGGGATAGGTTCCTTTGTCATAAGGAGTGGAACAAGTTTACTGTCGCCATCTGTCACCCATCCCATTCCGTCTGGGTTTGGCAGGGAAGGTTGCTGACATGAAGCTTGTTTCCATATCAGTGCTTGGTAGTGCACGCGTTTGATGTGCAGCTCCAGTGCGTCCTTTGTCGGGGGTAATGCTTCGGGTTTCGCGGTCTTCGAAAATAGAAGAACCCGTGCATCGTTCGCAGATTCAATGTTCCCACATTTGTAAACTGCGCAGATGAACTTCTCGGCATCCCTGATCTTGTTGACCGTCAGCTCTCCTTCACCTAGCGACGCGAGAAGGTGGTGTTTCTCTATAAAGATCTTCCACGCTGACACTTTGGTGTGGTTGCAGATATACGATGTTGTGTCGCAACCAGTCAGCGCGTGGAAAGGGAGGAGCGCGTACAGTGATCCTTCCGGGAGATTGTCGCTAATAGCCGTGATATTAAAGAACTTGCGCTTGGCCGCTGTTCCAGCCATCATCCACACATTTGCAGCTGGAATATTCGGCGAATGCGCCACTAGAAGTAAAAGTACGTCGGTATCTCTTGCCGACACAACTACCGTGTCGCAATTGTTGGCGATGGAGTGTATATAGAATTAGTCTAGTATCGGCCTCTTCGTGATCTGCACAAAACACTGAAGGATCAACCACTTGGTTAGACGACTGCGCTTCTTTCCGATCTGTGAATCCACCAGCGACAACAATGACTTTGTCTTGCGGTGCATTTGTAATCAAATGCTCGGATACGAATCTGGCCAAGTCTGCCTTGTTCTCTGGTAAAGCTAAAAAGTTTGACCAGTTGTTCGGGAGCGGAACGTGCTTGTTCTCAATAACACGACGAATGGGGCGAATAGTTCTGGTACGCCGTTCTCTCGTGCCTGCTTTGATTGAACTCTTATCTTATCATATCTATCATACACTACGTGGATCTGCTGATAATGCGAACCTGCTATTAATACTGCAGCTTGGAAACTATCTGCATAGGCTCCGAACGTTTGGGCGTCGGCAGGCTTTCCTATTGATGCCACTAACGCCATTCCGTCTATCAGCAAGCACGCACTCCCTTGCAACTCGATCGCATTCGGACACTCCATTCCCTTGGTAAGAACATCAGCCAATAGCGCTTTCTGGCCGGTTCTAAGTTTACCATTCGTCTCTGCCAGTGATATCGGAACTGGCATTAACTCGTGCGAAAGGACATTAAGCAAATCTACTTGTCGACCAGCTCCATAAGCAACGATAAGACGCTGTAAAACACTCCTGTCTGCCCGTAAAATTGTGTTCTTTTCCTTCTCTTTACTTCCTTTGACGACTTGATATAATGTGTCGAAAGTAAGAGCATTGTTCTTGTGCATTGCGTCCGAGAACTGAACCTTGGTTTTCTCTTGTTCGTCATTAGGTTGCTGTGCCTGTTGAAGCGGTGCAATCAACCGTTGCTGCACAAAAACTTTGACCTGTTTCTGTCCTAGATCTTTCGCGCCCAATAGTGACTCCTGAATCTTGTCGGTGACAAGATCTTTGGTAGCAATGTTATAAAGACAATCTGGATGAGATGTCGGTGAAAACAAGTTATGCTGCTCCAAGACGGAAACCAGTGATTCCTCATCCTTGTTGTCGCGAAAAATCCTCCCTGGTGCAGACTGGTTGTGAGAAAACGTGTCTTCTTGTAGTAGTCCAAACATGTCTCGACCGCAAATTATATGAAAGGGCCCACCTAGGAAATTCCAATTTTTTAAAAGAGAACATGATAAATTAATATGCCATCCAGTACAGGAACTAAATAAATATGTATTATGAACCAAGCTCTTCAACTCACCTGCTCAAGGCTGAAGATGTCTTGGTTATGCCGACGATTCCACCTCCTCGTTTACCGATTCCGTTCAGCCACTCAAGACTGTGGTCAGCGCTCACCTCGTTGAACTTGCCCTCGCTCCACTTAACAACGAAGTTACCCTTCTGGAACTCCTGTAGCACTTCATGCGGCAGCTGCTCCATATTCGCGATAGAAAACGATCCCCACTTGGCGTAATTCAGATGGTCGTATCTGAAAAAGTGTGGAAGCATGCAGCGGAAGCTATCCAAATACAACTCCCAGTTGCCCTCCCGTTGCGCGCGGGTAAAATCAAGTAGGGTAGACACCATCTCAATATAGCTCCACCAAAACTGAAAGTTTACATTTTCCTGAGACTTCTGCGCCACGAACGCATCAAACACCGTTTGAAATTCTGGGGACTTCAAAGATGTAATCAGCTCATTGACTTGCGCTGAAGACAATAGATGCGAAATCTGCCGAGCAAGATCAGCGTTCGACCTTTCACAAGATCTTAGTAACAACGGCATCAACATGCGCCATAATGCTTGCAGTGTTATCTTATGCGCGCGCATTGCTCAGCTGCATTTGGTCCAAGGAGACCACCCTCCACCCACGAATCAACAAGCCCGATCCCTTCATATGATCTCCAATCGTCTTAAGAAAGTTCATAGATATATGGAGACCGCCGAGTTGTACGACAAGTCTCTCTTGATATTGTGGAACTTGCCATTTCAACTCGACTAACTTGCAGTACAGCGCTTGATCTACGGTGATAATAGTGTAGCGCTGTCCAAGCGCGGCGGACACATGCATACATTTCTTAACGACTGTGTTCAAGGTGTCCATTTCGTGCGCGGGTGCTTGAATGATTGGCATGTACCCCACCTTTGTTACTTCTGGTTGTTCTTCTCGTGATAACGACTGGTTAAACCCCGTCCATCTCCTACTGATAACGCCTTTGCATTGTAACATGTTCAATGCCAAATCCGTTGCTTTGGCAGCTTGCTTAGCTCCTTTGTTGTCTTGAGCCACATACCACGTCGTTTTAACTGCCTTGATAAAGACAGGGTTGCTTTTTCTCACATCAATCGCTTCAATCTTATCTAACGATTCCGGAACACTAAGGCTGCGTTCAAGTCTTGGACGGACTTACACCGTCAAGTAATGACATATTTTCCGTCCCGCGTTGCCATGCTGCAATTTGTGTTGCGTGAAATGTGTTTTTACCGTCCATCGTTTCATCTAAAATGTCAATGTTATCGGCAGAGAAGTGCACAAACCTGCCTTGCACCAGATTTGGCGGAATTACAGTACCACTCTCTTCATCTAAAGTCTTTAGAACACTCTCAGCTAAACCTGTGTCAACTTGAAGAATTTGGTCGTAACTCAGAATGTGGCCTGCCTTGTGGAAAAGTTTTACCAGATATTTGGACCTTGTGACTTGGTGAAGGGTGCTCCCTTGTCCAATGTGCTTGGGTGTCCATTTCTTTCCATTGCTTACTCCGTAGACGATGTCTTGAGCAACAGCAACCGCTTTGCTACGCACCTCAGGCTCTTTCTCCTCGATCGTTTCCTCGTCTAGAAGTCGTTCACCGCCGAACAAAAGATGTAAAAACAGTTGCAGACTTTCGAGAACGCAATCACTGGCATCGAGCGCGCTGCTATTCAGCCCTTGGTAACCAGGGGTTTCTCTTAGGTCAGCGCGTATCTTCAGCGCAACATGAACAAGCGACAGAAATATATCGCCATCTTGTTGGTGATAACCTGGCAGAGCGTGCAATTCGTCATCTTCGTCAGCTGGACTCTGACTTACTATCTGGGACATAGCCATGTTGTTGACGCACTTCTTGGGAATGAGCAGGGTGTGTCGCTCAGAAGGCCCCCTATCAAGTGACTGCACACACTCTACAATGTCCCCAACCATATGCATGAGTTTATCTTTGAATGTTGCCCTGCAACTTATAAAAGAAGGGGGGATCGTAATTCCCGCCTTTTCAGCCAGTGGTATATCTATCCCATACATCATTAAGTTTGATAACATGGCCCTTGTCAGCCGCATACTCTAATTCCCCGCGCAGCCAAACCAATGCTAAGTCATTGTCTTTCATTTCACTCTTTATCTTATCCCTGGATCTCTTGAATGCACTAAAGCATGATAGGTGGTACTTGCCTTCGGCCGCTATTAGATCCGACACGCGCCCGCTAATCGAACGCGTAGTTTATAGTTAAACTTAGCAATCTCGATAATTTGTTCACTCATCTTAAATGTCATAACTGACGATAAGCGCTCCTTCGTGTGAACCTGACAGAAAGCGCATTTGTCCCAGTCGACCTGTTCTGTTTGGCTGTGCGTCTTACTACGCGGACTTGAGATCAGTTCAGCAGTCGCATCACTTTTGTCAAACTTTTGCTTGTAAACAGAGAATAGCACTTGGCATGCCAAACAATTGAAACCTCAGTATTACCTATGATTTCTTCCAGCCGACTGATTGTTTCCCTGTTCTCGACATCTCTACACTTGGTCCGCAAATTCATGGCCTCGCGAACTACGGTTCTGCTATAGTTATAAGCCGCTCTCAAATTATCATCTCTATGACGCCGCTGGCAGAAAATACACGCCTTTAAATCGACTTCTGAAGGTCCTTTTAACGCTAAAACGGGATCCATCGTTGCAGCTCGAACGTGAAAGACCAAGCAAACAAGAAAACTGATAGAAGAGATTTCCCACACCGACTAATTAAGTAAACAAACACTGGCGAGACAATCATGTGATGCCAGAAAAATCCTCACTTTAAAAAATAGAAGCAGATGTACGGCAAAACAAATCAAAATAACAAAGTTTGTTACTCGCGTAACCAAATTCAATCGAGATTCAATTTTAAAGTTTCAATTTTAATTTTTTTAATGAACTTAAAAGTTTCCTAAATCAGACGATGGAAATTTATTATCGCAAATTTATTTCATGTCTTCATATTTTCCTTTTAGAAAAGGTGTAATATATTATATCAAGATAGTAATAAAGCTTTTCAAATATCTTTTACAAATTAGACAAGCGCGACTAGAAATTTCATTTCATTGAATCAAAACAGCCAGGGCGCCGCCAACATTCTTTCATATTTTTGTAAATATGAAATGTAACGCCCCCTAATATTGTAAAACGTTTTAAAATAGTTTCAAACTCAAATTGTAAATAAGTATTTTGCTCTGCTAGTTGCTAAAAGTTTACTAGAATTTTATAAGACTAAAATTGCCACCTTCACTAGACACAAAAACAGCACTGAGGGAAATACGACTTTATGCTTGCATTTCCGGTTATAAGGGTTTGGTCTTTACATATATATTTTTTATTGAATTGGTAAATTCGTGCTCTACACAAATCTTATTCTTTTCTTCCGTTTTGAGCTTTTTTTTGCAATTCACAACAACATAATGACGTTTTGCGGTTTGGAAATAAAAACGTACAAGAAAGACAATGTCATTTTAACTGTCAATCATTATGACGTCATTTTCCCGCTAAAAACGGAAAATCAGCGTTGGCGACCACGAAATTCGGATTCAGCGTCAAAAATCACACAAGAAGACACCTGTCGCCAACTTTTACTAAAAAATGCCTCATGCACTCTAAATATTGGACTTCTTGAATTTTTCGCCTAGTCTAAAAAGGACTAAGTCGTCAGCATAAAGTAGACAATTTAAATTACTTCCATTCAGGTTTACTGGGTCACACCTGTTATCAAATACTTCTGGTATGTCATTTATAAAAAGATTGAAAAGTGTTGGACTAAGGTTACATCCCTGTTTGACTCCAATTTCTGACTGAAAAAAAGACGTAACGCCTTGTTTTACTTTCACTGCGGATTTGACGGAGTAATACATACTAAGTAAAATACGTAAAAAGTTTCTACTACACCCATACTTAATGAGTTTAAAGAATAAACCCTCTCTCCAGACGCTATCGTATGCTTTTCTAAAATCAATAAAACAAGCGAAAAGAGGTTTGTTCTTTGATTTATAAAAATCAATTAAAGTTTTTAACACCAATATATGATCAGATGTTCTGAAACCTTTCCTGAATCCGATTTGACTTTTATTTAAAATATTTATTTTTTCTAAGAATAAGTTGAAACGAGTATTCAATATAAGGGTAAAAAAATTTCCCAAACAACTACTGATACAAATGCCTCTATAGTTATTGAGATCTAACCTATCTCCAGACTTATGAAGAGGTACTATCAAACCTTCTGACCACGCTAGTGGAAAATGTCCATGAGAGAGAATTACCGATTGAACAATTTAACAAACTGAGGTGCTAAGCTAACTTCAAATGATCGACCCGGTGAATCCGAAAATCTCGGCAAAATCACTGTCTAAAAGCCCGAATTCCGCCCTTCGAAACCAGAGAGAGGCCTGTTTCCACAAGTTAAACGCCAAAGCCCTGAAAATGATTTTAGGAAACTGTTCTTCAGGGGGAGTTTTGTTGCAAATTGTGGTCACGTACATGTAAACCAGCCACGGTGTTCAAAAACCCAAATCGGCTCAAAGATAATAGATACTCGAACTAAGCGCTATTATATCTTTACATATAAAGATTAATGGTCAGAATAGCTTCTGTATGTTGTAGGTGGAAATCGTGGACACAAACGGACAATTGTTTCCTTTCATTGAGGACGATTATGAGACTGGCATCCATCAGAGAACTACCGGCCACCTGAAATAAAACTAAAATTTGCATAACCAAATAATTTAAAACACTTAAATAAGAGGCTCAATAGGAAGAGGAATAAAAAAGGTTCAACCTAGTATGATTTTTTTGACGATAGCTGGAAGGATGGCAGAGATGTAGAGAAGATCAAAACATTACCATAAAACTCTGGATTTCGATGGCATCGAAAATGGCCGATGCTATGTGAGCGCGCTAAGCACTGTGGGTGAGACGGCCCCTTTAAGATCAATCTGTTGCAGCTCATGTGGGGACAAATTATTAAAGAGCGTGATTTCCCCAAATTTTAGATATCTTGGGCCGAATAACTGTTCGTTAACGACGTATCAATCGAGAAGCGAGCTGTACACTTGGACTAACATTCGGGGAGCTTTCATTCGAACTGAATATATAATTCCGAACACGCGCTCCGGAGGTCAAAACTAGGAATTTGATCCATAACAGTGGTTAATGATTATATAAATAACGGGGAGTTGGGGGGGGGGGGGGGGGGGGGGGGGGGGGGGGGGGGAGTGAAAACTCTAAGAAGAGCTGTTTCGGGAGAAGGGCAAAAAATTTTTTCGGGAACCTAACATGGTACTGCTCAAACAAGTACCCTTCTTAGAGTTGTCACCTCCCGTTTAATAAAATATGCCGCTTCAAATCCAACTTTACTTCCAAAACTTTACTTTTATTCACAACGGATTACATTTTTCTGTTTTACAGCAAACAATCTCGGACGTTTTTTTTTGTTTCCGGACGTCTGAGTGAAGTTCGGCGTTCAGTGGCAGCTAATTTCAACTATTGTGGTTCAGTATCAGCCGTGTAATTCTTTCTTTCAAAACAATATTGTTAACACTCGCGGATTAAACACCCAATGTGTGTGACTATAAAAGGAGCGGTTTCTTTTTATGTACATATTATCCATCATCGCGAAATCTACTCTGAAAATTTAATCCAATTAATATACGGTCCAAAATTTTAGGGCTTGCGGTTCCTCGTGAAATAAAAGCATTCTTGCTACAAGGATGGTCAGTAAAGATAGTACAAAATTACATGATTTTTTTTACAAGATGGAAAGAAAATAAAACTAGTGAATTTACATGTACAAACTCACATACACACACAAAATAACAAATTTTAAAACTGCTTATTAAGTAACAGTCCGCGCAAGAGGTAGGCACAATTCTATTGTTCAGATGCAATTTGCTTTCCCCACTTTAGTATTTTCTGTTTTTCATACTGACAACTCATCAACCCTTAAATCATAAATTTCTGAAATTAAATCCACTAAAAATGCATTTTAAAGGTACAGTTCTTTTGTGTGAGAACATTTTGCCCAATCAGAAGAGTGCAAAACAATAACCAAGAAAACGTTCAATTTAAAAATGTTCCCCATATTGAAAGTTCGTCATATTAGAAGTTATGAGAGTTTTCACAAGATGCAATTCAATTCTGTTTACAAAATGAGAAAAAATTATATTCTTCTTCAAGTTTAGATATATTTTAATGTCTAAGCCAATGAGGTGGAAGATTGAAACAATACTACAATTAGCACCTTTTTACATTCCATGCATAACATATGCCTACCTCTTGCGCGGACCATTACTTAATATATGCCGTATTGCCTGTATTTTGAATTGACGTTTTTGCAAAGAAAACCTATATAATTATTAAATAATTAGTAAATGATAACACTGGGTAACACCCGTATCTTCTCATTTGTGCTCCACCCGGTGGTGCTCTCTACACTATGTATTTCTCCCCTCCCACCCTCCCTAATTTAATGTTCTCCCCTTCTACCTTGTTGAGAGCTCCGCCAGGTCTTCCCATTCTCATTTGAGAAAGAATTTTTTTTTCCTACATGATAGCTAGTACTTTTTTCTTATATTTTACTTTATAAAAGCTTATCAATACTGTTATCCAGTCGGTCCTTCGGCACTGCCGGCGCTCCCGGCGCTCCCGAAGAAAAGCCATTCAACTAACGCTAAGGCTGATGGAACCCTCCTTTGCATCCTTTCTTGGTGTCGGTCCCTTCCCTAAGAAAGGATGCAAAGGAGGCTAATAATGGAACCCTGGTTCGGTACATGCTAGGTTAGCTGCAGAAACCGGCGTCGAATTCGACTACTTACAAAGCGAGGAAATAAGCGATGGTTCGATTAAATGAGTGCTAGAGGAATGTGAGAAAGGGTTCCTGGAGGTAAAATACTGAAAGTTTGGATTTTCGAAGAATTACGAGGCCTCAAAGAGTGGCCACATGGACTAATGGCGTCTCGTGTTTTCGGCCCGGCTTCTCAATATTTATATAGGGGAGGGAAAAAATCCAGAAGTGCCTCAAACCAGAAATAAACACATCCGGTGATGAAGAGGAACGACTTCACAACACACAGGTAAGAATTCACGACTTTATGGAGTTTTAGATTTTTTCTAAAAATTCCCATACATTCCTTGTAAAAATCATTAGCTTGGGCTGCCTGTGTCCAGGGTGAGTGAAACAATAGAGATTGCGACATGGAAGATAAAGTGAAACAATAGAGATTGCGAAATGGAAGATAAAGTGAAACAATAGAGATTGCGAAATGGAAGATAAAGTGAAACAATAGAGATTGCGAAATGGAAGATAAAGTGAAATGAGTCGTAAATAGCGTGCATGAGAAAATGTACTAACTGAGCGATATGTGCAATATAACTGCGAAAAAACATAAGACCGTGCTGAAATTGAAACTGACAGTAGACGACACTGCTTGCAAGTTAAACTGAGAACACCACAAGGTGAACCATCTGCGAAAGCCCAACGGCACTCAGCCAGATGCAAAACATAACGTCTAAAGCTACTACAACGGCGAAAAAAAAATGAAGCCGCTAGTATACCATAACATAACTGCACCAACAATAAAGCATGCAAATAACAGGCCATGAGGAAACGACTAATACCAATACCGTCTCATTTCTCGTACTACAACGGCGAATTGTTTTAATACGAAGCCGCTAGCACCTTTAAGGGCCCGTTGGCATATTTAAATCGGCCGTTGCTAGGGAAAGTTTGCAGCCTCGTAAAACCCGGAAAATTAAAGAGTGGGCAATGATTATTGTCAAGGTGACTCCTAGGGTAAAGTCTTGTAGTCTGACGTCATCAAAATCAGAAAATTTCTAAACTCTCCAAGGATTTTTAATCTACTAGCAATTTATGAATATTTTCCGAACCTACGAATTAAGGCGCATAAAACCGAGCATGCGTTTGCCATTACGACAAAAAATAAAGATTTTACAACACTTTTCAGTCCAATTTTTAGCTTTTTTGGCGAATGAAAAGCCATAACTTTGTCATTTATTGTCGGTTTCCAAAATCCATGCTCGATTTTGTGGAGAACGTGGTCAACAACTTCTTGCAGTGTTCTTGAGTGGCCGTACTTTTCTTCGTGTTTTTAGAAGCCATTTTCTCGCTGGAAGCAGCCATTTCATCTTTGACAAATTTAGATACTATTTACTAGATGTTCTTTCAATCTATCAACAGTAGAAAGATCTCGGCTACATCGGAGAGTCTAATACAGGTTTGCTTTCCCATACATCGGCGATTTCCTGACTGACTTCATCACTGTGTTGGCGGCGCCGTACGCTTGCCGTTACTTTTTTACTCAAATTATTAATTATTTCCCTTTCTCTAGGTTCAAGTACAGTTAGGCGCCTTTCGAGTCCTGAACGATTCCTTCAAATTTATCGGATTGAGATTCTTATCAAGTATTATTTTCTTTCACACGATAAACCAAGCTTTTCATTTTCCCCGCTACAACTTGTTCCGACTTTTGAACACTTTACTTCATTCATTCATGAAAACCTTTCTGGTAACCACGAATAACACTTACAAACATATGTAAGTATTAAAACTATCGGGTGGCCGGTGAACACGCATAAAACTAGCCTGAGACTGAAACAGCCGACTCATATAGCCGAGTCGGCTGTTTTCTCAGGCTAGCAAAAACCGGAAGTCAAAATCGCATCTGCTGCTGCGAGAATACTAGCAACGAAATATGTCCATGGGCCCTTAAGGGAGCAGATCAAAACACATGCCCTCAAGACAGAGCACATTACGTCGTTGTCGTTCAAAGAAGAAAATTTACCCATCACGGTGAAGTGATTACCGCAGACGAGGAAATGACCCCCACCCTCGAGAACATAGCCTCCCCGGTTTAGTAAAACAGCGTTACGGAACCGAATTGAGATCTAGAACCCTAGCGTCTTTGAAACCTGAAATCTCTCAGGCGCTAGATACACTTCCTGAAGAAATCCGAACCGCCGCTAACACAAAGGTCATGCGGGCGACTGCTTCCAAGTTTAGGCAAACACCAAATCGCATGTCGTATAAACCACCTCCCCAACAGCTACCATCCAATAAGCGCCCCAAATCATGCCCACTATATAAACAAGCGGGCCACACCGATCAGCACTTCCTGATCACGTGTTCTTTTTTGCCTCCGGACGATCGCATCTCGCTTGACTACAAATGTCGATGACGAAGAACTCGAATATACCGACCCCCTTCTCCAGCAAGACCTAGATGAGTATGATTATACCATGGTAGCCTCGGATTCTTTTGTTCTCCGAGGCACATTTAAACCACTAATTTTCCCTGATGGGAGGAATATTTCGAAATATGAGGGAAAATTAGAAGAGAATGATGCTCTTGACCCTCTCACTTCCAGCCTGCAACTCCTGCTCCCCTCTGGCGCGATTAGCCCTGCGCTCCCGGGTGAAAAATACTCAATCCAAACTGACCTGTCTTATTATACCTCATTATATCCGTCAACGTAATCCATGTAAGATGAGCTATTTCAATCTGCGCGTTATTCTCTTCATTTCTCAAGCCCGCTTCTTCCATGTGGGATACTTAAAACCATAAACGTGCATGCTCTTTGAATATTTAGTCAACCGCATAATTACATTGTATTTTAGTGTTATTCTTCTCAAAAACAACATGCTTGTCCCCAAGGGAAGCATGCAGGGTCGTTCAATCAATGGCGCTCAGTCAAGCATTAAACAAAACGTTTTCGAAAGCAACTCAACTGCGACGTCTTTACTTTCGGCAGAAAAAACTAAACTTCTCAGAGATTTGTTCCGTTCCTCGTAGATCATGGTATAACAAACTTATACCATGGCATTTCGGAGTATTAGTGATTTAAATTGCCCCTCGAGCCTCGGGAAGATTTGTAAAAGTACATCGGCCGCTTAACCTTCCTCAGCTCTCGGGGCAATTTAAATCACTAATACCCCTCATGCCATGGTATAACTAATAATAATAATAACGGATTAATCAGTGACATATCCACGAGGTGGTTCTTCATCCACTGATGGGCCTACGATTTAACGTCCTTATCCGAGAAGACGTGATGCTCTTACCATTTTCAGCTCGTGAACGAAATTTTTTCACAAAGGCAGCACCTTCTACTCAGTTATTTTACGACCCTGAGTGTTGGTCCGGCCGGGGTTTGAACCCGCGTCCACCCGCACAACAGACCGATGCTTGACCACTGAGCTAACCAAAGGAGCTAACCAAAGGAGCTAACCAAAGGAGCTAACCAAAGGAGCTAACCAAAGGAGCTAACCAAAGGAGCTAACCAAAGGAGCTAACCAAAGGAGCTAACCAAAGGAGCTAACCAAAGGAGCTAACCAAAGGAGCTAACCAAAGGAGCTAACCAAAGGAGCTAACCAAAGGAGCTAACCAAAGGAGCTAACCAAAGGAGCTAACCAAAGGAGCTAACCAAAGGAGCTAACCAAAGGAGCTAACCAAAGGAGCTAACCAAAGGAGCTAACCAAAGGAGCTAACCAAAGGAGCTAACCAAAGGAGCTAACCAAAGGAGCTAACCAAAGGAGCTAACCAAAGGAGCTAACCAAAGGAGCTAACCAAAGGAGCTAACCAAAGGAGCTAACCAAAGGAGCTAACCAAAGGAGCTAACCAAAGGAGCTAACCAAAGGAGCTAACCAAAGGAGCTAACCAAAGGATTTGTATGGCAATAAGGCTAACCTGGAAGCTATATCTGGATTGGAATATAAGTATTTGGGATACCGCCAAAGAAGTAAGTAGAGATCACTTATACGAGATTGTATACCGGTACTTTTGCGTGGTTTATGTGTGCTTGGTTAGCAATTTAGTATTTAGTTACGCGTTTGATTATGTTCCAGATCGAATAAAACAAAGAATAAAGATATACGATTTGCGAATATCCATCATGGTTATTGGTTGATTTTCCCCTGGTCCAGATACTATGCAACACCACACCACGGCCATAGTGTCACGCCGCGTTAGTACGAAGCAGTCCTCCCACTTCAAAGCTTTTTATAAGCAACGTCTCCCAACCCTCACCCTAGACAGGGGCCGAGACTAGTATGATTAAGACGTCCGGCGCACGCTCTATTGGCGCAACAATTGAAAAATCATCCCAACAAGCATTACAGGCCAATGGCTTGTGTTGGATGCGTTAGTTGTTGATGACCTAGACTGTGAACATCGGTCCCGTGCAACTCCCGCAGCCGAAGGGACGTATCCCACAATACTCCCGCAACCAACTAGTTGATCTCCAGGCAAAATTTGATGAACTCGAACAGGCCCAAGTATTTCGTCGTCCCGAAGACCTAGGCATCACGGTCAAATATCTCAACCCTTCGTTTCTCGTAAAAAAAAACTTCGGGTGGTCATCGACCTGTGACTGCATTTGCTGACGTTGCTCATTTCAGCAAGCCTCAATCTTCATCGATGCCTGATGTCGATTTTACTCTTCGCTCCATAGCTCCATGGAGATACATCATCAAGACAGACCTCACGCGGGCCTTCTATCAGATTCCCCATGCTAGGTCTTCCATGAAGTACTGTGGCGTGGCTTCCCACTTCCGAGAAATCCACGTATACACGAGATCCGCCATGGGCATGCCTGGTTCGGAAACTGTTGTTGAAGAGATGATGTGCCGTGTTCTTGGAGATTTTATCCAAGAAGGTTGTGTCGCTAAGCTTGCTGACGACTTATATTGCGGCGGTGATACCCCCGAGGCTCTCTTAGCTAACTGGAAACGCGTTCTCGATGCCCTCGACCGTTGTAACCTACGGCTCTCGCCAGCAAAGACCGCTATTTGTTCCAAGTCCACGACCGTTCTTGGGTGGGTCTGGACCCAAGGCAGATCTAGATTTTCCGCCAGTCCGCACCGCATCGCAGTTCTAGCCTCGTGTCCTCCTCCTCAGAACGTAAAAGGCCTACATTCTTTCATAGGCGCCTACAAGTTCCTCAGCCGTGTGCTTCCTAACTGCTCCGACGTACGTTATCGAGCCACTGGAGTGTGCAATCGCCGGTCTACAATCTACAGATAAGTTGATGTGGGATGAGAGTCTAACTTTCAAGTTCGAAGCCTTACAGAACATCCTATCCCAGCACAAGTCCATGGTCCTTCGATCCTCGCCCGATGGATTGCTATGGATCGTGACTGACGGATCGGTAACTAAATGCGGCCTAGGCGCCACCTTTGTACGTCTCACGGGACAGCCGCCTGCACCTTGCTATCTTCTTTAGCGGCAAACTACGCAAGCATCAAGTCACCTGGTTACCATGCGAAGTTGAAGCAGCCGCCGTCGGGCATTTCAGTCATTTATAATTCAGTCCACTCAACGTACCTGCCTCCTTACAGACAGTAAGCCGTGCGTGCAGGCTGTTGACAAACTATGCCACGGTGAATTCTCCGCGAGCCCCCGTGACATCTTTCTTAACAACTGTAAGTCGGTACCAGGTTACTCTTCAGCACTTAGCTGGGACACGTGACTCGAGCCTACCGCTACCACACTCAAATAGCCTGCGTCGCATCCGAACTGAACCCCGGTTAAGTCAGTCTGCGAAACAGCGACAGAAAGCTTGTTCTAGATCCCCAACGAAGTACCAGGATATATGTAGTCGATTCTGATTGGCTTTTACTAATGCTCATTCTTACACGTTTTCTGACTGACCATTCAACTGTCACCAGCCTGTCACCAGTGCGACTTACGGCTAATTTACATTTCAAAATGTGGTGGCTTTTACACACGTCGAGAAGAGCAATGATATTTGTACAATATCAGTTTGAAATCGAGATTCGTTTGCTAGAACAAGAGCAGTTGACCGGAGTTGAGTTCGGATTGGGAGATTTGTTTGTGTGTTCCTCGAACCAGCATTTTGTCGTGACAGATTCTATTTAATGTGTTCGGCAAGTTTCCTTTCATGTCGCACTAAAGCCTATTACGTTCATTTACTTCAAAACCTGACCTCTTCCGATAGTAAAACACAGGGAAACGACGACAGAGCGCTAGCTCGTCTTGGCACAGGAAACCCAAGCTCTGTTTGTGTTTTAAATTATAAGGGTTTGTATGAGATTTTTAACGAGTATTTGGTTGTATCCGTAAGGCCAGAAATACTGAAATAAAATCAATGAAAACTCCCCTGAAGTCTTCATCTATTCTTCATTGGGCTCTGTATGCAATTTCAGCGAATTCTGTTGAAATTTTACCCCTCGGCCTCTCTCTTTCTTAGTTGGAGAAAATGAGTAGTTAACTGACTCAGTCTCTTCTCCCTCGCCACAGGAAACCCAATTCCGTTGTTTCTTCTTCTCCGGTATAAATAGAGATGCCTGCGGCGGAGGCTAGTTCAGACTATGCTTACAGTGTTATGCTTCAGTATTCAGCAAATGACGTAGCCGTCGATTGCTTCTCATAGATAAAACATTTCGGGTTCAGTTCTTAGACGAAGGCTATAAATCCTACACACTGCAGTCTGTCTACTGTGTACTATAGATACACTATAGATATCCGGCGATTAAGAGTTAGACTGCTTTTTAATGATTTTTCTTCAGGTCGAAACTGAGCTTTTTAAAACAGTCCACATTGTGACGTCATTAAAAGTTTGTTAATTAAGACCTTACGACTGGACTTTTTCAGGTTTTAATATGAAGATCACGAAATTTGAAAAATATTTCTCGCCATTTTGAGATGTATTATATTTTCCTTTATCAAGTGTATTTTTTACGCTGATTATCGTAAGCCAGAGGAAGCCTTTTCGCACCCGAATCACGTAATTATAATCTTTGCATGATATTTTTCTAAGCTGGATTGTGAAATAAATTTATGAAAAATGGTAAAATAAATAGATCTAGAAGACGTCCTCAGTATACAACAATACTGTGCACAAAGGCCACAAAAACGTGCCGGCACACGAGAGAACAACGCAACACACTGGTACGGCAATTACTTACGGCACGGTAATGGTCTAAATGGCACGGTAATGGTCTAAATAGCACGGTAATGGTCTAAATGGCACGGTAATGGTCTAAATAGCACGGTAATGGTCTAAATAGCACGGTAATGGTCTAAATGGTTTCCCTGTTGTTTTTGTCCAATCAAATTACAGCATTATTGTGCGGCACGATTACAGAACATGCCGTGCGTTTTTCCAACTCATACAAAATCCACTCTTTCTGTTTTAAAAGTATATGAGTGACATTTTGTTGAAAAAGTTGGCAAAAAGAGAAAATACAATAATAATCATTAGATTAACCCCTTGGGGGTACTCCCTAAAAAAAGGATAGGGGTGTGCCGCTGAGTCCTTGAAACCCTTACCCTGTTCCAGACCAAGAAATTGTATTTGCGACACTGTTCCAAACAAAATGGCAAAAGGTATCCTGTTCAAGACTAGAAACAACGAAAACATACCCTGTTCCATGCAAAATGGTCGAAAAGATATCCTGTATGTTCCAGACGAGCTGCAGGCTAGCGCGCGAGACGTTGCGCTCAACTCGAATCATAAACAGATAAAACGCACTCTGCGTTTGCATCGGCAAGAGACCGTGGATAACTGAGGCCCTTCCAAAAAATTACGACCCTGTTCCAGATCAAAACAGTGATTTATATACCCTGTTCCAGGCTAAGAAGTACGATTAAACGTACTTATCCGAAGCCAGATCTAACCCATTTGCAGTTCGAAAACGAAATGGTTTCATTAAGGCAGCTCCTTCTACTCAGTTGTGCTGGTCCGGCCTACTATACCACATGACAAACCGGCGCTTAAGACACATCTATAACCGGGAGTAGATCAAATTTACGGGAATAGGCGGCAAAAACTCATTGAAAAACTTGTCCAAATCATTGTTAGAATCAATCACCACTGACACGAATTTCAGTTGATTATCATCAGTTCTCAAGCCAACGTTTTTTCGTGTATACGTCGTGTAGATTATTTGAGATTTTCCGACGTTTCTGTTTCTCAGCATGTTTTTATTTTCATGTGTTTTTATTTATCTGACGGTTTGCCATTTCTCCATTCCTTGACCTCGTACCTCTGACTATATAAACTACTCGAGCTTTCATATTAGTTTAATTTTCTTGAAATATAATTACAAAGGTTACAGGTTGATTGCACCACTCTAAAGAGCCAGCTCCAATATCCGGCTTCGTCAATAAACAACTCAAAACAATTCACTTGTAATAATAATAAAGAAGAAGAAATAGGCTGAAATAGAAACTACATCAAGCGGGAGGGATGGAAATTTCCACTGTAAACAGTTCGGCAAAGTCAGTACCGAGATGTGAATAATGCCTGTCAACTCAGTGACGTCAGTCGTTACCTATTGTAGAAAAAATGTTATTGCATAATTTATTTGTCATATATTGTGTCATGATATTTATTTCAGTTATAAATGAGTTCTTATTCTGAGAGGTATAGTTGCACCGCCATTTTTATATTGTCTTTTTTTTCAGAGTTTAGTAATATCATTACTTGAGCTGCTTTTGTGCATTATGTGCTCTGCTATCCAGTCATGAACCAGTCACTTACAAACCGGTTTTACCACATGGCCGGATCAGTGAGGCTTTGAATGTCATGATTTGACCAGTTAGGAAGATAATAACAGTCTTTAATCATCGACCATCAGAAAATCACATGTAGGCTATACCGACCAACCAAAATTTAATTTACCTGCTCCTACAGGTTTTCAGTTCTGCGTTCCCTGGCGTTTCAAAACCTACATGCTAAGTTCGATTTAACAGCAATACGACTTTTTTAACGTAAATAAAATGTTCAGTTTGAATAAATTAAAAACTAGAAATTTTATGTGTTCTATGGGAACTCAGTGTGAGGTTTGGGTCCTGCCGCGCTCTCGACATCACAGATAAGAATCATTTGTTAGAGTAGATATGCTGTGAATCAGAACCGGTCGTTATTATTATTCAGTTATTATTATTATTATTTGCTTATTATTATTATCATATTATTATACCCTTGTTTTGTTAAAATTATGAGGTTTTTTTTTCCTTCAAAATTCCTCATGACTTCTTCATTTATTTTTTATTGGAATAAGGCGCATTATGTCAATATTGTCCAAGTTTTGCTCGCTCTGTTTTAAATTATGATTTTTTATTATTACCACTAGCCGTCACTTTTATCGCTGGTCCTTTGGATTTCTTGATACTGTTTCTGGCTACGGGTATAAAAAAAACGATGGCCAAAATGTTATCACGATCATGTGAATTTTAACTCTAGTGTTATATGGGGGTGCAATATTATTAATGAAGTTGTGAGCTAATGGTATACACGTTCGACCGTTCTATCTATTTTTCTTAAAATATTAGTTTCAGATCAAAGAGGTGAATATTCATTTATGGCAGTTTTTGTGATTCTTTAAGGATTATAATTGCTGGGGATTTTTACATAAATAAACATCAATCTTCCGAAGAAAAGGTGTGTTTACATTATAAAGTGAAATGTCCAGCAGCTAGGGAGTCATGTGAGGAAGGTTCCACGAAAAACACATTTTCTAATCATGTCTTTTGTAACAGCTGCTGATGAAGCGCTGCCTGATATATATTTTCTTCCGCTTGACTTGGAAGTCATTCAGAAACTTGGCACTTTTATAAATATTACTACCAAGTCACATCACAACAGAAACTGTTGCAAATTAGCCGAAAACCGTTTCCATAGCCGAAAAGTGCAAACTACATAATCCCGCAGGCATTTCCAATATTTAGCACAGCAAGCTGTTCGCTCTGTACTTCCTGAATTTATTCTTCGATCACCAACATTACCTTTTTCTTCGTGTCATTTCGTTTTGCTCGGGTAAAGCGGAGCAGTTCAAAGCCTCGATGAAACCTCGTAAATATTTATGTATTTTCGCCATTCAGAAGGACTAGTACACTACTACTGTGATCTGGTAGACGTAAAGAATAAAGCATTATATATCTGCTGTACACAGACACTGTTTGGAACGTCACATATACAACAAATAATAACGCTTATCAATTTGTCCTTTGACGATAATATGAACCCCAACTGCTATTTTTGTTTCAGTTTGAGACCAACCCAATGCGCCATATTTTATTTGCATTTATTTACATTTTCAGAATTTGATCGTGATAAGTCGGACAACAAACGCCTGCAGTTCAGTTGGAAAACATTATGGAATATTCCTCCAAAGCTAAGAGTTATTTGAGTTCCAGCACAATTCATTCGCTTTTCAACTGTTGAATACACATATTGTAAACTGATAATGTATTGCTTTCTCAGTCAAAAACATCGGCAATAATGCACACTCTATTCGAAGAGTCTTCTCTTTTACAGCCTAAGCCGAATCAGTTAGATATATTGATAGGCCCGGCAGTTTTAAATATGACGAATTTTCATAGCGGGTAGTTTATTTATCGCATAAGTCAGTGTAATTCACTAGAAACACTCGCAAATCAGTCTTCGTTGTTTTACCACCTACAACAGAGTAGTTTGTCGCCTAAGAAGTTCTTTAAGCTTGAACGAAATTTCGCATTCAGAAATCCGTATAAAAACGGATTTAAAGAAGAGTTGAGGAAAGTTAGCCATGCAGTGAGCGCTTTCACTTCTGGCGGGAATTTTATTTCATACAAACTGCCGTAAAATATGAGAATAAAATGGGGTGACCAACACACCAAGAAAACCACCACTATAATAAGAAGCATTTTGAATCCCCTAGTCTTATGTTTTCGTCTAAGTTTTGTGGAATAGTTGTAAGATCTCTTCAGGCGCATAGTATTCGTAGCAGATGTTATCTCGTCAAAAACAGCGGTGTTGTCTGGTGTCCCTGGGTTCTCTGGCTTGACTGCTGATTTTCGAGACCTATTTTCGACAGTTTCCAAATTGTTGTGAGGTTTTACATCAATGACATTTACCTTGACATTATGTACCTGACGAAACTGCTTTCTTGCCGTCCATAAGATTGAAACATAAATACTAGCTAAGATCGTAAACGGAATGACAAAACAGGTAACGAACAGAAAGCTTGTGAAACCGTTGTCTGTGGAAAGTGTTCCGAATTCTGGTCGGCAAATGCTTTCTTCTTTGATAAAGGCATAACCACTTCCCCAGCCAAGGGCTGGTAACAGAGCACAGATAGCAGCTTGGACCCACACGTAAGCCAACATTAGACCACAAGTCTTGTGTGTCACATAAAGACTGTATTTTAGCGGATATTTTATCGCCACGTATCTGTCAATAGCCACTAGTACCAATGTTAGAATGGAAGTGATACATAACATGGAAAGTAAAAATCCCAAAATGGTACACATTGCAGCGCCAAAGACCCAATCTTCTGTAATGCAAGACACCAAAGCAAAGGGCATGCATAAGATGGACAGAAGAAAGTCAGTCCCTGCTAGGTTCATGATGAAACTGTTCGTTACTGTTTGCAAACAGCGATTTTTCAAAATGCAGTGGCAGATCACACCGTTTGCCAGAAGTGAAACTATCATCATGGAAATCATGAGCACAGCTTGGACGACGACTAACACAAGTGATCTTTGGGGCTTTGGATCCGTCGTCACATTAGTTGTATCCGTCATCTTGTGCGGCGACGTGGGGTCTTTACTACAGTGCCAAACTTATCCGTGAGATATCAAAATAAAGCACCAAACATGCAGCACATTTATGTGTATGGCCCCGGCCAGTCAATGATTTTAAACATGTTTTTCTGTTTTTCTTATCTCCAATATCTTGGGCATTTGTGATTCAACAAAATATGAATCTTTTCGATCGCGGAGCCAAATCTGGCAGTGAAAGCAACACACGGAACTTTGCCTTGAAAATGTCGAAGAGAACACCAAATAATACTTTCTTCAAACACCCTGTTTAAAGAAAAGCCTTGAGGGTGTAAATAGAACGACTTTAAGAACAGGAACTGAAAGACTCTCTCCTGACAGTATGAAGGGCAAACAATAGTACATACATTTATATAAACTAGATCATTACCACAGCACCTGCAGCATGTTAAATATTCCTCAACATTACCATGGAAACAGGCAGTTTAACCTGGACTGGTCGAGTGATCTGCCATGGGATGGAGCGGTTTCTCTGTAACTGTTATTGTTCTGGCGAAGAACGAAACAAATTACCATCCTTCATAGGCTTTTTCTTTCTGGTATATTGTATACTGACCTTACTTTCTTTCTTTTATAGTTATTCCAAATGAAAGAAATTGAACAAATTGAAGGACTGACATCGAATTCTCATGTTGGTATGAGGTGATTTCCTGTAGCGACGGACAATATCTATTGTCTTTTTTGCTGAGTCGAGCGGATATAGCAACGGCATAATAGACTGAGAGGAACTTAATTTAAATTCATCAAACCCAGGGTTATTTCGAAATAACTAATTTTGAAGGAACGACTGTTTTGTTATATCAGGATTCTTTTGGACACGCACAAATCAAATTATTGAGTGACGCTTCGAAACTAAAAATCAACCTGACTGATTTAAAAGCAAAACACACTTTATTTAACCCCTTCTCTCTAGCCAACCCCACCGCTAAAACCACGATAAAAACACCCTGGGGTTGTGGCCAAAAAACGTGGAAATGTGCGGAAATGTATTCCTCGACCTAATAGCAGCAACCAAATTCTCCGAAGGCTAGATGACTATATCGACTTATTAAGTCAATAAAAAGTAACCGTGCTATAATCAATACGATATATAAAATAAATTCGAAACAAACGTGGAGCTGACTGGCCTAGAATGACTACTTTTCCCGCTCGAAGCATTATATATGCTAGAAGCATTACCCATAATGCTATTGTCTCCTCCCAAAACCTCTTTACCGTGTCGGCAGAATATCAATTTATCATATGATTTCAAAATCGCTTTAAGAATGCAATGAAAGAAAGACGCACATCTCAAGGGAATGGTTACTTAATAAACCATTGAACCTTTGTATTCACAACGCCATGCAAAATATTCGAGTAATCACCGCCTGCAATTACGAACATCTCAAGGGAATGACATGAAGAAATTACCATACTATGTTGTTTGAAGCGGCGTTTCGCAATGCAAGAAGAACCTGCACTTGAAGGATTTGGTGTCGTGGTTTACCTCGATAAAGTTCAAGACTTGGAAAGCGATGTGACTGACATGACGGCAGACTCTAAATTTTTGACTCCGGCACAAAATATGTAAGTTTAATGCACGTTTTTATTATTTTACTGCTTTGAGTTTGGTTTAATAATTGGAACTAAACAGTGGCTCGGTAAACAAGTAATGGTAGTTGGATAACTTCATTTTTAAAATATTATCTGTGTATCTCGGTAGTCTGCTGATATTAGTAAATTTAGTGCAACATTTATTATCTAGGTACCTTATGTTCCGTGTACGTTTTGCTATCTTTGGGTCTTTATCAGTGAATTCTTAATTAGGATGAAACTTTATATAAAATTTCATGTTCATTAGTATTCTTTATATAAAACGTTCATCCTAATTAGCAATTCAATGAGAAAGCTGAAACATCAATAGAAATTCCATTGTCTCAATCATTAACCCCGTTTCCCTCTGGGACAGAATTCAAATCCCTCCCCGGGCCTTTTAGAATGATGAGATTTTATCAGGTATAAAGGAGCATGCACGTGACTGATTTGCTTCATCTGATTGGACAAAATGCTCATTAATTATTCATGAGTTTTTGAACAATACTTAATTTTCATAAATAAGTATAGATCTGACTAAATTATGGTAATAGTTACCCAGAATAACTAAAGTTAAACGACCTGAGTAACATTTCAAGTTAAATAACAATGTTTTGTAGGGTTATAAAGATGAAAACTAGAAATAACACTACGATACAGGCTACAACAATATATTGTAAAATTGCAGGGACCAACGGACGAAGTATAATACCGGATCACCTTGGAGGGATCTAATCAGCGAAAATGTGTAAACAGTAACAACGAAGAAAGGCTGATTATACTGTGGTATGAAATTACAAACATGGTGATTACATGAGTCATGAGCGTGATGATAGACGGAGGAATAATACAGGAGCTAAGGAATATGATATGTAGTACTGAGATATTTACAGTTCTTCCTTTCTATTAGTACCTTTAGGTTCTAGTGTTTGACCTTTATCAATAAGATGTGCTTCGCGAGCTTTGCGTACACTATCTCGATTAGAATGAATTAGTTCTAAAGGAATTAATTGCATGTCATTAGGACAGTGATTATAATTATTACAACAATATAGAACACTTAATCAACGTAAAAGACAAATGAATAAAAAGTAAATAAATAGATAAATCAATAAATCAATAAATAGGGTATCAAATGTTTTTAAATAATAGTTGTATTATGTAGTAGTGACAGATGTAACTATCATGAAGTTGTTACTGATAAGTCTCCATGAGATGAGATTTTAAGCTTTCGCTTAAATTATGTTAATGGTTTTAACAGTTTTAAAGCTTTCAAAAAGCTCATTCCAAATAATTGCCCCTTTATAACGGAGGTCAAATTTCCCACAGTTTGTCCGAACTCTATTTATGTAGTTCGTCGTTAGTATTCTCCAGTGTATCCATTCTGTTGGCTAGATCATCATAACTTGAGCTGAGAAAGTCGAGTGATTCAATGAGTGGCGCTAGTTTCTCGTCGACTAGAGATGCCAACTTGCTTTGCAGAAATTCATCAAATATTACTCTCAATTTGTCTCAGTTTTGCCTGATCAATTTCCATGTCTTTCTATTGTCAATTTAGGGTACGCCACAAAAAAATGTAGACACAAGGTTAATCTATCTATAAATCAGAAGGCTATCTCACAAGTAAACAATATTAGATATCTAGGGATTTTTATAGACTCCAACCTCAATTGGAAAAGTCAAATCAAACATGTTTCCAAAAAAGTCAAAAGAAATATAGGTGTTCTATGTAATATTCGCCATTATGTTACCCCCAAGTTATCATTCAATTATATTATTCCTTGATATACCCTCATTTAACTTACGGATTATCTGTGTGGGGTAAATAACACCTATACTTCTACCCTGAATCATTTAACAATCCTACAGAAAAGAGTGGTGCGAATTATAACTTTTTCAAAATATGATGAACATTCAAGCCCATTATTCAAACAATTAGATATTTTGAAACTTAATGGTCTAATTTTTCTATACAATGCACTATTCATGCATGATTTAAAAAAAACTTCCTTCTTCTGTTGATAGCTTTTTCAAACATATAAGAAACGTACACAATTACAACACTAGGCTAGCCTCCAGAAACACCTATTATATTGATTCAGTTAGTAGTGGTAAATTTGGCCTTCGGTTTCAAGGCCCTAAGACCTGGAACACTATTGATGATAAAAACACTATTGATGATAAAAACTATTAGACTGTTTCTAACGCTTTCCCCCTTTTTAGTTTTTTTTTCAGACAAGCCTTGTGTAAATGTAATTGTGTGTATTTCACTGACCCCTTTTTTGTGTGTTTCGTTTTTGTATGTGTGCCAAAAATCTTTTTGATCCATTATTATTTACTATATATTTGAATGGTTATCGGACTCGTTTGGCGTAAGCTATTTCCGTTAACCTGTACCATAATTTTAGTATCTTTACCTATTGTAATAATCTTATCCGTGCTGGTGCAAATATATTGTTGTTGTTGTTAAATAAAAGACAGATTTTTACGGAGCTACGGAGAGGATGCCATAACCCTTTCATCAACGCATGCGGTATGTTTGTGTTTGTCAAAATGATTCGTGTAGATGAGCTAGTATCTCTGAACATATAGCCCGCTTCAGGTATGGCTGTTTACTCTAATGTAGATGACTACATAATTTTTTTTTTATTTGTTATAGCAGGCTGAGTATTACAGCTTAAAGCTGGTGGGGCCTGCTTTTACTCCTCACACACTCCCACTACATTAACTGTTTTGGACACACTACACTCGACTTACGGTTGATTTTTACGGAGGGAGGAAAACCGGAGAACCAGGAGCCGGAAAAATCTTCGATGCAGATAAGGAATCAACAGCAAACCTAACTCACATACGGTGCCCGAGCCGGGAATCGAACCCGGGACCGCAGCGGCGAGAGGCGAGTGTTTTACCACTGCGCCCGAACCTGCATCCCCGAATTGTGAAAATCGCTACACGCACTCGGCTAGTAAACGCACTAGGTTATCGAAGCAGTCTTTTGTGTTAGAAAGACAGCAAATGTTGTCGATCTCTCGCCGCAAAATTGCGTTTTGAATCTGTTTTGTCGTCATTGTGATACTGATAACAAGCGTTCAAGGCGCTGTGTCATGGTTTTGGCGCATGTCTGGAATCAATGTTCGATTGGTGGCTGTTAATTGTCCTCAAACAGTTAAAGTCATCTCCCTTAAAGTGCATATAAGCCCTGGATAATTATGCTTTTTTTACAGCTTATACCTTAAAAGGTAGGGAAAGAATTCCAATTTTTTTTAAATAATGAAACTTCCAAATGTGGAATATTTTTCGCGCACGTACGGGGATTGGGATGAGGATAAAACGTGACGTCATCAACAATTATTTTCAAAATAATTGAATAAATAACCAAGAAAGATGATAATATCGCACTAAACGTTTCGGAGAGCTTTATTCGGCAAGCCTTTGATGTAATGGCGCATCGAGCGTGTTCTGTTGATGACGTCAAACTAGACCCAGTGCCAATTCGTGCGCTTGATTTTCGTCCACAGGCAACCCAAGATACCATAACGGCCAATACACCATAACAAACAAATCAAACCAACTTTTATTCCGGAATCCTTTGTCTATATATATGGCCTTTAGTCTCTTCGTAAGAAATATAATTAGCCAGGGCTTTTATGCACTTTAATGCTTTATTGAAAGGATATCAGCAATATATTCCTTGAAGACTAGATCTACGCACAGTTTGTTAATCATTGACTTTGATTTCATCCATCCCACACGTGTTGCTAGGACAGTCAGTTTATATGAAAATCACTGAAAAAATGTTGTTGCGGACCAGAACATAAAGGCGTGTCCCTCACCATGGCAACTGACAACTGAGTATTTTACTAAACTAGAACAACTTATTGCAAACATTGATAGTGAGGTAAGGAGTTATATGTGCTTGGTGATTTCAATTGGCCTTACCCAACTTCAAATTTAAATACTAGCCGTCTAAAATAATTTTGCGATTTATACCGATTAAGTCAGCTCATAAAATAACCTACGCGAGTTACGGGCATCTGTTCCTCGCTACTAGACCTCCTTATTACAAGCAACCCAGAGAGAATCACCATTGAGTCATGCGTTAGCCATATAGGGATTAGCGATCACAGCCTCACTTGAATATGAGGCGCTACCTCTCTGCACTGTGCATGTTTATGAGCAGTTTCGATTCTACAAAATGAAATCATTTCAGCTGCTTCTCATAAAAACGAGATTAAAGGGCGGTATATATCATTAGTACATGGATTCAGGCAATTCATCGATGGATTAATAAACTAGGCTCCAATAAAGTGCTTAGTGTAGCAATTAGAGAAACCGGCCAACGTGACAGCACATGACCGGACCACATTTACCGGTGTATAGTACCTATAACACTTAAGTGTCCTTCAGAATTAAGTCCGATTTTTACATCTTTTGATGAAGCAACCAGCTGGTAAACTAGTATAACCCTTCGAGAGCCATACATGTATGGGGTGCCAAGTGTCCAAAAATTATATGTCACAATTATATGAAAATTATATGGAAATTATATATATAATCGTTATTATATCATATAATTTCTTTTCCTCCTGAGTTCATTATTTCAAATAATGTTCGTGTTGTTATTTCATTGTTTCATATAATGCAACACTGCCTTTCGCATTATATGAAACCATGATCGCCATTCATGATCTATTATTTCATATAATGCAAGACTGCTTTTTAAATTATATGAAACCATGATCGTCATCCGTTATCTATTATTTCAAATAATGCAACACTGCTTTATAAATTATATGAAACCATGATCCTAAGCCAAATTCGTTATTTCAAACAAGTTAATGCTTCAATTTTGCTATAATCCATTATTTGATATAATACATGTAGATTATATGATTTAAAACCATTATATGATATAAATCCCATTATATGATCACATAAATCTCATTATATGATATAATCCCATTATATGATATAAATCTCATTATATGATATAAATCCCATTATATGATCACATAAATCCATTATATCATATAATCCCATTATATGATCATATAAAGCCATTATATGATATAAATCCATTATATGAAAGAACCATTGTATCATATAATATCAATTGTATGCGCGATTGTATGCGCAGTTAGCAAATTTCAGTGTCGGTGTAATATTTAACTTAAGCCTCGATATTGTGTTAACGTATCTGTCGTGTCAAAGTTCAACTATCATCACCTTTTCGAAATTAATACTGTGATAATCTGCTGTACTCTCTTTCGGTTTCCTTAATAAATGACGGACCAAGTGGCCAGCGATTTGGCTTCGGCGTTAAGCTTGTCTACGATCGGGGATTGCTGTTCAAGACAACGGTGAGACCCTAAAATACCTCTACTAGTACAAACGCCAACTCGTCGAGACCAAATATCACACTCCCCTAGCCTCTCAGACGTTACGCGAAAACCGAATTTCTGTTCGAACTATTCTTGATTAATGAGGTTATTTTCCCTTTCTCTTTGAATTTGACACATGAAGTTAATCTCTATGATATGTAATTAAATTAAATCCTGTAAAAATACGTTGGATCCGAAGTGAGGACCTATGCAGCCAAAAATATAAACAATAGCGAATGAAAAGTCCGAAGACTACAGAAAAGCTGACATACAACGTAAAAATCTAATGACGTGTGACCCGATAACCAAGCATTTCTGTTGCTCGAAACTAGATGCTTTTTAGCTCAGTCCGGGTCGATGGTGCAGTGGTACCGAAGCCTGCGTACTGTTTGCTATGCCATACTAACAAGTTCTAATAAGAACGAAACAGCTGTCTATGGCTGCAATCTCAGTGGTCCGAGCGCTTTTCGTGTCAGGCCTAGTTTACCGTAGTGCTTTGTGTTAGATTTTTACGTTGTTTATATTTTTGGCTGCATAGGTCCTCACTTCGGATCCAACGTATTTTTACAGGATTTTTGTCCACGGTATTTGCTTATGAGTTTTTTAAATTAAATTGCTCGTTTTCATGAGACATGCGTGTTCATAGTACTCTTTTCTTTTTCCACTTTTTTTCAAGGGCTCACGGTCCCATCACCCTGATTTGCCTAATTTTCAGAGTTTATCTCTTTTCCAAGGTGCACTGGTTCATATTGTTTCTGGCTTCCTTAATCAATATTGTAACCAGGCATCAGCTAGTCGACTTTTTTCATGGGCTGACCGTACCCCTGCTAAGCCACACCCTCGTGTCCCTCAATTCCCTAATTCGTATGTTTCTGAAGGTGACGTTTTTCGTTACATAATTTTCGATACTGTAAAACCGACGAAGGGGGTGTTTGTGTGTAGCATGTATAATCAAGTACAACTATATGAATACGTTTTTTTATTTAATTATGTACGTATGTGTAAGTGTATATTTCCTCTCTTTTTTCTTTTTTTTTTCGGGTGTTCTGAGTCGGTTATCCGTGGACAGTGTGTTGGTTAAGCAGTAACGCAAGAAACAGTAATTCTTCGTCGTCTACACTCGACGTTTCTCTATTAGAATGAGTGGCCGTGCTTTATGTTTACACTGAACTCAAGCTGAAAGAGTTTGTAAATACAATAAAGCACGGACACGAATTCTGTATCTGACTTATCAAACGTTTAATTACATATCATAGAGATTAACTTCATGTGTCAAATTCAAAGAGAAAGGGAAAATAACCTCATTAATCAAGAATAGTTCGAACAGAAATCAGTTCGGTTTTCGCGTAACGTCTGAGAGGCTAGGGGAGTGTGATATTTGGTCTCGACGAGTTGGCGTTTGTACTAGTAGAGGTATTTTAGGGTCTCACCGTTGTCTTGAACAGCAATCCCCGATCGTAGACAAGCTTAACGCCGAAGCCAAATCGCTGGCCACTTGGTCCGTCATTTATTAAGGAAACCGAAAGAGAGTACAGCAGATTATCACAGTATTAATTTCGAAAAGGTGATGATAGTTGAACTTTGACACGACAGATACGTTAACACAATATCGAGGCTTAAGTTAAATATTACACCGACACTGAAATTTGCTAACTGCGCATACAATCGCGCATACAATTGATATTATATGATACAATGGTTCTTTCATATAATGGATTTATATCATATAATGGCTTTATATGATCATATAATGGGATTATATGATATAATGGATTTATGTGATCATATAATGGGATTTATATCATATAATGAGATTTATATCATATAATGGGATTATATCATATAATGAGATTTATGTGATCATATAATGGGATTTATATCATATAATGGTTTTAAATCATATAATCTACATGTATTATATCAAATAATGGATTATAGCAAAATTGAAGCATTAACTTGTTTGAAATAACGAATTTGGCTTAGGATCATGGTTTCATATAATTTATAAAGCAGTGTTGCATTATTTGAAATAATAGATAACGGATGACGATCATGGTTTCATATAATTTAAAAAGCAGTCTTGCATTATATGAAATAATAGATCATGAATGGCGATCATGGTTTCATATAATGCGAAAGGCAGTGTTGCATTATATGAAACAATGAAATAACAACACGAACATTATTTGAAATAATGAACTCAGGAGGAAAAGAAATTATATGATATAATAACGATTATATATATAATTTCCATATAATTTTCATATAATTGTGACATATAATTTTTGGACACTTGGCACCCCATATACATGTAGTTAAAGATAGACCACATGAAATTACATACATGGAGAAATTAATATTGAACTGTTTTTTTTTAACTTTAAAAAAAATATTTTTAAACTTTAAACATATTGTCAATGGTGAAAAATACCACCAGAAACTACCCTTTCAATAGGCTAATTTCCTCAATCTAATCACTGTAGTTTTCCTCATGAATTGCTGGTTTTCACTCAATCCCCAGAGATTCAAATGAAAAAGGGCATGGCGGCCATGTTGGTGCCCAACAAAAGAACAGGGTCGTAACGAGGTATGTGGGATCAGGGATCACAGACCCGGGATCGGGATCAAAGGGTATGGGATCGGGATCACAGGGCATGGGATCGGGATCACAGGGCATGGGATCGGGATCACAGGTCATGGGGTCGAGATCACAGGGCATGGGATCGGGATCAAAGGGCATGGGATCGGGATCACAGGGCATGGGATCGGGATCACAGGGCATGGGATCGGGATCACAGGCATGGGATCGGGATCACAGGCATGGGATCGGGATCACAGGGCATGGGATCGGGATCAAAGGGCATGGGATCGGGATCAAAGGGCATGGGATCGGGATCACAGGGCATGGGATCGGGATCACAAGCATGGGATCGGGATCACAGGCATGGGATCGGGATCACAGGGCATGGGATCGGGATCTCAGGCATGGGATCGGGATCACAGGCATGGGATCGGGATCACAGGCATGGGATCGGGATCACAGGGCATGGAATCGGGATCAAAGGGCATGGGATCGGGATCAAAGGGCCCGAATCAGGGATCAACGTCTACTTTATGGGATCGGGATCAATATATCAGTATATGACCGGGATCATTATTTTTGGCCGGATCAAGGATCACAAATTACTGGAAATTTGGGATCAGGGATCAAAGTCCTTGGTAAAAATATCGGATTACTAGAGAAAAAAATATATCTCGTTACGACCCTGAAAGAAGCTAACGAGGAATCTATTGTTTAAGGCGGCTATGACGTCAAGTGAAAGCCAGCAATTGGTGACTAATTTTGAAAGTTTGAACCAGCTATATTCCCTACCTCGCAACAATGTATCCATGAAACGAAATGAAATTGCCTTCAACATACAGTTGTACTCGCCTACGAGGCTAAAGTTTTCGTTTAGATTTTTACATATTTAGATGAATTTATTAATTGGTACTTTTCACCAAATATTCAGAATAGTCCAATTTATAGTTCTTGAAAGGTAACCAAGCCTTAGCCTCGCATGGAGACTGGAGATGACCCTGCACTGGTACAAACCCTCTTTCTATGAATATGGATATATTTTGATTAGCATGCTAACTAGATACAAGCTTTCTCAACTCCAGCCTCGATGTCACCAAAGGCTTGGTTACCTTTCACAATAGCGGTCAAGTCAGGCTACGCATGCAACTATGGACTCCCTTCATCTAGGCACATACTCCGTCCCGTTTTCTCGATTTTCTTGTAAGTAACATAGTAGTTTTCCATGGTGTTAAACTATAGATTACCGTTAGAATTGGAAGCGGTGATCATAGTTGCCTGACTTTTTGGAAGAAATTGTCAAACATAATCAGATTTTGCGGTAACTTATCTCTTTTGCTGTAGAAGTTTCCATTCCATCGATGTTATTGAAATCGATTTTATTTTGGACATATAAACAAATGGAGCCTTTCTTCAACAGGTACGATGGATTACTAGTACCTTTCAACACGAGAGTTGGTCTAGATCTGTATCTGCGGGGAAGATCAACACTGATATAATCAACTGAAAGTCGATTAAGGTTGCTAACCACCGTACCATGGGAAGCGAGTAACTTCTGACGATTTGAGCATTAGCCGAACGTTAGCTGCTAGCTAGACGACAACCCACTGCGAAACAATGGCACGGTGGCTCTCCTTTTGTATGCCCCTACTTAGCATCTTGCCTATGACTGCGCGTTCAGCCAATCAGCGAGGTTCACACCAAACCCTATTGAAACATGACGACTGCTTGCCCTGAGGGCAGGTTTGTTATGGAGTCTAAATGGCTTATACCCGTCTAATCTAAATTCAGACTGCCGGGTCAAACCCGGCTGAGAAGATCTTCTCTACCTTGTAATCGTGTGCCCTCAATCAATGATTTTGAAAAATTTGAATGTTACAAATACTTGTTTACAGTTGTTTGTCCTTACATGCCTGTCATCTACTCACATACTTATGACATACTTTTTGTTGATTTGGAAGTCGAACCGCTCACCTTCTAACCAATGGTCCAGAGTAATCATCTGAGCTAAACTGCCTACAATGCCTCAAACCATTAACTTTTCCATTATATAACTAAAGTTTCAACCAAACACAAACCCGAACCCGAACCATAAAAATACCGTAACCGGTGAGTAAACAGGTTTTCGAGCTATGGTTCCTGGGTTCACAGGTAAACAACGAATTCTCACTGACAGATCTAGAAGGGCAGTTTAGCCCAGTTCAGGAAATGAGCGGTTGGTGTCCCGGTCGGGGCGGATTTTTCGTATGCGTTCTATTGCATGGTTGAGGGCACACGGTATAGAGTTCTTCTCAGCAAGGTTTGACCCGGCAGTCTAAATTTATATTAGACAGGTATAACCCGTATAGACTCCGTGATAATGAGGCGTTCTTACCATTTACACCGAAAAATCAGAAGGTCAGGTTGGGAAATCAAATGGTATGCTTGATTTCGTTCGGAAACGGATTTGGGAAACACGTGGGCTGGCGGTCATCCACTTTTCTTGCTCTTTTCGGTCATTCCAGTGCCCTGGGTTCCAGAGGTTCTAGGTTCTCGAGAGAGGAGGTAGTAGAACCTCTGGAACCCAGGGTATCATTCCAGTGGACGGATGTGCCATTTTTGTTTGCTATTTTATTTCCCTTTTTTTAAATTTCCAACTAGATTGATGTCATGGTAAGCCTCCTGGTTTATGTCGTCCTACGACTGGTGGACACTTTATATGTGGGTTAGTTGCATGGGTAGAAAGGACATTAATGGCCGGCGGCTTATTGTGTTTTCTTGAGAAAGCTATTCGGCTCAAGAGTGAGAGTATGACGTATCTTGTAGGTCAGTTTTGTAGCCTGATTTCTGTTTCCGAATTTTCCGATAATCGCGGACCCTTTCCACCATGCTCTCATGCGTTCATGAATCTTTGAAAAATATCAACCGTGTCTATGAAACGAAAATTGTTTTCACGTAATTTTATGAAACAAGGTTTAAAACTGCAAAAGCTCATTCGAACATGGCAAAATTCATGCGACAAATTTCGCTTGGTCAGAAGCAGTGCTTTCGTCAAACCTGTCCTAGTACTAAAGAAGAGATCCTTGAACAAATAATTTGGAATAATCGCTTTATAATGAAAGAAAAGAAATCTTTGTATTTTTCGAATTGGAATAATGCTGGAATTTGTAAGATAGGCGACTTGATCGACGAGAATGGTAATTTTATGCAATTCGTTTCTCTGCAGAAAAGATTTAACAGTAGATTTAACAGTACACTTTTTGGAATATTTTAGCGTATTGAAAGCCATCCCTCATAAATGGAAAGTATTACTTCGGGAATATTTCAGTAATAAGGAAACTCCCATTAGCTTAAATGATAACTTATTATATGAAAATACCCAAGAATTTGATAAAATAACATGTTCTCGGATAACTAAACTATTAGTAGAGGTAAATTATAAGCCACCTACCGCTGAAAAAAGGTTATTAAATTATGGAATTCTCGCTGAAAAACTACCATATCATTATAGGCTTGCCATTAATGTTTGCCGAGAAACAAAGCTTAGAGTCTTCCAGTTTAAAATTATCCACAATATCCTACCCACTAAATCTTCTCTCTATAGAATGAAAATAGTTCAAGATGATAAGTGTTTTATCTGCCATGAGTCACAAACAGTTGAACATCTATTTTGGAATTGCCGAGCTTCTGTTGCATTCTGGGAAGATTTCTTTGGATGGGCGAAACCAATCTTCGTATTCAAAGAAATGCTATCTTTATCAAATATTTTATTTGGTTATCAACCGCAAGTAAATGGATTCAATACCTTTAACCAAATTATTATCATCGCCAAGCATTATATTTATGGGAGCTGTCTTGAGGAACAGGAATTTTCTTTTAGGAATTTTCAACAACGGCTTACTAATAAGATTCATATCGAACGATGTATATACGTTGCTAAAAATAAGTTTGATGAATTTCTCTCTAAATGGAAGGATATTTTTGACACAATTTAGTTACTACGATTGCCGTTTCTCTTACTTTCTCTTACTCCGTTTCTTTTACGTATACTGTCTTTCTTCTTCTCATTCTACCTTATGATTTACAACTAATTAACTTATAAATATTGTGAAATGTCTGAATTGTACTTAAATCTGTAATACTGAGGGAAAAAAAAAAAAAAAAAGCATGTAAATTAGGCCTCTTACGTAATACTTTGCACGTGCTTTTGTTTTCAAACTGTAAACAAAACCGACAGGCCCCATTTGAAATTTTCTTTTACATCAATTTTAAAGCCCTTAAAACTATAAAAAATAAATTTAAAAGGAATGCTCTAAAATATACTAAAATATGAACTAAACTGAAAGTGACTCGACTCTTTCAGGCCCGTTCAAACTTCGAACTTTTCATGCGCCGAACGCAATTGAAACAAAAGATAATTAGGTGGCTTCTTTTGATCTAATTATAGGTGAAATGTTCGGCCTTCGTTCACCTGCGGATCGTTTGTGAAGCCGTATTCAGAAGGAGAAGATATAAAGAATATAAAAAGTATTAAGAATGTTAAAAATACTAAGAGTATATTAAGAATATTAGATATATAGTTTATAAGTATTGAGAAGGCAGTATTAAAATACTGTCTAAAATCCTACTCAGTCTTTGGAGTCTGAAGGGAACCTGAGAGGAATTAAAGGATATTTCAGTTTGCAATTTTCAGTTTCACTATTGTGTTTGTTAATTTTTAGTTTATTTCGCATTGTTTTGTTTTTTGTCTTCTTTTTCTAGATTGGACCCTTTCAGTTTTACTTTTACCAGCAGATTTTAAGGCTATAGGAGAATAAGACAGTTTAAGCTACATAGGCAACTTATCTAAATCCACTCAGTGGAGTTAAAACGAATGTTACCCAACACACTGGCCAAACAGTTTCAACATCGGTACAACGTTTGTCGAAGCCGACCTTGAAACCGTTTTAAATAGCCTGAAAGCGTTGCTACAGCGGAAGATTATCATTTCCACCTTCAGATCCTCAGTCGACCTATTTGATATATTGCTGTTAATAGGCAGTGATCAGTGTAAAATGTTGTTTCATGCTCTGAAGTGTTTTCATGGCCCTGATAAATGATTTTAATCATTAAAATGACATATAGAGACATAGATATTCTCCAAGACAACGCAAAAACTGTTCAAGAAGATATCTAAGTTAATGGTATTCAAGTCACGTATAAGATATGTTCATAGCACCTACAGAAAATTCTAACAAAAACAAAACCCTGATGAAGATGATACGTTTAATAATTAAAGTTTCCAAGCTTTATGTAACATTAGGGCCACTTTGGTCGACCTTAATCGACTATTCTCGGCGGTCTTCCGACTACGTATACATGCACACATGGTAACGCGATGTTTCCGTTAATAATAGGAGCAGGAGCAGAAGCTGATCAAAATCAGGACCTGAAACAACCATAGGGACTGATCAAAATCAGGACCTGAAACAACCATAGGGGCTGATCAAAATCAGGACCTGAAACAACCACAGGGGCTGATCAAAGTCAGGACCTGAAACAACCATAGGGGCTGATCAAAATCAGGACCTGAAACAACCATAGGGGCTGATCAAAATCAGGACCTGAAACAACCATAGGGACTGATCAAAATCAGGACCTGAAACAACCATAGGGGCTGATCAAAATCAGGACCTGAAACAACCATAGGGGCTGATCAAAATCAGGACCTGAAACAACCATAGGGGCTGATCAAAATCAGGACCTGAAACAACCATAGGGGCTGATCAAAATCAGGACCTGAAACAACCATAGGGTCAGGGTTTTGAGCTCAGTTTGGGCAGGTAGGGTCAGGGTTTTGACCTGATTTGGGCAGATCAGGGTCAGGATTTGAGTATAATTTGGGTGCAGTCAGGGTCGGGGTTCAGTATTTTTTAGGCAGTTCATTTTTTTTAGCTACTATGTCAAAAAAAGACCTTCTGTTGCCGCATTTTTATCGCCTGCCCACATGCAAGCACTGAGGTTCCCATACATCGTAACGCCGCTAATTTTATCTATGTACTTCATCTGCTGATTTGTTTACCCAATGCCACGTCCCGACTTGAAATGTTCCGTATTTTGCATGAAATCCCGGTACGCGGTATACCGGCCAGGATATATATCCGACCGTGTTTTGAAAACAATTTAAAGAAGGGGCAATCAGGTTGTTTTTTTTCAAAAAGGGGGCATTCAGGGTTTTGGAGCTCGGATTGGGTCAAACAGGGTCAGGGTTTGAGCCTCTTGGCCTCACATACATACCCATTTTTCATGTAAGTACCCCCCCCCCCCGGGTGGATCTAGATCTATTACGCTATATTTACAATTGAGATGGGGAAGATTCAGTGAAAGTATGAATCACTTTCTAAGGAGATGGAAAGCCAGGATGTTTGCGGTATTTAGTTTTACTTTGGGGGTGTGATGTGGGCTGGTGTTAGTAGAGTCTTTAGGCCACTGACAAGATTGATTTCTTAAAGCAATAGATAACATATGCTTCAAAAACTCATGAATAATTAATGAGCATTTTGTCCAATCAGATGAAGCAAATCAGTCACGTGCATGCCCCTTTATACCTGATAAAATCTAATCATTCTAAAAGGCCCGCGGAGGGATTTGAATTCTGTCCCAGAGGGAAACGGGGTTAATGATTGAGACAATGGAATTTCTATTGATGTTTCAGCTTTCTCACTGAATTGCTAATTAGGATGAACGTTTTATATAAAGAATATTAATGAACATGAAATTTTATATAAAGTTTCATCCTAATTAAGAATTCACTGATAAAGACCCAAAGATAGCAAAAAGTACACGGAACATAAGGTACCTAGATAAGAAATTGTGCACTAAATTTACTAATATCAGCAGACTACCGAGATACACAGATAATATTTTTAAAATGAAGTTATCCAACTACCATTACTTGTTTACCGAGCCACTGTTTAGTTCCAATTATTAAACCAAACTCAAAGCCGTAAAATAATATAAACGTGCATTAAACTTACAAACATCCTCTTCATATTTTGTGCCGGAGTCAAAAATTTAGAGTCTGCCGTCATGTCAGTCACATCGCTTTCCAAGTCTTGAACTTTATCGATGTCAACCACGACACCAAATCCTTCAAGTGCAGATTATTCTTTCAGCATTGCGAAACGCCGGTTCAAACAACATAGTATGGTAATTTCTTCATGTCAATCCCTTGAGATGTTCGTAATTGCAGACGGTGATTACTCGAATATTTTGCATGGCGTTGTGAATACAAAGGTTCAATGGTTCATTAAGTAACCATTATGAGTTTTTGAAGCCGTTTAATAAACTCGCAGCACGTGTTTTATCAGGTCTAAAACTCTCGGGCTGCGCCCTCGAGTTTTAAACCTGATAAAACACTGCTGCTCGTTTATTAAACAGTACTTAATTGATACGGAGGTGATCTGCAGACATGCATGCAATGTTTTTGTCACTCCGTTTTTGTCACTCCGTTTTACAATCCAAACGATAAGAAAATATATTGATTTAAAGAATTTGAACCATGTGAACAATATAATGGCGAAACAGGTGAGACGTTTTAAATCTGCATGTGTTATTATGTCACCAATTTAAGGTGTTATTTACTTAATTTCGGTAACAAACAACTTCTAGTAATATCCTCGAGTTCTGAAACAGAGAAATCCTCTGGTATTTTTATTGATAGGATTGTCAATTTTCCCTACCCCTCCCCTGATATAATAACCCGGGGAAAGAACGACGGAAAGAAAACCTTGTCTGCGCATGCGTCGATTAGCAATTTTATACACGCATTGTTTTTGTGCCTTGATATATATCAACACGTAGTCTAGTCAAGCGGGTTTAAATGACGTTTACTTGGAGTTCTTCTCCTCTTCCTCAGGTTCGTTGTTGGCGTGTTGTTAAGTGAGTGAGTTTGTTATATCAGTGTTAACTGTGAACGTCACGAAACTGTCACCGAATAAACAAACAGCACCAAAATTAAACCACGAACGCGTAGTTTTAAACCAGCTACAAACAATTGTCACTTCACTGTCAAGGGCTTTCAAAATGGGAAGGAGACTTCCGTTTATACAGCTCGAGATATTTTTAGATGTGGCAACTATTAATAACAATGATTGAGAGTGTTTTTAAAATGACTGTCTAGAAACGGAGGGTTTCACCCTCTGAGAGGCTTATTATATTATCTTTTTTTCAAAAACATGTTGAAATATAACTGTGTTTACGCCGGATACTTTAACTAGTCGATTGCACACACGCTTGACACTCTTGTCTTCGCTGCACGTGAGTTAAACATACTACATTGGAAATTCCAATTCGATCTGGGAATTAGCCGGGTTCTGGCTTGGTAGAAATTCAGAGAGAACTTGGTGTGGACAGGAAGCGTTTTAATGCAGACATTTTCGACGAAAACCGTTTTCAGTAAAAATGTATAGGTGTGGACTAGACTAAGACTTCATTCTATTGATCTCGCTGACGGCATAATATGATAAAATGGAATCTGCTTTTTGTTTCTCTAGAGTTTGCGTGAGAGCCACCTCCAAAGACAGGCGACAGCTGATTGTTCTCATACCCGAGGCATTTCGAATTGAAGTAATTTTACTTTTATTCAATTGAGAATGCCAGTACATTTTTCAAATTTACCAAGAAACTCCAGCAAAAACAGGAAGTATGGATCTAGAAATGCAGCCGAAGGCGATACAATTTGCCAAGCGGATGTTATTTTACCTGCGGCTGCACCACTCGCGTGGATACTTCAGAGAAACAAGAAAACATTGCAAAACAACGTTCTCTGTTTTATTATTATAGCCTGGAACGACAACTAGGTGACAAAGCCACTCTCATCGCACCGAGTATTGTCCTATTCTTGGGTTGCAATCAATCCCTGGAGATTCAAAAAACAAAGACGCGGCAGCCATGTTGGAGGACGGAACAAGTTTACGTAATTCAGAACATAGCTTGTTCGTTCCTAGGCCAAACTCTGAGGCACTCAAAAAAGCTACTCCTACAGAGGCGCTCGTCTATGGAATGGTCTCTCAGAAAATCTGACTGAACACGGTGGGCACAAACGACCATAAAAACGGCATCAGTTCTATATTTTAAAAGTTTTCAATGCAGACGATTGACTTTTGGTAGAAGGATGTAGAATCGCAAAAGGAATATAACCTGATTTTTTAAGCTATGTTACTACCATCGTGACGTCACAATGACGTCATTTATCCATTTGTAATACGTTTCTTGCAACTGTTCATTATCTCTAAAAACGAAATGTCGTATATTGTTAAAATCTACTCGTGATGAGAATGAAGGAATCGAAAACCCGATGTCGATTGGTTAAGGAAATCAAAAGTTATGAAAGTTTGAATTTTGTCCATTTTCCGGGAAATAAACAACACAAAAGCATTTATGAAAACATCGCTTCATTCAATTTTTAGAGTTGTAAATATTGTTGCATGACATTTTGTCCAATCATAAAACACGTTGGTGGCTAAAATCGTATGTTTTTTGAATTTTGATTTTTTGTCCATAACCGGCTTAAAATTGAAGTCATATTTTCGGCAACGTCATTATGACGTCATACTTTTTTATACATTAGAAACAAATCCTTTGAGTGATTTTCGAGTTTTAGTGATGAAATGCGCTAGTCTGGCACTCAAAACCCACATTATTTTCTTTTCTTGATTTTTTAACAATAGACAGCCTTATTTAGGTATAACACCTGACGTCACTAAATATGACGTCATATCAACAGTCATTCCTCTATAACTTTTGCTATAATAGTCGTAGAACGTTCAAATTTGCGCCAAAGGAATGTGTGTCATGAAGGCCCTTTGATGGTGTAGTCTGTTTGTAACATCTATTAAAGGGGAATTTTACCAAAAAAGGAGGCATCACTTATGACGTCACAACAACGTCATCATACTAACATAAAACACCTAAAATATGTAGTTTCATTTTGTTAACAAGTCACCAACATTTCTTCAAATTGAGACTATAAATAAAGAAATGGTGTAAATTTTAATTATTTGTCCACGCTCACTGAAGCCGATTTTGACGTACTTTATGCCCGACGTGGAAGCTGGTAGTCTTTCTGTTTTTAAGACATACCTTAATAGTAATAGTAGTTGAAAGTGGTTAAATGATGTTTTTAGATTTTTAGATCTTATTAGAGTTTATTGTTGGATCACGGCTCTCCGGAAGAGCATCATTGTATGATTGAGACTCCGTGTTTAAATAAAGAGTTTATTTAAAGACACCAATAGTGAGGAATCTTTTGTTAATGTTCTTCCAATTAACATGGCCGCCGTGACGTTATGTGCAAGGTGTGCTTTGTATGGCAACGTTTGTATAGCGAGAAGAACCTAAACTTGAAACACTTGCAACCATGGTGACCGGACGTGTTTTCAACGTGACACCTGTTGTCATATTATTTTACACTTGAATTTGCAAATGCATCAAGTGAAGAGGTGGTCATGTCATGTCTGGTCTAGAAAACTGTCATGTCTAGAAAACTGATTATAAAAATATCCTGCGTGGGTTAGAACATGCATGACAATGAGCAGAGAGTTTCACTTCTCGCATTCACCACAGCAGCTGTTTTCGACGCTTTCCATTCGGTGTTTTTCATAGGTTATTTTAATAACTTTGTTATTACTGTTGCCTAAGAATCAAGATCTTTACAGTGCTTATTTTGGACATGGCTCGGTTTTCTTCGTTCATTTGTGGGAATATCTCTCGAAACCCCTGCCCAGTTCCAAAGGCAGAGGGAATCTCGCAACATATTCCCCTCACAGTTTTCTTATACTAAAGTTCTAGTTGGTTATCCGTTGTCTGTCCTATCAACATGATTTCGAGGTTAAACTTATGATTATCATTAAGTAATGATTCGTGAAAGATGTACGGCACCGAACGGCATTCAGATGGAGCAAGGTCGGTACACCGGCTTAGTGTAGTGGTCATGACGTCTACACTACACCCAAAGGGTTACGAGTTCGAGCCCCACCGAAAAAACGTCGAAAAAACGTCTTCTCTCGTTACTTTCTCTTCTTGTTTACCCGTCCGCGTTCATACGTGAACTCGTCCGGTGGTTAGGGTTCGTTTTGTGGTACGGGTTAGGTTAGGGTTGGGGTTAGGTTAGGGTTCGTTTTGTGGGTTAGGATTTGTCTTAGAATTATGCGATTTGACAATTAATGATGACGTCATACTACAACTACCAGAACTCTTTGCGCGAATCCTTTTGTTCCTCTAATTTTGACTATTGTCTTGGTATTCTCAAAGGAGTTTAAAAATCTGAATTTGAAAAGTTGTAGTGAAATGATGCCATAATGAAAATGTCCTATTCTAAACCTGGAGAACACGTTGACTTATCACATCCCTTGGGAAGCGCACTTAAATATATATTCATATATAATCTGCGCTGTATAAATGAATAACTTAACCTTCACTTCCTTTTTGAAGTCAGTCCAGGATGAGCTATGATTACCACAGAACTTTACATTTTAAAATCGTTAAAGCGTGTTGTTTATTTCAACGCAGACTTATTTGAATCGCATATCCCTGCATTTGATCTATCTTACTCCTCTGGCGTTACCTTGGATACTATAGATGTTATTCATCTATTCTAACCCTCTGGCGTTACCTTGGATACTATAGATGTTATTCATATATTCTAACCCTCTGGCGTTACCTTGGATGCTATAGATGTTATTCATCTATTCTAACCCTCTGGCGTTACCTTGGATGCTATAGATGTTATTCATCTATTCAAACCCTCTGGCGTTACCTTGGATACTATAGATGTTATTCATCTATTCTAACCCTCTGGCGTTACCTTGGATGCTATAGATGTTATTCATCTATTCTAACCCTCTGGCGTTACCTTGGATGCTATAGATGTTATGCATCTATTCTAACCCTCTGGCGTTACCTTGGATACTATAGATGTTACTCATCTAAGCGATACTTACTGCCACGTCATCCATTGTCATTAATGTGTCAACCAGAGATCCATTGGTTCATGACACAAAGCGGCCTTTTGAAATTATGGTTGGCACATTAGCATAACAATTGTAATGTTTAGAAACATAAAGTATCGCTATTCTAATCCTCTGGCGTTACCTTGGATACTATAGATGTTATTCATCTATTCTAATCCTCTGGCGCTACCTTGGATACTATAGATGCTACTATCGGTAACAATACAGTTTTTAATTTTGATTATCATTAAGACAAAAAGTAATTTCGTTTATTGCAATATCATATTCGTTTTAATGCCATAATTTATTTATAAAGCAAGTCGTGAACCTCGTGCAGAACACCATTGGTAGCGCTTACATCGTGCATGCGAACAGGGACGCCATTTACTTTCATGTGCCTTCCGCTGACCACAATCCAAAGTTTGCGCCCCGATAGTGACTCAAGTCGATTAAAGTCGAGCATGCAGCTATAGTAAACACCGCTGACCAGATATGATTGCAGAAAATGCTTCATTTTCTTCTGATTTCGCATCAGACGAGAGAGTCTACCGTCCGCTAGTTTGGTGAAAGCCTTATCTGAAGGAGCGAAGAATGTCAGACCATTAGTGTTCTTGAGATATTCTATGAGCCCGGCTACTCTCAAGGCCTGGGAGAGGATCCTGAGTCTTGGTGTGCGGTGGATATGGTCTATGATAGTTCTGTGTGGCGGGAGTATGATTCTGCTGACAATGTGCGAAACACCGCTGCACGCTGCCAAATTGGCTCTCTCGATGCACGCCCCTTGGACTGAGATCATCTGTGAAAAATATATGTAGAGGGATAAAATATTACTCGTTGGTATTCTAATTAAGATGAAGGGTAACTAGACTCGGGCGGGTCGGCTTTTATGCACATTTAGTTACCGATTTCCCCGTTTCGCGACCAGTGTAAGAAACAGGTAAAAAGGTTTGTCAATCAAAGCATCAATTGACTGGGTTCTTCACGTGTGCAGTTTTTCATCCAATCACAGCACAGTTTTAGTATGTAATCCAATCACAACACAGTTTCAGCACGTAAGCCAATCACAGTACAGCTTTAGTGCGTAAGCCAATTAGTTGTTTTGATTGACAGGAGCCTACTGCAGAACAGTACAGTGGTAACCAGCTAACCTCTCGTCGATGAAACCAGCTGACAGTCACTTTGTTCATCGGGTGCGCAGTTTGCAGTCGATCACCGTCAGTCATGGTGGAGGTCAAGTGTTTACCAGGTATCACGTGATACATGACAAACGCTTCTAGTCTCTTGGGGCTCTTTTTCAAGTCGCCAATCAAGTGCCTTGATAGGTCCATCGCATTGTCGTTCGGGGCCATTAGTGTATATGGTCCTTGTTCGATTACCGCCAGTAGACGATGGAGATTGTTGGATCGTACCAGCTGGACAAATGTTCGCGCACCGTGAGCCTTCGCCAAGTCGAAAGGGTCTAAAACTGAACATAGAAACCTTTTAATAAGGCCACTGAAGCGGCTACAATAGTTGATATTACAGTGGCGTCTACGAATAGCAGTTTCAGCGGTATTGACCTGAACAGCTCACTTCGATGTAATGAAGCGCTATTCAAACTGTGTATCTAAATTAGTTGTGCTTGTTTAAGAGGCGTTGGTGTCATGCTAGAATGATGGTTTCAATGGCGCTTCATTACATCGAAATGAGGCATTCGGGTCAATACTGATGAAACTGCTCAGTATTCGTAGACGCCACTCAGGTACATTAAGGCCTGGGTCTCAATCTTTTCCAAAATGGCCGCCACAAATCAAGAGGGGGTGGTCTATCTCTTCGTGCTTGTAAGTTGTTTTCATGGCACTTTGACAGACTCGATAAAGGCCCGAGACTAACAATTTCTAGTTACAGTTTCCATGGAAACATGTAATGTGACCTTTGAACTTTAATTTAAGGAAATTTGATAAAAACCTCGGGGAGGAAGGTAGAGAGTATTAATGTGGCGGATATTTTACCGTGATTCATTCAGGGTTAGTACATACTTTCTTGGTCCAACTAGAACGGTTGGAAATTTTAAGAGGAAGGCCGATTAAGGTAAATGTGAAATTTAATACCCTCAAGTTTCAACGAATTTAACAAACTTTTCCACGATTTCTAGTTGGACTGAAAAACTACATGGTAAACTGCATTAGTTCCACCGGTTTTAATTCTGACCTTTGTGCGCTCTACTTTCCTCCCGAAGCCTTCTAGCATATTCTCTTCAAAATGAGATCAAAGGTCACAGGGTCCGTCGCTATGGCAACCATCTTTGCCAGAACGTTAAAATGTGGACTCTACATGAGACATAGTAAACTCAATCTTATCGGGTACAACCAAACGAAAGTAGACCACCCCTTTACTTCTAAGGGGTGTGGTCATTCTTGACCCAGGCCTTAATATACCTGAGCACTGTAATATCAGGTATTCAGAATATATACATATATACTCGGTACATGTATAGCCTGCTATGCAGACGTATTTTTTCACTCTCATAGATTCGAAGAAAAAAGTAACGTCTGCTTACCCGAGCGCTTAATTAGTTTCCAATATGCACACCTCATTGTGTTATGGACCAATCAGATTTTACCTTCCATATCCTGGAAAGTGACGTATGTTGCATTTATAAGGAATTCAGACAATACATTTGCCATTGACCAATCATAGGAGAGTGTTCACTGGCGCGCCAATTCACTAAAATTCTAACAATGGCTTTGATTGGGCAGAAAAATAAAACAAACGTGCTGACGTGCTTGCATATTGGAAACTAATTAAGCGCTCAGGTAAGCAGACGTTACTTTTTTCTTTGAATTTATGAGAGTGAAAAAATACGTCTGCATAGCAGGCTATACATGTACAGCCAAGCTATTGATGTAGATTATGTATGAGTGGGGAAAAATGTGGCAACATTGTAGCTGTACCGTAACCGTACAGTAGTAACATACATTGTTATAGAGCCATACATTTTCCAGATATAACGTGCGCCCTCATTGGTTGATTTATGGTCACCTGACAAGTAACAAAACAAACTGTTGCCCGCGCGAGCAATAATGTTGAAACCTATGACGTCAGAGGGTAATAATTTCCAGTTGTTGCCCGCCACGTGATCACATCGTGATAACTGGCTAGCTAAAGGCGGGAAATATTTGTTTACCAAAACGTCTAGACCTTAATCAAAAAGTTTACCTTTTTCGCCGAAGGAAAGCTTTTAAAATGGAACCAGCTCCAAATAAACAATTTACATCTTTATCAAGCGCGAGAGAGAAATTGTATTGGTAGCTAAAATAAGATGCAAGAAATAAACAAAACGCTACTAAAAATGCCGTAGCGACGCTGGCAGCAGCTTCCCGAAGAGAAGACGACAAACCTGGTTTTGTATCAGGTAGTAAAACTTATGTCTATACTGACAAATATACGATTTGAACTTTTCGACTCAAAAGACAGTTTGTACACACTCGTTTGAAGCTAAAAGTGTTTTGTTGTTGTAAAAAACGAATTGAAGTTAGTTTTTTTTGTGTCTGTCCTAATGTTGACAATGGTTTTCGGCATGACATCGTCAAAATACCTGTGGGTCCACTCGGCGAAGACGCCACTGCTATTTTGACCATGTTTGAAAATCGTTGTCAATATTAGGACAGACACATAAAAACTAACTTCAATTTGTTAAATGCAATAAAATACACGGCAAATAAATCTTCTTAATGACCCAAGAAAAAAACAATAAATTAATTGTTTTCCCGGTGTTTGAAACTCCGATCAAACACTGAAATGAGTGAGATATTGTGGTAAACGAGCCTGATATTGTTACTGTATCATTAATCTATTTTCACATGTTTTTGTGTCATACAGCTGATTGATTGTGGAACCATGACGTCACTGATCACGTGGGCAAGGCCGTTGGCGAGACTGACATCTGGAGAAGTGACGGTTGACTCCTCCACGTGCATAATGCCCTGGTGCTTCTGTAGAGACACGTGACTACCCTCCCGTGACGTCACCTTGATGCGCCTGTTGATCCCTTTCATGAAGAGACTGCGATCCACAATGTGGAAGTTTACCAAGGGCTGCGGATTGAATAATGTATCTTTTTAGAAGTATGTTGCTTTTGAGAAGAATAACACTAAAATTAAAATACAAAGTAGTTATGTGGTTCACAAAATATTCAAGGAGCATGCGTGGAGTTTAATTTAATTATCCCACACGGAAGAAGCGAGTTTGAGAAATGAAGAGAAGAGTTTTACTGAGCCATAAAACGGGGAAGGGCGCAATAGCTGCTAACCCTGTACCTACCATAAACCGGTGTGCCAAGGGACAACCAAATATTCCGTCATCAGCATACCCAGAATTTAGAGATTATGTCCTCCATGCATGGAACAACGAGGTGATGATGGTCTTACTCCAGTATTAGCTCAAGCGTTTGACTCCACGCTATAATCATGTTGTCTTTAATGGCTATAATGCATGGACTGGTTTTAACCTCGAACGTTCTGCGTATTTTGTAATTGATGCGATAGAATGCCAGTAAACTTACCCTCAGGCAGTCTTCATTGTTTATGAGCATTTTGATGAACTTTGGATGGAGTCGTGTGAACGCCTTGTTACTGGGAACAAATACAGTGACCGGGCCTGGCAAACTAATACCCAGTTTCCCGACTAACGAGGCAAACTTAGTGAGCTGGGGACTAATCTCCAAGTACTTTGACAGAGTGATGGGGAGAGATGGTTCGATCACGTGATCCACCACGTGGATAATTCCATTGTAGAACGGCTTGTTCTCACTGACGATTGTAGCGCCCTGAACTACAAGTGTCTGAACAGATAAAATCAATTAATTAACAGGCTTGACGTCACGTGCAAGATGGCGTGCGTACCATTTTCAATGTAGACCGATCTTAAAGGGAATATGTGATGGCGTTGCGCATGTATGACGTCAGTGTTCATCCGCCGCTGTACAGTAAAAGATGGCGGCTCGTATTCTTTGCGCGCGAAAAACTTTAAATTCGTTATAAAATCGCGGTAGGGAGTTGTTCAATCTGATAAACAAGCACATACAAGTACTTTTGCCAATATGTTGTCACTGAAGAGAATAGAGGATTTCTACGTGTTATTTTGACCGTGTTAGGTTCGCAAGGAATTGTGGTCCAATGTACAGCCGCCATTTTTTCCCGTACGTTGGATTGACTATACAAACAGTTCTAGTCTCCTTCCTCGATGCTTGATTGAAACGTTACGTCTATACACAGTTTGTTCGTCATTGTTCCATATTTGCTTTGATATTAACCATCCCACGTGTGGGTCAGGTTCGTCAATCGCTGGCTGTGACCGGGCCAAACTTCTAATGTAAGCCGGTCTCTCAGCTGACTATAATTATAGCCGATTACTGTGCCACATAACAAGACTAGCTTTTTAGTTATTAAGGTGCCTCTACCTTCTTATGTGTATATTATGCTACTTCTTGTTGCCGGTTATTGTTGCTGTTACAAACGTTTTTTATTAATAGAATACATGTACGTAAAATACCCGTCCGGTATTAGACCTCTCAGTGTTCATACTGCTTCAAATGCGGTTCAATGCGAATCTTGTCAGATTCCTGAACTGTGTAATAAAAAGAAGCAATCGGTAAAGTAGATAAGGTAGCAAAACCTATTATCGGACAGCTTAATTTGATCCCTTCGAGTCGTGTAACGAAGAGGGCGATTGCCAAATTTTTTCTTCCTTTGCATAACCTGATTCCTTTCGAATTTCACTATTCTCCCTGAAAATCGACTGAAGATGTCCGTTGTTGACAACCCTACTATCGGCCACATCAACCTACTATCGGCCAAGCCATACCTACTATCGGCCAAGCCATACCTACTATCGGCCACTCGATGTTTGTTCGCTTTGTAACCATGGAAAAACCTTTAAAAAAAATTTGATTGAGGCTAGAGTTATTCAGCGACCATTTAGGCCAGCAAAACCTACTTCATTTCCGATCGTATCGGGCACGCGTGGCATGAATAAGCGTCGTTGTTGCCTCGTTGCATGTAGTTGTCTTATAGCTTCTCCACTGTGCTATAAATTATGTCACGAGTTTTCACATTCTTATAATAAACCGTTTCTTTGCGATAACTTACCTTTTCTTTGCTTTTATCACTATAAATTTGATCGCTTACACTCTGGGCAAAAAAGTATTCCCGCCAAAAGGAATTCAATCTAACCATTTGCATGCAGTTCGACTGAGAACGAGCTTGTTTCTCAAAGAGTGCACGTTCTACTCAGTTATTTAAGACTCTAGCTGAGTGTTGGTCCGGCCGTGGTTTGAATGCACAACCTCCCGGACGACATACCGGAGCTTAACTAGTGAGCTAAGCGGGAGTCAATAATGATTGGCTGCACGACATACCGGAGCTGAACTAGTGAGCTAAGCGGGAGTCAATAATGATTGGCTGGATGCTATTTTGTACCTCTCTGTCTGGAGCCCACGCTACTCTCACAGACTGACCTCTGTCAGCGCTCGGTAACATCTGTTCAGTTTTCATTGCTTGGTAGATAAACTTGCCCCTGGCTGCGAGAAAACGGATGAAGCTGGTCAATGCCCTGTTATTACTAGCCACCTTGTTTAGGGCCCTGGCTGGGAACACGTCGAGAGCGTGGTTGGTGGGTGCGAAGATGGTGTATGGCCCCTGAGTACTGTCGTCCAGTAATGATTCCTGGCCAGATTCACTGAGATACGTGGCAAATCCTGTAAGTCCTAAATCTCTAGCCGCCTGGCTAAGGGTCCTGTTGCTGGTGTACAGCTCTAGAACATTCAGAACGAAGGAATGAATCAATGAATTTATTAGAGCTTCTTTTTGACGGATTTTTTTCACTCAAAGTGGTTTCACAAATGATCAATCATAGTATAATTCGTAGTTCGTGACCATCATTTTGAAAGGTAACCAAGCCTTTGGTGATATCGAGGCTGGAGTTGAAATCACTTAGTTAGAGACTTGTATCTAGTTAACACTGATGATAATCCAAATCTATCCATATTCATAGAAAGAGGGTTTGTATCAGAGCAGGGTCAACTCCATCCTACATGCCAGGCTATTAGGCTTGGTTATATTTCATATAAATTGGACTATTCACCAGATGAGAGAGAAATAACTTTCTTTCATTTTAAGTTTATCTTGAATAACTTAATCCCTCCCCATCCTCGTTGTGTGCCTTCCCACCCTCCTTCAGCACCGACCCACGTAAAAAGATGAATGTCGAAGAAAGCGTATTTTAAAATACCATACAATGCTGCTTATAGCCTTGTGTTCAGTCTGCAATGCGTCAGCAGCAGTCATGATAGGTTTACTAGTATTCAAGCTTCGAACATTACGATAAAACATTACATCAGTCAATTTAAAGAAGGTGGATTATAAACAATAGGGACTTCGAATTGACCAGACTGAAGGGCCTATGATCGGGGCCTCTAGGTGGATTTTTCGTTTTGTTTTCGGATTGGGCTACCTGTGGTGCGCGGTCAAAATGGGGTGTAGCCCAGTCCGAAAACAAATCAGCGAAAAATCCATCCTGAAGAGCCGCTGGCAGGCTAGACTGACCTCTAGGGCAGCCCTTTCGGCCAAGTTCAGATGCGTACCCTGGACAACAGCGCATCTCGGTCACATAGCCATAGAAACTGTGAACAATAATAATAATAATCCACCTATCAGTTTTAAGCCTGAGGGGAGGGGGTAGCAAGGGATGGGGATTTGACATTTTCTCCCCGGCCCAAAAAAGTCAAATTTCCCATCCTTGGACAACACCTTTTTGTTGCGTACCACTGTACTGCACTGTACTGCACTGTACTGCACTGCACTGTACTGCACTGTACTGCACTGTACTGCACTGCACTGTACTGCACTGTACTGCACTGTACTGCACTGTACTGCACTGTACTGCACTGTACTGCACTGCACTGTACTGCACTGTACTGCACTGTACTGTACTGTACTGTACTGCACTGTACTGCACTGTACTGCACTGTACTGCACTGTACTGCACTGTACTGCACTGTACTGCACTGTACTGCACTGTACTGCACTGTACTGCACTGTACTGCACTGTACTGCACTGTACTGCACTGTACTGCACTGTACTGCTAGCAAAGTTGTTAGTTTATTGTGATAAATGAAAGAAACACGTTAATTATATATGTATAGCTAGGGAGAATTTTAATTAAAACAAGAACTTTGCTACAAGTGCCTTATTTTCCTAAAAGTGAGAAAGCAACTTTTGGAGAAATTTGAAGTATTTTGTGGATAGCCCTATTCATTGTTATAAAACTTATAAATCTCCGACCGATAACTGATACAGATTTCGTCCTGATTTACATAAAATTTTGCTTTCATTTTCTCGGCCAAAATAAGTCGTATCGCCAAAAAGTGCGATAAAGAATTCGCGTCCGATCTATATGGGATTTACAAACTCTCGCTTTCAGCTCGATCGAGTTTGTAAATCCCATAAAGATCGGACGCGAATTCTTTATCTAGTACTTAAAATTCCTTATCTGTTTTTTTTAGTGACATAAACGTGTGTTCTGTTGTGTTGTGTTATGTTGTACGAGAGTGAAGCACATGAAGCCCTACCCCCTTCCTACCCTACCCCCTTCTCCAGCAGACCCACGGGACGTGCAAACACCTGTAGTCCAACACGATCCTCTTGTATGGACAGAGATGGAGACTGCATGAAGAGAAGAACAATGCTAGTATTATACTAATACATCATTACATGCCATTAAAGTTAAAAAATATATCTAACATACTATCGATACCCACGATTGCTCTCATCTGACTTGATAGCTCAGTTGGTAGAGCGCCAGACATGTAACTTGGAGGTCGTTGGGTTCGAGTCCCACTTGGGTCAGATATGTTTTCTCTTTCCCTCGTAGGGCGTGCACACTTAGCACTACAGCTTACCACTTTACATCACATTCTTTACACTTACTAGTGCTACGCGGCAAACATGATTTTATATCATAAGTGAGAGTTAAATACCGAGAACGGAGGCAATAAGCCATATACACGGCCCTCGGGATGTATATGGCTTATTCATAACTCTTTACCGCATAGAGAACAATACAACTGTATGGAGTGTGTTATTGTACTGTCGCCGTGGCGTGCAACAATATCTGATTTATTACAACATAATTTACCAACATACGTACTATAACTAACATTCATGTCCACGAAGAGTTCAGACTTACATCTAGTCTATAACAGGTTACACTTCACGTGTAATCATAGCTTACACTTCATTTGTGTCACAATGACTAAAATTCACATGTGTCATAATGACTTACACTTCACATGTGTCAGAATGACTTACACTGCACGTGCGTCACAAGGACTTACACTGCACGTGTGTCAGAGTGACCTACACTTCACGTGTGTCAATGACCTACATTTCATGTGTTATAACAGCTTACACTTCAGGTGTGTCACGATGACTTACACTTCACATGTGTCACAAAGACTTACACTTCACGTGTGTCAGAGTGACCTACACTTCACGTGTGTCAATGACCTACACTTCATGTGTTATTACAGCTTACACTTCACGTGTATCACATCACTTACACTTCACGTGTGTCACAATGACTTAACACTTCATATGTTATAATAACTATATATAATTCACGTAATTCAGAAAGATTTACACTTCACAATATTATAATAGCTTTGTACACTTAACGTGTATCACAATGTTCAGTTTACAATAGGCGGTGTGACCGCAAAGAGTTACACTTCACAATATTATAATAGCTTTGTACACTTAACGTGTATCACAATGCTCAGTTTACACTAGGCGGTGCGACCGCAAAGATTTACACTTCATGTGTTACAGTTTTACACTTTTTGAAACAGGCTATAATAAGGTGTTGTCTAATTAACGATTAGACCCGCAGCCCGAATGGGCTACGAGTCAATAGCCCATGAGGCGCAGCCGAATGGGCTATTTAACTCGTAGCCCATGAGGGCGAGAGGTCTAATTGTTTTAGTATAAACTAACTAGTCGGACAGTAGAAAATAATAGATAGAAACAAATTGAAGTTGAATTTTTTTTTTATTTCATGAAAATACGTGCGGTTTTTCTCAACCATGGGCTATCACAAATAGACCTATAGTAGGGTAGCCAATCAGAATGCAGGATTTGTAATAGTCCACTAGTTGGTTTATACTAATAACAAATATCTAATTTGTGCTCCGTCCGATACGAAAACCCAGAGATAAAACCTTCTTTAGGACAAAAACCTCTGGGAAACGTATACGTATTCCCCGATCGAATGCAGTAGCACAAGCTCTCGGGGATTAAGACCTAAAACTAATTCCTTAGTAAATAATACAATTGGATGAAATTTGCACTCAGACTGCTGCACAACGGCGAGATGAATAGATCTCTCAGTAACCCGTTATATACGTACACCGTTGCATGCTGGCCTCTAAGCACAAATGACATGCCAAAGATAAACAAAAACCCGACACCTAGGATACTCATGCTCTTAAGCCGTTATGAATACGCTTTCCGACTTCACTTGTTCCGTCGGAAAGCTTCAATTGCCGACGTTCGAGGTATTTAAGTGTCTTATTTCATACTTGACGAGGTTTTCGAAAGAAAATCATTGATGTAGCTCTTTTTAGGTAGATTTTGGGCGAGTATACCAAGACGAAGAAAAGGTTCTAAATCATTATAGGGATATTTAGTAAGTTTGGCTGAAGCCAAGGTGAATGAATTCCTTGGAGAAAATAATAAAACAAATTCCTTAATGCACGCGCAATTCAGTGTATAAGCTAGAAACAACAAAATATCGTTGAATTGTATTGAATTGCTCGTTATAAATGCAAGGATGTATGAGAAAAGTTCCCGGGATGTATCTGGATACATCCCGGGAACTTTTCTCATACATCTCTTGCATTTAAAATGGGGGTATGTATGGAAAATAAAGCCTCATGAATAACAAAGAAAACTGTGTCAAGTATGAAATAACTACATATACATGTGTGACTGCATTTAAAATGGGGGTATGTATGGAAAATAAAGCCTCATGAATAACAAAGAAAACTGTGTCAAGTATGAAATAACTACATATACATGTGTGACTCCATAAAAAAAAACGCACCAATACCCACGATTGCTCTCATCTGACTTGATAGCTCGGTTGGTAGAGAGCCAGACATGTAACTTGTAGGTCGTTGGGTTCGAGTCCCACTTGGGTCAGAGTTTTTTTCTCTTTCCCTCGTAGGGCGTGCACACTTAGCACCACAGCTTACCACTTTACATCACATTCTTTATACTATCGATAACCTACGCAACGAACCTAACGAAACTATTATTAACCTAACATTACAGTTAAGTGTGATGTAAGATAATAATTAAGACCCAGTAGGATAAGAAGAAAAGAGAGAACTTTAATTCAGTCATAGCTATTGGGGATCAAACGCATTTTTGAAAGCATTCAATGAGGATGATTCCCGCTAACAAACATTGTAAGGGATTCCACAATGCAGCTCAGTTCTTGCCTTAGGCAGAACCAGATTATGAGTTGAATTAACCTCTAAGGTTATATTTATGTCTTTCAGATGTTTTGCTAAACAAACTGGATAAATATTCTGGTGCAACTAATCCTTAAGTATACTGTTTAAAACACGAACAGCAGTGTTTTATCCAGTTTAAAAATTCGAGGGCGTCCCTGTCCCCACGTCCCCACGTCCCTGTCCCCGCGTCCCCGCGTCCCCGTCCTGTTTTACGACCATCCCGGTGGAGCAATAATCAAAATGCGACAAGACTAAAGAGTTGTACACATCTATCAACGTCTTGCCAGGTAAATATGGCCCGTATGCGGCGTAATATCTTTAAGGCATTAGAGCCGGACTTTATTGACTATTTCTCAATATGTGAGCTCCAATTTAGTTTGAAGTCAATAATTATTTTTTGATTTTGATTTGAGACATTCGGACCAGAGCCTGATCAGAGCCTGATCACAGGAGTACAAACAATAGGACTCAAGGTCCCTTCTAGGCCTGCCTCCGTCAGTGGACAAACGATTTTACGTCCTTATCCGAGAAGACGTGAAGGTCTAACAATTTGCAGTTGTTTCACAAAGGCAGCACCTTCTACTCCGAGTTATTTTAAGACCCTGAGTGTTGGTCCGGCCGGGGTTTGAACCCGCGACCTCCCGCTCGACAGAGCAGGGAGTTCTTTTAAGTTACCCTTTTTATTCGAGAACCAGCATAGTGATAACGGGATCACTCATAATGCTGGAAAGTCTAGGTGCAGATCCAATAACCATGCATATACTCTGTTTTCTGTGTTTTAGACGCATTAATATGGAGCCCGGGGGGGGGGGGGGGGGGTACTTCCATATATGGACTATACGGGGATGATCCGCTGGACAGGGTATGGTTTTTCGAGTTTCTGATCTTAGACAGGGCATCCATTTTCACATCGACAGATCTTGAACAGGGTATGGTATTTATCTAGTGCCGTTATTTAGCGGTCTAGTGCTTGATGAAGACTTATTTAGTTATGACAACATTATACAAGATCACAATAAACACTGACATCCAAGTATAGATAATTTGTTATTTGTCTTATGGAGGGAAAATTTTAACACTTTGTCTTGAACAGGGTAAGGGTTTCAGAGTCCCAGCGGCACACCCCTACCCAACTTTTGATCGAGTACTCCCCCCCCCCCCCCCCTCCCCGGGATATGGAGGCGGTTAATTAGCTCGCAACCATTCCTCAATGTTGGTTAGTTCAGCATTTAATTTGTTCTCTATTTCCACTGAGGATGATCCAGTTATCGCTATATATTGGTATATAACATCAGCATACATATTAGGGATTGATTGGGAAACACAATTAGGGAAATCGTTGATATAAGGAATACCTTGAGGAACTCCATGGGTGATTTGCCTAGTAAGTTTCGATGTATACCATTAACATAACAATGCTGGTGACGATTAGATAGGTAGGACCTAAACCATGACAGAGGAGATCATTTGACTCCATAACAAAATAGTTTTCTAGTTAATATTTCATGATATACGGTGTCAAAAGCTGTTTTGAGATCCACAAATAAGACACCATTTAACAGAGCCTCGTCGATATTGGAAAACCGGAGGCAGTAAGTGTGGAATGTAGAGGCCCAAAGGCAGACTGGCTTGATGTCAAAAGATTATTCTCTGAAAAGTATGTATAAAACTGATTTAAAAAAACAATCCGTTCAAGTATTCTAGATACAACTGGTAAGACTGAAATTGGGCGATAATTAGAGGGATTGTTCAGCCTTGTAGAAGGCAAGGGAAGATACCAGATAAAATCGCTGACATATTTAATCAGCATTTCTCTCAAATTGGTCCCAAATTTGCAACGGGTATTCCGTCTGGGAATAATAAACCTGAGAGTTATCTAAACCCGACTAACAAAACTTTTGAGTTTACATCCGTCAGTGAATCAAAGGTTTATTATCTCCTTACTAAACTGGCCTCTGGAAAGTCAACCGGACCTGATAAAATTTCAGGGAAATTTTTAAGAAATCCATTACGTACAACTAACATCGTTGAATTTGAGTTATTTTACTGACGTAGATCTTAACTGATTAATCGCCGTCCAAGTATCCTAATGTGTTTTGCTGCGAGAACTAGCCTGTAGATCGATCCCTCGCAAGGCCAGGAATTATGATTTTAATTATTGTAACTTAATAAAATTTTAGTGATGGTAGAATGTAGCGGCCGAAAGCCAGATTGAAACCTGTTCAGCAAATCATTTTCGAGTAAATACGTATAAAATTGATTGAACACGGCTTTTTACAGTATTTTGACCACAGTTGGCAAGACAGATATGGGCCTATAATTATTGAGGTATGTTTGTACATCTTCTTTATAAATTGGAGTTACTTTGGCTGGGGATTTTTCCATTCGAGTGTTTTAGACCCTTTTCTAATTGTAAGATTGAACAAGAAAGTCAGCGAATTTATCATGGTAGGGTACGTTCCTTTAGAAGACGCACTGGGATGCAGTCAAGAGCGCTGGCCTGTCTTGTAGGAAGCTTCTTTTTACAATCGAGTTCTTTCAGTTCAAAGGAGATGATTTAGCGGATTGGATATAATCAAGATGACTAGTATCAGAAGAAGGTACTTCTGATGCTAAACTAGGCCCGATGTTCACAAAGTGCTTGTTAAAGACATTACTAATATCCACTGGATTGGTTAGCTCACATTGGTCGACAACAACTTTAGTAGGTTGCATTGTTGACCGTTTTCTTTCTTTGAAAGGATGGTATTTATGCCACGCCAGGTCTTACGCACACTACCTTGATTAGCTGAAAGTTGTCATAATATCGCATTTTTGTATGCTTTATAATAGCGTTGAGAGAGCTCTTCGAGTGTTTATAGGCCATCCAATTTTCATTGTTGTTTGTAATGATGGCAATCTTTTAATTTTCAGTCTCTCCCTCTCTAGGATAAGACGTTTAATATCAGGTGTTAGCCAAGGCGCGGGAGTGTTCCTAACTCGATTCTTTTTGATAGGCGCGTGATTGTTAGCTATTTCGAGAAACATTTGTTCAGTTCCATAGTTTCCAGGAAGTAGTAGGCTCCTCACACTGAGACTCAATTCTATGGGGCTAAATTAAGTTCCTGTTTAAAACTGGGAGGATTAAAGTGCCTGTACTGTACTCTAGAAGTTACGTACTTAGGAAAATGTTTAGGAGCAATCAGTTTCCTCGAGGAAGTGAGCGGACGACCTCGTACCGTCTGAAAATCAGGCTACCAGTTTCCTGGCAGCATAAATAACACTATGGTCGCTGATTCCAACGTGCGAAACTCCACAGTATTTATATTTCGAGGGTTCGTTTGTCAAGAACAAATCGATTGTAGTTAGCCTGCAAGGCGGCGTGAAGGGCAAAGAAGAGGGGAAGAGAGGGGATTAGAGGGGATTGGGCAGAGGAAGTAGGGGCGGAGCCTCCACCCCTTTCTTCCTCTCCCCAATCCCCCTCTTCTTCCCCTCTTCGCCCTTTACGCCGCCTTGCAGGCTAATTGTAGTCTAGGATACGTGTCGGGTTCTTCATCAACTGGGAGTATTGGAATAGTTCACATATAAGTAATCTCCTTGTGTGGTGACTGTGGGCGGCGGTTGCCATGTCACAATTGAAATCGCCTATAATATTCGATTCAATATTTACCGTTTCTATAATTTCAATAGTGATGGTATACTGTATGAATAGCGCGCACCTGTGATAGCTCTGAATTGTATTTTAATCCAATTGATTGGAACAGTTCAAAGTTCAATGTGATTTGACTGGATGACACTGTCTCACACGAAGTTAAGATATAGGGCAGTTTAATATAATAGCCAAGTTTAACGAGATTAAAAAGCAGTGTTTATAAAATATTCTATTCAGCTATTCTATCTAGCTATTCAGCTATTTAGCTTCTTTCAATTTATTTTATGGGGCTTCGAAGCCCTAGACTTGCCTCGGATTTGTGTGAGTTTGTCTTTTCGTCGTGTATCGAGGATCGAGGTTCCCCAAAATCAGTTTTTAAATGTTTATATTATATTTTCTGAATGAGAACAATTTTAGAAGTAACTTTAGTATCATAAGGTAGAACAAAGAACGTGATGTTTAACGTGGGTGGCGCGCGCGAGATAAATTTTTGCCCTTTATATTATCTTATAAACAATGGAAACCTTTCTTCTCTTGCATCTATTCTTGCAGTTTCAATAACAACATTAACACCGTGATACCTCATCCCCCCTCGCTTTATTTCTTTATTTCCCGCCGTATGATATGTCGTACGAATTGCGAAAAGGTTGAGAACATAGTGAGAATGAAAATAGCTATACTTATACATCAAATAAGAAGTCATTCCATAAATACTCTGATTTTTTTTCTGAATTCTTATTATACATTCTTACAATACAAGATATGCAGCCAATGATAACTTTTATAGGCCAAACGTTAGAACCAACTATAGTAAATTCACTTTCAAATATTTTGCCTCAAAAATTTGGGAAACATACCTTTACCCTAAAACAATGCAAATTACTGATTAGTAGACAGAAATAATTTCTCTTTATCCTTCTACTCCAGTACCTGCCAGCTTTTCTCTATTCTTCTTTTTCTTCCTCCGGCTTTGTCTTTTTTTTCTTTGTTTCTCCAACCTTTATTAACACTTACTATTTGAGCTAAGTCTGATTTATTTACTACACAAGCATTGCGGCAGCCAACTCGAAAGCTTATGCTACTTTGGCTGCCACACACTTACCTTTTACAACCTCTGTATATTATTTTATTTTATTTACTCTGCTGTATGTTTACCTGCCTGATGTTTGTCTATGTAACTAGTACTTATAAATAGTGTAAATATAAATTGAATTGAATTGAATTGTACTGTGGAAAGAGAATTTGGATAGAATCATGGAACGTGGCCAAACGAGGGGGGACTCGGCCCTATATGGGATGACTGGCATGCTCGTCGTACCTGTTTGGTGTTAAAGTGCGTAGTTTGGTCCCGGGGGAGGGGGTACTCAGAAGATTTTTAGTCAGGGTGTGCCGCGGAGACCTCAAAATCCTGACCCTATCCCAGACCTAAAAATGCCGTTTACCATATCCTATCCCAGACTTGAAGCAGAACAATCTATACCCTATCCCAGACTTGAAGCAAAACATCTATACTATATCCCAGATGCCGAACAGTTTTAATTAAAATTACACTACGAAAGCCGTTGTTTTGTTTTAATATGGTAGTGTGGTCGATAGAGCGCTTAGCATGGCGCCAACGACAAGTATATCAAAATCCATACCCTTTCCAGATAAAAACCGTAAAAAGGATACCCTATCCCAGACCTCGAACATACCCGTATAAGCCATAGAAGGGGGGGGGGGGGGGGGGGGGGTTGGTACAACTTAGGGTGTTCAAATTGAAACGTCCACAGTTGTAATTATCGTTCAAAGTATAAGATAAGAACTGTTGGCCAGAAAATTAAATTATCGTTACGTTAATGATCTCTTGGCCTGGCTTTGCGTCTTGCTATTTTCGCAGTCAAGTTCTTGCTTAATTTTCTCTAGTGATGAAATTGTTGCTAAGTTGGGTGGGAGGTTCTTGCATTACCTCGCGGTTCTAGGAATTTAAAAAGTTTATCGCTGCCTCTTGTGCGCAACTCTCTAGATAATTGTAAGTACGATTCACTGTCCGTATATCAACAATGCTATGAATGATTTTATACATCATTATCATACGAGACATCTTCCTTCTCTTTTCTCGAGGCTCTAATTCTATTTTTTATCATAGATGTAACACTTAAAGTGTAATGATAATCTCCTCTACAAAAGCGGGCCGCAGATCTTTGTACCAGGGATCTCATAATCTTCTCTTACGGCGGCCTAACGTAATGCAACTCGGAATTTGCTAAAACCTCGAACTTGAAGGATTTACGTGTGAACAAAGAAAAATATTAACAAACACACACATTCTGAAGCCGGCTGTCAATATCTGATTGCAGGGACGGCGCAAACGGGGACGTTTTTACCAAAAAAAGTTTTGCCTAGTTACTTCTCGCTCCGCCTACCCTGGTTCCAGAGGGGCTCAGGTACGAATATACGGTAATGTGCCGCGATCGAAAGAGTTTTGATTCCCCGAAGGAGTTTTGTTTTGCGTGACGACCGTTGTCGTGCTGAAATCAATGATTTCAGCTGGTCTCGCTTCGCTCGCCCGACGATTTCGAGCCTCTGGTATCCAGGGTACGCTCCGCCGTCCCTGGTTTGACATAATGCAGTTGGATAACGCGCAAAGCTGCACATTCTTCATTTCATAAGCTTTACAGAACTGAGACATACTCGCGAAGGTATGTACCGTAATCTAGCTGTCATTCTTCGAAAACTAGCTGTGAGATATTAAAGCTGCTGCTTAATAGTGGAAAACTAGATATAATTTTCTAACAATTACTTGTTCATTGGATCAGCACGGACGGAGTTGGTTTGAAGGGTTTACTGCCGATCATAAAATCTTATGAAGTTTGAGAATTATATTAGTCTGTTCTGGTACTGAGTGTACTTACTCTATTACAGTTGGAGCTGGAGGTTTGACTGGCTTTTGTCTGTTTCGTAGCCTTTCCTTCGGGTATCCAGCAGCGATGTCCAGAATAGAAACACCGAGAAAAAGTGCAAAAAGTATGGCTAATCTGATCATAGTTGCTACCAAATTATAACTTTTAGTAGCACAAAACAACTATACGCTGCCTTGTATCACTGTTTCACTGTCTGAAGTCTTAATATTCAAACCAGTCACGGTTCCTTACTGCCGCAACTCCTCTAGGCCTTGATCTTTTCACTTCTGTTCAGTATGGCTATCAAAGTAATACAGTAAGACTGATTTCAATCTAATTATGGGAGGTGATTAGGCTATCAATCTCCCGAGAATCACAAAGGCATGCGATAGTAACCCATCGAAAGATTACTACCCTGGGTGTCCAGAGGCTTGTCATCTCTCGGCGTGTCTGGGTTTATTTTGGAGGCCCTGTAGAGAGAAAGTGGAAACTCTGGCATTACATATACAGCGGCTGAAACCTACTGGTCATCTGGACACGCAAAGGTTGAAATTCTTTACAAGCTAACTAACATTTACATTCCTAGTTGTTAAACAAGGACTATCTCATGGGAAAAAGTGACTGTCCGACTAGGTTAAAGGAGCTCATTCAACCAAGATGCATTGCGAGCTCAAATTTCTCGATCGGCCATTTTCGGGGCCCCCGATAATGGCTCTGGAGAGCTTCTTGAAACAAATCCTATTCCATCGGTCTCACAGGGGCATACCAGTTGATTACTTATAGGGGAAAATGTTCCTTATTTATTAGCTTTTGTGTTCAGTCATATATTTCCGAATTTTCACCTGCCAGGGGAAATATTGAACGTACTCTGGAGTCGCCTTTGGTCAGTGAAATTATTACTAGAGCCTGTGCTGGAGTTAGCCGACTGGTTGATCGTAATTCCTACAGTTTATCCAACCAGGGCCTTTCTACATTGGCTTGATCGGCCCGCAGACCTAAATGACAAGAAATTTAAAGGTCACTGAGAAGAGCTGAGCCTTTTGCTTATCATTATCGGACACTTACAACATTTAAAGCAAATTGCTTTGACTGAAGACTCGAGTACGCGGTACACGCGCGGTACATGCAAGATTACAAATCTCGCAGTTTCTCTCTTAGTCTTATAGTCTGATTTTCGCTCAATGTACATGGACAACGCTGAGACAATTAAAGTAAGTAAAAGTGAAATCGGTTGTGTTGATATCTGCATGAGCGGCTGTAAAGTGGAAACCTATTATATATATGTTTCTTTGCTGATGAATATAAAACTTCAAGTTCAATCAAGTGCCGCTGGCGCTCAGAAAACTGATTGATCGAATTTTTTTACCCAGTATATCCAATGTACGATTAACGGAAGTCAAGGGGCTTTTAAAATGACACAAACCGGCTGAAATTCAGGCTAACAAACAATAACATTTATACGGATTCGATTCCTCAAATTTGATTTAAAATTTGCATATTAACATTGGCGAGTCAAAATGTGGTGTGGAGAACGCACGGACCTTGAACACAAATAGAATGTGGCAAACAATATAGTACTTCAACATTTCAAACCAGCATTTTGGCAGGGACAACCTAGCTCCTTTCTTTCGACTACACGTTCTTGCATGCACAAGCCTAGAAAGGAAAGAACTCTAAATGTATAACGCTATCCTAGAATTGATTAATTTCCTTGCCACACGATCTGCATCGCTGGAACTTGGTCCAGAAGTTGGACAAGTTGGTTCGCTAGATCGAGCATGAGATCGATGGCTAGCATCACGTCGAGGAATTTTGATCGAAGAACCGTAGTAATTCCGCTCATTCTATTATATTTCTTCAAGTATAAAGGCAATAGATCTCCCCGCCGATCTCGGCCATTCAGTTCAACTCGTAAACTCTATTTATAAACAGCCCGATATCACATTTTCTGATTGGCAGCTGTCCGATTTCAAGTAGTTTCCCGTATGAAAACAATAACAGTGACTCGCAATGCATCTTGGTTGAATGAGCTCCTTTAAAGTCTGCGGTTCAATATTTGCGAGTCTAGAACGGTGTACGGCGGCAAATTAGAGCCCTGTCACAAATAAGATAAAGTGTTTCGTGCGCAGCGAACTAAGGCTTTTAACATCTCTAATTCCTCATCCTGGTTACTATAGTTACGCACGAGTGGGCTTGCATACACTTGACGCGCAGTGATACGGGTGGATATAATCTATGCGCTTGTAACGTTTATGAGCCAAAGATGTCCAGGACGTGCGCACTCTTCGTCTCGCAAACTTATTTTGTTCCGGGTATTATCTAACACCATAAAGGAGCCCATTACTGCTCCAGATGTATCACCCGCCTTTTTTGAGGCGCATTGTGCTACACCCGTTAATGTATCATCAGGCCTGGTCCAACAAGCCTCCTATGCAGCCGTCCTTTGTGTCGCTCCCCTTGTGGAGAGGGGGTGGGGAGGGAGAGCGACACAAAGAACGGTTGTATAGGAGGCTAGCTCCAACCAGCCATTTTTTTTATACTTAGAATGAGTTGAATGACTGCATGGAAAAGTTATCGGCATATTTCAGGACTTGAAACCTTTTGAAATGGTGATTCGCCGTATGTAAAATGATCTACTTTTGTTCGTGTGTTCCTCTACCACAACGCGGCGAGACTAATGAGCATTCATTCTTTTAGAACCATCCGTATAAAAGGTATAGGGTTGTGCGGCACGATTAAATACCAGGAGACTTTCTGTATAGTTGACTTGCTGGATATAGATAGTTGTTAAAATGGCTCTCAAGAGTTTGGTTTACAGCCTTAATTCCTTCACATCAATCCGTTCTATGATAACAGTCGGCCTACAATTGTAATCTGCACCGTTTTGCCACAATTTCAATTCTTTCGAAGAGTGCCGAGTTTCCGGTTCCTGATTTTTAAGTTTAAAGATAGTAACATATTTCGATGTAACTTTGATAATCTGTTTAAAAAAAGATAAGCCTTCTCAACTAGCATACCAACGGATAAACCGGGACAGATTATCTAGCATCCTTCTCGTCGACGCACGCTATGGCTGAGCCTTAGGACTGTAGTCATGGTAACATATCAGAACTAGCCGAACACATTTAAAAATGCACAAGCTTAATGTGATTAAACAGATACAGATACTGATGGAATAGTGTGAGATTTTCATTTCAGCGCATGGCTTTTGCAAACTCCAGAAACCCAAGTATTGAAGTCGATGGCGTACCACATACTGACTCAAAGTCGATTGCTGAAGTGTTAAATAATCATTTTTCAACAGTAGGATCTAAATTGGCTGCTAAAATAAAAGCAAGCCTTGATTTTTTCTATCCACGACCCCCTTCTGGTGAATCTATCGCTAGGTCTCGAAACTTTGTCTTCATTCCAGTTGAAGAAAATTTTGTGCATAGACAACTAAAAATGCTCAAGATAAATAAATCAATTGGCCTTGATCGCATTAGCGCCAGACTGCTGATAGACTCTGCAAGCGTCATAACTCCTACTTTGACCAATATATTCAATCGCTCACTTGAGTCTTCTACATTCCCTTCTATCTGGAAATTTGGTAAAGTAACAGCTCTCTTCAAATCTGGTGATCGAAGCTACGCCAACAATTACAGGCCGATTACAATCCTACCGGCAGTTAGTAAGATCCTTGAGAAGGCAGTCCATGTACAAGTATATAATTACCTTATGGAAGAAAAGATCCTTACACCGAGGCAGTTTGGCTTCAGACCTAAACTCTCAACAGAGATCGCTCTTACTCATTTCACCGATACTATCCTTGGGAATATGGACAGTGGTCTAGTAACCGGTGCTGTTTTCCTGGACTTGTCAAAAGCGTTTGACACTGCTGACCATACTATTCTCTTCAATAAACTAGTAACAGCTGGCTTTTCTGACACAAGTGTGAACTGGTTCAAGTCCTATCTATCTAACAGAAGCCAAATCACCAACTTGGCAAATGTCTCTTCCTCTCCCAAGAAAGTTCCTGTCGGAGTTCCTCACGGAAGCGTCTTAGGACCACTACTATTTCTTGTTTGTGTAAATAACTTACCCTCATGTGTTAATTACTGCGAGGTGTCCCTCTACGCTGACGATACAGTAATTTACTGCTCTTCGACTAATGCCCAGGAACTTAAAGATAAATTGAACGCTGATCTTCTGTCCATATGTCAATGGTTTAACAGCAATCTCTTGACACTGAATACATCTAAATGCAAGTTCGTAATTTACGGCAGCGCACGCAAGCTCAAGGATTTCAGAGAGGTTTCACTGACCATAAATGGCTCTGCTCTTGACCGAACTGACTCTTTTAAATATTTAGGAGTGACAGTCAGTCAGAACATGAGTTGGTCAGACACGTGGATAGAGTCAGTAATAAAGTCAATCAACGTCTTGGCATCATCCGCCGGGTAAAGCATTTGCTGCCCTTGCATGCGCGGCTAACTCTCTATAAATCTCTTGTCTTTCCCTTACTTGACTATGCCGATATTGTCTGGGGAGATAAGAATAATACCGTCCTCATGGATCACCTTCAAGTTCTTCAGAATAATGCTGCTCGACTTATGCTCGACTTTCCCTCAAGCTCTTCTGCATCTCAAGTACTCGAACTATTAAACTGGAAACCACTGTACCTTCGACGGCGCTATCATCGCTGTATTACTATCTTCAAATGCTTAAATAGCATGGTGGACTTCAACTTTAAATTAAAGAAGAATCACGACTTTCATACATATAATACACGCCGTCAGCACAATCTACATTTACCATTCGCACGTAGGAATTGGGGACAGCAGAAGTTTACCTACCATGCACTATTAGACTGGAACTCTTTAGACTCTGAAGTTATACAATCAACTACATTATCAATTTTTTAAATCTTACTGGCACATAACTTAATTTCATAATAATTCTTGTTCTATTTTATTTCAACCATTTATCTTTTCTGTTTCCCATATATTAGTGAAATATATATTTTTAATACAGGACCTCCCTGAAAATCACAAATTGTGAGTGGAGCTTTCCTGTCAAAATATTATTATTATTATTATTATTAAGCGAGCTCGCTACTCTTTAGAATACATGACGTCATATTGAGCGCGGACAGTACGCACACCTATGAGCAAACTATCCAATCGGAGCACTCGAAAGGTTTCTCGATGACTGACTGACCAATAAGAACACTCGGAAATTTTCCGAGGTGTCAGTGTCGTCCAAAGGCTGAGTTTCCGAAGATGTAAACACAGGAAACCCAAACGTACTCGTGGTCGCGTCCTTGGGCAGGGACGTTTATAAGCCGTTGGCCTTGTCTCCTTCTACTTCTAATCAGTATTTGAAGGAGACGTGAAAGAACCTGTTGTACTACTCGAAAAAGAGCAGGGAATCGTTACCCGGTACAGCGAGCAGCGTGGCCATTGCACTAACCACACACTCAACATTGTAAACTGCATGGCAGCTATTAGCGCGTAAGCAGTCCGAAAGAATTCACTGACGGGATATGTCAGAAAAAAGTAAAGTGCCATGAGACTGTGGTGATATGGCGCTATAGAAATATGGCCCGGCATTATTATTATATCTATAAATTTTATATTTCAGCCAACTCAAAGCTCATTATTTCTTTGGTACTTATTCACTATATACTGCAAGGCTGATCGACGACTGTACGATGTTATTTATTGTACTGAGTGGAGAGCCGGACGCGAAAATATTTGGCTCTCGAGGTCGCCATATGGTGTCAAAGCAACTTAGCCTAACGAAGCATTAAACCACCCGGGGGGTGGGGGCTCCCTTATGTGAGGGGTACATGGATGCTCGTCGTACCTTTTAGGGGTCAAAATCAGGAGTTTGGTACCACTTAGGGTATCCACGATCAAACACAGACATTTCTATGTAAAGCGGTACCTTTTAGGGTCCGGTGTCACCGAATGCTAGAGAATGACAGCGCTTTTGAAAACAACAAGGAAGAATGTGCTTGATGATACAACATCAAGTAATAGCAATAAAAGGCATCGAAAGTTTAAAATGTTGGATTTTTTTTATCAGTATACCTTTTAGGAGTTAAAATAAGCTTGAGCCACGCCCATTTTAGTACCTCTTAGGGGTCAAATTGAAAATGCCCGACGAGCATCCCTACCCCTTTTATATGGGAGTCCCCCTCTCGGGCATTAAACAGAAACAGAAACGTACGGACCGAGCACAAATTGACCGAGAGCCAAACAGTTTTCCAGGTCGGCCCAACCGTTAACTCGGCCAATGACCACTTCCAAATGCCAAAACAAGAAGCAACAAATCCAGCAGTGCCGCCGGACGACTTTTTTCGGCCCGCTCACACCAAACACATACAGCTCCATCACGTGACGTTTGTAAACGCTGATAGTGTGAAAGGAAAGAGCGTGCGGGGCGTACGGTTATATGATATAAATAGAAGATATGCCATGCATATGGCCGCCGCCACGGTCGTTATCTTCGAGATACACGAGTGAGTGCAGCCCAACGAGTTTATTAAGACAAAGACAAAACCGTATCTCCAAGCTGCATGCATGCGGCTTCCGGGAAAGAATACTACTTTTTCGCAGTTAAAGGCTACTGTTTTAAACAGTTTATTTTACCAACGCCGGTGTACCCGACCAATAGGATATTTCGTCAGTTGGGTCAGTTAAAAAAAATACTTCACCCAGTTTTAATTTTATCAGAGAATTACCACAGGCAGCACAAGCTCTGTATCTGCACTATGTGACTACAGTTTTGCCGTATCCGGATATCGTTTCTTAGAAAAAAATGAAAAAAATAAAGTATTGAACTTTGAAGAACTTGTCTTGTGCTATCAAGTCTTTAAGTTTAGCTCTCTGGGACCTGTTTTAGTACGTTTTCTAGCTCGCTCTTTTTCTTGTTTACTCTGTACTATATATATATATATATATATATATATATATATATATATATATATATATATATATACAGTCGTTGCCGTTAATGTTGTCCTAGACATATCCACATATTGATTTATAGCCTTTGTTCAGTTCGCACCTTTTACATAAAGAACGGTAATCAGCAGTGAACGCGCCCTTTGTATTTGGTCACAAAGAGCCACGGTGGTCTAATGGTTAACGCTCTTACCAGTACCAGTTCGAAGCCCCGAGTTCAAGTATCAGTATTGGCATCGTATTTTTTTTTTCTTGTCTTTTTGTTTTGTTTACATATGTTTCTTTTTGCAGTTTCTTTTTTTATATTGGATAAGAACGGACGATGTAGCTAAAATAATACTTTCAACCTGAAACGGTCTCAACTTTTCCCAGACTTTCAAAGTAGATAATTATACCAGCACTGACTGAGTACGCCCAAATTACGCTATTTTCGTTTAGAACGGTGTAGCGATTCTGTTGATGGTTGTGGGTTTGAAAAAGCGTAATTAGTTTTTCTTACACTGTGCCGGCTTACATGTATATACCAGAAACAGTTTTGAAAATGCTAGATACCCACTGATTCAAAGTATTATATCTTTGTTTAGAAGTAGGAAGCGATTTTAGCAAGTGTTATTAATTTCATTCGTACTGATTTTCTGAACTTAGGCAGACTGGGCGAGCGACCTCATTTTTTTCTCTCGAGATTTCGAAAACATCGGCCGCGAGACACGGAGCGGACAGTTTTGAAAATATCCGGTAGTCCAGAAATTGTCCAGAATTCTCTTTGAAACCCATAGTAATGCTTGCATAAGTTGACGAAGCTTTTTTCTTTGTGAAGGAAAAGAACTCACATGGAATTAAAGCCGTGTACTCGGCGTAAGGTTTACGAGTGTTTGACAAACGATAACAAACTTTTGAAGCTACGCCATGGACGATGTCGATGATCAAAATACTACATTCCCTGCGGCAGTCGAAGCTTTTGCAAAATAAATGTTCGAACATCCCTTAATAAAATATATGTGGATCATAGGTGTCCTCGTCATTTCAAAGGTTAAAAAGAACTCCGTTCTTGTTGTCACGTTTGAAATAAAAGCTTTTAAGGGAATTCAGTCAGAAAAAAAGGGAAAAAGAAATGAAAAAAATCTTCGCAGTAACAAAAATGCCAATACTGAGACTTGAACTCGGGGCTTTCGAACTGGTAAGCAAGAGCGTTAACCATTAGACCACCGTGGCTCTTTGTTACCAAATACAAAGGGCGCGTTCTCGGATGATTACCGTTCTTTGTGTAAAAGGTGCGAACTGAACAAAGGCTATAAATCCATATGTGCATATGTCCAGGACAACATTAACGGCAACGACTGTATATATATATATATATATATTCAAACACTTGATAGGGGACCGGCCATTTATTAGAGGGGGGGGGGGGGGGGGGGGGGGGGGCTGGTGCAAATGGGGAGGGGGTCATACCTTTTTGTGCACCAAATAATGGGGGGCTGCACAAAATTCTGCAACCATTTCTGAGGGGCCATGTAATTTTTGTTCATTCCACTTTCCTTTCTACTAAAGAAAACAGTCCTGAAGGGATCAACCACAATCAAATTTATTATCAAAAATGATATCCCCCCCCCCCCCCCCCCCCCTCTAATAAATGGCCGGTCCCTAGCACAAGACAAGTTCTTCAAAGTTTACTATTTTATTGTTTTAATATTTTTCTAGAACCTAATAATCTGTAACGGGAAAACTGTATTAGTCACACAGTGCAGATACAGAGCTTGGGCTGCCGGTGGTATTACCGCTTAACAGAGAGAAAACCTAAAAATATTCTGGTTTCCGTTCCCCTTTTTGCCTTAGTCGAAAAAATAACGTTTCTTCCTTTCAAAATTAGAAGCTTACATCGTAAGAAAAGGCATTCTGGGTTTTAGTGCAGAAACCGCTGACTCAAATTTGTATTTGTGTAGTTTCTTCACTTTGCCTTCCATGTCACTAAACTAAAGTGCTTGCTATTCCTCCATATAGTGCCTTGAAGGTGTTTGGAGTTGGCGGTACTGTTTTCCCGGCTTGCCAGTGAATTGCTATGGCCCTAGAGAAGATCACTCACTTCTTCGACCCGCTCAGACGTCAGCCAGAAAATAACATTCTACAGAAGTTAAGAGAAAGGCTCGTGGTCGTCTCTGGGACTGCTGAATCAGATGGTGAGTTCAAGGAAAGCTTGACGAATTATTTAACTGAATCTCGTTGAATTTAAAGCTTAAGTAATTTGAGTAATTGAGTATAAAAGTTATATTTTTCTCGTTGTCGTTTCAATTTCAGGAAGTGAAATGTCCAGGGAAGATTTCATGACATTTTTACATGAGCTTTTTCTCGGTATTGGAAGTTTCCAGTTTAGTTTGAAAGACGGAGAGGCTGATGAAATTCTTGAACAGTTGAACTGTGGCTTGGTAAGCATGTTCATGTAGGATGTCGTTTTACTTTGACTTGACGTTTAGTTACATTTGTATATATAGTAAGCTTAAATCTACATGTATTTAAAACACCTTGCAAATTTATATATACAGTGTGCATCATAAGAACATGGCTCCTAAAAATAAAAGAGCAAAAAAGGGGAAATTGCAGAATTCACCAAAAAATGTTTATACCTGATCAACATAATACAGATCCCATGACTCGTGTGATATCCTTGATATTATATGATCTGCTTGACTGATATTCATTACACAATTGATACATTTGATAAGCTTGATATGTGGGCCATCCTGTACCACTCGAAGCGAGCCACAGCATTAATTGGCTTACCCAACAATACAAAACACCCTGACCTTTAGAATGTGCAGTACGAAAACAATAGAGCTACAGTATAATGGGTGCAATCAGAATACAGATCTTGAGCGGCACAGGATTAATGTGATAGGTGATATACATGATTTGTGATACATTTGCTATAATTGATATGCGATACGTGTGATACTGACATTTGGTATGCTTGATACAGGATATGTACAATTTGTGTGATACATTTGGTACAATTACCGGTAATATGTGATAAGTGTGATACATTTGATAAGCTTGATACATGATATGCACGATTTGTGATACATTTGGTACAATTGATATGCGATACATGTACATGTGACACATTTGATAAGCTTGATAAATGCAATATGCATGAGTCATGTGATACATTTGGTATGTGCAATATCACTGATATGCTTGATACACATGATAAAACCTAACCCAAGCAGAAACACTAACCCGAACCGTAAAACATACATGTACCCACCACACACGAGAGCTATCAGCTTAGCCAATGGGCATGAGAGGTTGTTTGCTATATTAAGCTGTAAGCTCAAGTGCTGTTTCACCAGTGAATTTCACTAAGTTAAGTACCTATATATGTGACTATTTATTACTTCTATCGACGTCACCATTTTGAAATCATGTGAGAGCGCTGCAGTGTATTTTTATTGGTGAATAGATAATATGCCAAGCTAAGCTGTTACGTAACCTGAGTATCTTCAGGGCACACAGTGAGTTTCTCACCTCAACAAACTAAACATATCAAACATGGACAATTGAAATGAAAAACTTGCTGAAATTCTCAGCACACAAGAGCTACATGTATCAGCTTAGCAAAATAATGACCTCTCATAGCTGATAGCTCTTGTGTGTGGCAGACTAAAGGCCAAACAAATATTAAATGTTTCTGGTAACAAGCTGAACAAAATACATGTAGGTAAAATGTAGATTGGGAAATAATTTCACATTGAGGTTTTTTTTCTTGCTTTATGCTTTTTATGTTTATTTTATATGTTTCAAGTCTTAGGAAATAGCAATAAAAAGTTGGGAGGTCCACATGAAAAAATCAAGGTCACTCAGGTTAACATAAACACAAGATTTTTATTTTGTTTGGCCTAACCACTCCGAAACAACTTAGTTCCCAAGTAAATGAGTTCTTGCCCACATAAATGACAAGTTCTTATTCACTGTCTCACTCACCTACAATGTAGGGCTAGGGTTCTCAGGTAAACACAATAATTATTGATACAATCCTTAAAAGTTGCATCCAAAGAGTTTTGAAGTGAAACCCAATGATTTTGATGGGAAATTAAGCTTTATTTTTCTGTATCATAGTTTTGTGGCCACCATATTGGTGTCCCAGAGATCTAGAGTGACATCAACATTGTGGCTGCAGACAAAATTAAACAAAATTGTCAATGTGACATATCCATTGGCCCACATCTGCATCAGGAAATATTCTAGTGAATACGGTTATAAATGTATTATTAAGTCATGGTTATGCACATTTGATCATTTTATTAAATTTGCACAATATAAATTAATAAATTAGTAGTAGTAGCAGTATATTTTTGCTAGTTTTACAAGGACCAAACATTTTTATTTAATTCCATCAAATAATGCAAACCAATTTTGTGATAGAGGATTGTGATGATGTACCCTCATTACATGTAAGTAGATGTGTTAACATAAGCTTATTATTTCATTCTTTAGGAAGGACATAGTTATGATCATGACATTTTTATAGCATGTTGGAATTATTGGTTAAGAGACGTAAGTACTTACTAGGCATTCATAATATGTTTTACTATGTTTTACCGTGTACATAATTCTGAAACTGACTATAGCCACTTAGGAAAATAAATATTTGGCACATTGTGCACAGGATAAAGGGGCTATGTCATGGTACTGCGCATGATTCGAGTAATCGATCGTTTAGTAGCTGTTAATTGATACAAACAGTTAAACTTCTCTCCCTCAATGCTTGATTGAAAATATTTTCAATATTTTCCATGGAGACTGTTTATATACACTATTTCTTAGTCATTTTTGCATATTTGCATTTATTTTAAGCATCCCACATGGCCAAGAGGTTCGTTAGTTCATATCAAAATCGGTGGAATTAGCTATTTCCGGCCCGGAAGAACGAATGTAAAGTCTTACCGTGACACAGCCCCTTTAATATTATTGTCATGCTGAAAGTAAAACTACACAAAATTATATGTATAATTACATAGGTTCCATCTTACGTAAATAGATACAGGGTGGGTGGCCGTGCTTTATGGGATTTACAAACTCAAGAGTTTGTAAATCTCATAAAGCATGGACACAAATTCTGTATCTGACTAATATCAAACATCTAGATGTATAGAGTTATGTTTTCAGTTATTTTGGCGATACGACTTATTTTGGCCAAGTTTACGTAAAAGTTTATGTAAATCAGGACGAAATCATCAGATTTACAGATCACTTATCGCTCAGTGATTTTCTTTGTTTTTGCTTCATGAATTATAAATGAGTTTGATAAATGTAGTTACACATTCCTACTTGTCTTTCAACATAATATATGTCCTGTGCTGCCAATTGAAGGCTTTCTGGAGGTACACGTAAAGGTACATTCTTTTATTCTCCAACAGCAAATAAGTTACAAGCCATCCATGGTGGTAGTCGATGTACAGAATGATTTCATCTCAGGTTCACTAGCACTCAAACACTGTCCTGCTGGAAATGAAGGGTATGACGTAGTCCCTGTCATTAACAACATTCTACAGGAAGGATTCTTCGACATTATTGCATACACTAAAGATTGGCATCCAGCCAGTCACTGCTCTTTTATTGACAATGTAGGACTGTATCCTATTCATTCCACAAGCCCATTGACTGCATCTGAGGCCAAAGTATTTGATACTGTCATCTATGCAAATCCAAAGCCCATGAAACAAAAGTTATGGCCAGTACATTGTGTAGAAGAAAGTTGGGGAGCAGAACTACATACAAAACTAAAGGTACAATGTATATTCATAATATTGACTTGCATATACTCAATATACATATTGTTAGACAGTTCAGTGTAATATGGCAGGATATTTTTAGGAGTCAAAATACAAATTGGTGAGTAAAAATATCTGCCATACCACACACTAAACCGTCCAATAATTTATTATCCATTTTTTTTCTGTTCAAATAAAAGTAGGTGAGTTTTGTAGAGTACAAATAACTATTGTACAATACCACAGGATATTTGTACTCGTCTTAGATGTTATTTGGACTGCACTGGGTGCAGTTGCATTACAATGTTGGTTATTTAACACATTTTATAAGTATATTGTGGCATGCTCTGTAAATCCTGGTTTCCACTAGTGATGAAAGCATAAGCACAATATGCAGTCATACATTTGTAAAAAAATGTTTACCTCCTGGCATTATGATAGTTACTCAACATTTTAATGCATGTGCATATTCCGTTAGTTAGCTGTGGCTCTGTTGTGCTTCTCTTTAAAACAATCATATCTCCAATTGTAGACATTTTTCAGTGATATGATTTGGCGTATTATTCTTATGAAAGATTGAAGTTTAATAAAATCGTCTGGAGCGGATTTTTAGAGAAGCTGAAATTAGTAGAGTTTCGAGTCCGAGTTTCGATGGTTGACATTAGAGGACAATTATAATAGGATTATCATTGAATCTTAATGCATTCACACCTAATAATAGTGATTATAATCCGATCATAATTTAATATTTCAAACAACCTCCAGGGGGAGTGGCTAATGGTCGTGGGTAGAATGTCGTGAGTAGAACGTCGTGGTCAGAAAGTGGATACTTTTCAGAGATTCAACACATACAATGTACATGTAGCACTACAGCCTCCCGGTTAGCTCAGTGGTTAAGCGCCGGTCAGTTGTGCGGGAGGTCGCGGGTTCAAACCCCGGCCGGACCAACACTCAGGGTATTAAAACAACTGAGTAGAAGGTGCTGCCTTTGTAAAACAATTTCGTTCACGAGCTGCAAATGGGTAGACCTTCACGTCTTCTCGGATAAGGACGTTAAATCGTAGGCCCATCAGTGGATGAAGATATGCCACTGATTAATCCATTATTATTATTATTACTATTACAGTCTATATATAAGACAACAACAAACCGCAAAACTAGTAATTTTACTAAATAGTAAGAGATTATTGCGCATCAATGAAAGTACGGGGAGACTAAGGGGGAGGTAGGCGGATGATAACCAGAGTTCGGGGAGGGGAGGTTGCGTTAGTTGTCATTAACCCTTTCACTCCCGTGGGGTTTTGACTGATTTTTGGCTCTTTCTAGACTGCAAAGAACCCTCCCCCCCTAAGTAAACTGTAGTCATTGTTACCATGGAATTTTCATCTGACCAACAATACTGGGGGCTCAAAGTTTTTTGTCGGCCATTTTGGATACGTTGACGTCGCATTGCTACGGAGCTGGAGGGAAGTTTGTTTGGGGGAAAACAGAATTTAAGGCTTTTGAATGCATTTTTTTTTCATTTTTAGAGTGCTGGAGGACATCATTATGCACTAGTCAATTGAAACCCCGGCCCCCCGACCCCCGGGACATAGTGGGGCATTAACGGGGACATGGCCGTGGAATAACGCACATTTAATGCTGCATTTTTCCGGTGGAACGGGGAAAGTAACGATTTGCAAAATTTGCGGGGATTTTAGCGGTGGTTGTAACGCCAGCCACGACAGAGCGGGGCTCGGCCGAGCATCAACAAGTGTATCAAACATGGCGGAAGCTATGGACACGCAAAAATCGTAGCTAATTTAAACAGGTTCTGGGTGTTTCCATCAGAGGCAGTGTTTATACTGAGTTAAGTCACGGGTAGTTGATCAGGAAGTGTTTATTATTAAACACTTTGTTATTTGCAACAACAAAGCCGGTTTTGTTAAAGTTTGCGTCATGGCAAAATATCAGATTAAGTAATGATTCGTGTAACAAGTACGACACCGAACGGCATTCAGATGGCAAGGTGTTAATTATGTATTGTGAAAATTCTTGATCTGATTGGTTGAATCGCCTTAAAGGTTAGGAAGACGTTTAATTTCCTCCAATTTTTCAAACTATTAACTACGATTTGCACTGCGGTTCCAAATGTCGTTTTTAAAGCAAATCGTATATTCGGAACCTTATCAATCGTGCCTGTTTCGTAGCTATTGTTTTTGGCTGTTCCATACTACTTTTATTTCAGAATAATCATAATTATCACCCATTGTTTTCGTAGTCTAAAACACAGACAAATCACATGTGAGGGAGGCTCAATGCCACATAACAATGGATTTTGTCGTACTTTTTACACGGATCATTACTTAAATATATTTAAACGCAGCTGCATGACATTTCCTTTATATTCCTTTGTCGCATTGGTGTTTTTTGTTGACAGACAACGGTTTCTGATAAACAAGACAATGGTCGAGACTGTAAAAGTGCGGAAAGCATGTATAGTAATAGAAAATGTACAGGGGCAGATCCAGGATTTTGTGAAAGGGGGGTTTGTAAAAGGATTTTTTTTTAAATCTAGAGATTTAAAATTGAATTTACAGTGATTTACAGGAATCATAGTGGGTGTTGCAACCCCCGAAACCCCTCCTCTGCATCCGCTAGTGATGTGCTTCAGAAAATGTATTTTTTTTCAAATAATGGAGCAACAGATTGAAGCTTATGTATATTCAATTTATCAATGCCTCCTCCCAATTGAAAATTCTGAAGCACATACCGGGGCTATAGGGGCGGGTATTGTAACAGCCAACTGTCTCCGATGGGCGGGGAAAAGGTCAAAATGTAACACTGTATAAATGTTACATTCCCCGCTATGTCCCGGGGGTCGGGGGGCCGGAGTTTCAATTGACTAGTACATTAAGTCTGATGAGAGCTTGAATCAGTACTTTCTCGAAGAACTGAGTCTGTGCCTGCTATTGTGATAGAGAAAGAGCCTCATTTTCCACTCGTGAATGGGCCAGGACGTCTTCTGTCACTTTAGCGTGAGCTTTATAAATGGAGGTCTGGAGCCACTTATCATAGCTTCTTTGGAATATTGGACAACATTTACTTGCCATTGATTCCAATATGAAGCTATTAGGTCGAAATGGCTTTAGACTTAGTATATATTTTGAAGAATGAAGATGGGGGAAGGGCCATGCCGCTGTTTGGAAGGATTTCCCAGCATGCTTTGCGGTCGTTATGGATGAATTTAGCTTGCCGTGAAGTGCTTGTGGACAGAATGGCTTGGTTCTGGGCAAGTTTAGGTGTTGGGAGACAGAAAGTGAGGTTAGTGCAAACATGAAACTCTAAATGTTATGTGAAATATGCATTTTTGAGAGAAAATGTATAATCTGAGGAGAAATAATTATTTTTGAAAGTGCTATTTTAGTCTTTTTTTCTGAAATGAAATAATGTCAACTATAGTTAACTTATGCAAAGAAAGGAGGATTTAGATGAAATTATTCATTTTTAATATGCCTAATGCAGTTCAATAGGATCATTGGTCTATACATTAAAGTGTGTGGGAATCTCAGGGCATTGCTCTTTGAACTTAGTCAGATTTAAACCCTCAAAGCAAGTAACCAGTAATAGTGCCATATGGCACTCTTGGGAGTGAAAGGGTTAAATGACTTAATTAGATGATATCACTGGACAGGTTAATAGAACGTGCTTCTGATAGTATACAATATGTATTTGGGGAGGGGTGGGTCATATTTGTTGTGAATGAAAGCAATCAAATCGCTCATCGCCGTAGCCTGAAATACAGCCTCCTCCTCAGCTTGGAGCTAGCCGATTTTACGCTATCATCGCCTGATCGAACTCGTAAGCCCTGAGGAATATTAAAATTTGAAGCTCAAGTTTTCAATCTGCCGTAAAACTGGTGTATCATTTGCTGGCTTTGAGTCTTCTGGGCCGATTGCAATGTATAGTCTACTGAGCACGAAGTAATACCCGGAGAGTAATAAAATAAACAAGTTTTAGTTGTAATAATGGACACAATCGAGGACACAATTTCTTCGGTCAAATTGCAATTTACATGGCTTTTGGTTGGTAAGGGTCTCGTAAAGATTTTCGACTAAATCAACTTCAAAGGTTTTCGTCGCACTCGATGTCTAATGTACACGGTATGAAACACAACAAATTTGCATATTTTGGCTCCGTTCATGTGTTCACGCACGACCGCTAAAACTGTGAAAATTCCAGATTCAATCAAACCCGTTAATCAAAACACAAATGAGTGATTTTAGATCTACTTCAGATACATATAAACTGACATGCGACTGTTGGCGCGGTTTGGTGGCAGAGAGGTTTATTGTTTGCATCTTCCGATGTTTTCACGTTTTGTATCTCAGATTGTTTTCCGTGCATTTTAATAAACTTCTCTCTTAGCCAAACAAGCAAGCGGTGTCAGTGTGTTCTATGGGGGGAATTGCGTTACTTTGTGGATGCTTGTCATTCTCAAAGGGATTAATTGCTCATATAGAACACACCCTGTATAGTATTGCACATTTTTGCGTTCACTCTAGCCTCGTTCTACTCAATCTATAGTACATTTCTCATAGCATTGGTTATATTGCTTTTGATTAATTTTTACCCACCCGCCATCCCTATATAGTTTACGTAGACACGGATGGGTGGCAGAGAGGTTTATTGTTTGCATCTTCCGATGTTTTCACGTTTTGTATCTCGGATTGTTTTCCGTGCATTTTAATAAACTTCTCTCTTAGGGACTGACCATTTGAAAATTGATGGGAGGGGTACCGCAAATCCCCCCAAAAAAATCGAGCAGGCCGAATTTCCACAGAAAAAAGAGCGAACGAGCCAAAATCACCCCGAAAAAAAATCGAGCAAGGGTGAAACTTTGTTCATTAGCTGAAACAGGTTCAGCCAATGTTTAGTCTCCAGAACACAGGAAACCAGTGTTTTAGAGAGCAGTAAAATCTCAAAAAATTTGCCTCGGGCCTTTGCCCCTCGCAATATTTAAAGGCATTCTGCTTTTTTCTTCCATACGCAGGACGGTATATTATCTAAGCTCATAATCAAAGGCACATTCCCATAGGACAAATAATCACAGACTCGAAAACGAGGCTATCCCCGCATCGAGGATGCAACGTGCATTCTAGTTCGAAACGGACAATTTTGTCTCCAACGCATACTGAGAGGAATGAATGAGGATCACAGCAATGCTGAGAGGAACACTGCAATGCTCCATCCGCGACGCCATTTTGCTTTCCAGCGAAGCAACGATGCGGGGATAGCCTCGTTTTCGAGTAGCTAATTATATGTGCATAAATATTAAGAAGAGCCGATGTTGAGCACTTTTTCATTTTATATTTTTTTATTTGAGACTACGGAACAATGCAATATGATGCAGGAATTAACAGTATAATTTTAAGTATCCATCTAGGAAGGAGTGTGAGGTAGAGATTTCAAGAAGAATACATGTATATCAGGCATGTTTTCACAAAAGGAGCCTTAGAACCTAAGACCCCCTTTTGTGAAAACATGCCTGATATTGTGTGCCTTTAGCTTTAAAAGCCAATGACAGTTTAAGACTTTTCTGGCATTTCTATCCCATAATTGATCTCAAGGTATTTTATGTGGGGGTGAGGGGTGGAGAGGACTAGTTAAAACAAAATCGCAAAAAACCAACTGATGAAAACGTTGAAAAGTGAATTACCGGCTTTTAAAGCCAACAGGTACACATTAATTTACTTGTGTAACTTAAATTTCAAAGTAGCGCCATTTCTCGAGTTTTTAATGGATTTCGATGCACTACACGGCAGTACAACATTCTCTTCCTGTAGATTAAGTTTAATCTATGGAATTTTGCCGTATTTTGAGTAGAAATTATACCAGAAAATGTGTTTTTCTATCTCTCAAAGTTACTTGTGTAACCTAAATTTCAAAGTGGCGCCATTTCTCAAGCTTTTCATGGATTTCGATGCACTACACGGCAATACAACGTTCTTTTCCTGTAGATTAAGTGGATGCAATTTCGCCGTATTTTGAGTAGAAATACCAGAAAATGGCGTTTTTTAACCTCTAGCTCTCAAATAAAGACATTATGGGATAATCTCACACAAGTAAATTATGGGATAGAAAGACCAGAAAAGTCTTAAACTGTCATTTGACCTTTCAAGAAAAAGACAAAAAACGAGTTTAATACTGGCTTTTAAAGCTAAAGGCACACAAGATCAGGCATGTTTTCACAAAAGGGGGTCTTAGGTTCTAAGGCTCCTTTTGTGAAAACATGCCTGATATACAAAATTGTATATGTTTTCTACTAAACAAAGGTAATTAATGTACATGGAAAATACCATAAATCTAGAAACATTAAAATTGTGTAAAATGTTCTTGATGTAAAACCAAAATACTGAATGCCTTAAAAAAATATTGTGCAAGGTCCGACGCCATAAAAAAAATTATTGCAGCAGTAGGAGTCCTAAAAAAAATTTCGAGCAAAAAAAAATCCGGGTAACCCCCCCCCCATCAATTTTCAAATCGTCCGTCCCTTAGCCAAACAAGCAAGCGGTGTCAGTGTGTTCTATGGGGGATCGAAGTTGCATATTATGGCTCCGTTCATGTGTTCACGCACGACCGCTAAAACTGTGAAAGTTCCAGATTCAATCAAACCCGTTAATCAAAACATAAATGAGTGATTTTCGATCTACTTCAGATACATATAAACTGACATGCGACTGTATGAAATAACCCGTGGAAATAAGAACCAACGAGCGTCCATCAATGAGCAGAACGAGCGTGTTTGTGGTAATTTCAACTGAGATTTTAACAGCTTCGTTCCGACGTGATATTTTCACAGCTTCGCCATGGAGTATAAACGCTAACGCTCCGTATATAATAAAACTAGCTATATAATAATACTAGCTACCGCTTGCGGGTTCCAGGCCCGGGGGGGGGACTCCCATATAAAAGGGGTAGGGATGCTCGTCGGACATTTTCGATTTGACCCCTAAGAGGTACTAAAATGGGCGTGGCTCAAGCTTATTTTGACCCCTAAAAGAAAAGAAAAATGTAAATTGATAACAGCTTTTTTGTTCAATTGACACCCGACCCCTAAAAGGTACCGCTTTACATAGAAATGTCCGTGTTTGATGGTGGATACCCTAAGTGGTACCAAACTCCTGATTTTGACCCCTAAAAGGTACGAGGAGCATCCATGTACCCCTCACATAAGGGAGTCCCCCCCCCCCCCCCCCCCCCCCGGGGTTCCAGGGCAGTTGTCTTGGCATTTCTTCTTGCTCGGCTGGTTTTCGAATAATCGAAATATCTTATCAATTTCGACTAGATCAACGGAAATGTTGGCGGTGCCGTTTGGAAGCAACTCTGCCTCTATTTTACACTCGATGGAAATTTGATTCACTGCCTTTAGGGTCGCTATATATATATATTAATGGCGACTTTTGTCCCAACGGTATCTAGATATCTTTGATCTCCTTGATCTCCTCAGTTATATAAATTGTTCGGCTGTGGTTGTTTGGCTGTTCAACAATTGGCCGGTAACAAAATGAGCAGAAGACTGGGACCGAGTTTATCAGAATTACTCTAATTCTAAAATGAAGTTCATCACATGATAGATCATGTTGAAATTAGCATGTGTGCCAAGTTTGACGTGATTCAAGTGAATCTTGTCTGAATTATAAGCAATTGAAATTTCTTTGTCCCTCCAAAATTTTACAATGAATGTATGGTTTGGAGGGACAACGTTTGTATGGGAAAATTGACATATTTGATTCCTTCTAGCATAGTCAATATTGAGCCAAAGTTCACCAAACTTTCCAGACGAGCTAAGTTTGATCTGTTCTTTTGGAAAGTAATGCTTACTTTGACTAGTTATTAATTGAATTAGTTTTACTGACTCGGTTCCAGTCTCCCGCTCGTTTTGTTACCGGCTAATTCCATCGGTTCCTCTGTCAAACTTCTCTCGCCTTTTCGATATGAAGTTCTTCAGTTGCTGCCCTCAAATTGTTATAAACTTCATCTTCTTTGTCCTCAATATTTTGTCGTTTCTCCGCCTTTAATAACTTCCTTCAAAGTCTTCTTTACATATTCGATGCTGCAATGAGTTGAATACAAAAATTTCCGAAGGGGACCCGTTTAGTTTTGGAAGTTACAATTCCCTCCCTAGTGTACCCCGGGTCCATTGACAAGTCCTTGGGGTACAGCGAAACGTCCATACCCATCGATTTTTGGCAGGCATCTCTCTCTTCTTTTTTCTCTCTCTCTCCTCTCCTCCCCAGTCCTCCTCTTCTCTCCTGGAGTCACAGGTAACCCAATTCACGATTTTCTTCGAAAATTAGAGATGCCTGCCGAGGAGGCTATGCACAGCATAAAAAATATTTTACTAATAAGTTTTTTCCTGAGACAATTTTTTTTGTGACGTCAATGCAAACGATCAATAGGTAACGCGCTTCTGATAGTAACGTTTTACGGGCTTCGCTCTCGTATAGAAATTAGGATGCTATCACTGGACAGGTTAATATAGGTAACGCGCTTCTGATAGTAAAGTTTTACGGTCTTCGCTCTCACTGGTTAGCTCAGTTGGTAGAGCACGGTCTAGAGTGCGGGAGGTCGGGGGTTCGAATCCCGGCCACGTCCTTGGGCAGGGACGTTTATAAACCGTTGGCCTTGTCTCCTTCTACTTCTAATCAGTATTTGAAGGGGACGTGAAAGAACCTGTTGTACTACTCGAAAAAGAGCAGGGGATTGTCACCCGGTACAGCAGCCTGGCCATTGCACTAACCACACACTCAATATTGTAAACTGCATGGCAGCTATTAGCGCCGTAAAGCAGTCCGAAATAATGTAAAGCGCCATGAGACTGTGGTGATATGGCGCTATATAAATATGGCCATTATTATTATTATTATTATATAGAAATTAGGATGATATCACTGGACAGGTTAATAGATAACGCGCTTCTGATAGTAATGTTTTACGGGCTTCGCTTTCAGTAGTACAGAAATTAGCGGAAATAGTACGGACGGCAAGTAGTCAATTCCGGCTCTTATTAATTCCCCCGCGAAATTTACAACTACGTCAACAGCAGATTCTTTCGGCACTCGTTCGTCACTGCTCCCAAAGAAAATCCGTTAACGAAGGCTAAGCTGATGGAACCCCGGCTCGGTGTTGGCTCGATTAAATGAGTGCTAGAGGAATGTGAAAAAGGGTCCCTGGAGGTAAAATGCTGAAAGTTTAGATTTTCGAAGAATTACGAGGCCTCGAAGAGTCGCCACGTGGACTAATGGGGTGTCGTGTTTCCTGCCTTCCCTTTCTTTTAGTAGGGGAGGGCATGCGCGTGACGTTTTGTCGCTGTGTGGATGTGAACGTAGTGTTTTAGGACTATTCTTTACGGTCCGAGACTCATTTTTATGGAGCGAGTACTCATGCAATTTGTAACAAAATCACTGAATAACAAACATTTTGTTTTCAGCCTCCAGAAGAGAATGACATTGTTATAATTAAAGGCAATGACCCAAGTCTGGACAGCTATTCTGCATTCTGGAATAATACCCACTTCTCACAGACATCGCTTTTCAAAGATCTGCTAGCGCAGGGAGTAAGTGATGTGTATGTAGGTGGATTGGCTCTAGATTACTGTGTCAAGTTCACCGCTATCGATGCAGCTCAACATGGCTTCAGAACATTTGTCATAGAGGATGCAACACGAGTCATCTCGGATGAAGGGTGCTGTCTTGCAAAGAAGAATTTAAGTGAGGCCGGCGTTAAAATGGTGAATTCTGCCGAGATTAGTAAAATGGTGGGCCATGATAAAAGACAGGCCAGAGTTATTTAATATATAAGCTTTTTAGCATATTTGAGTGCCATATGCTTGTGAAAAAGATTTATCACGTGGCCTGTGATTACACCAAATGTAAAATGCTATTTCTTATCTTTACTATATTTTCAGCTTTTACTACCCCCTCCAGTTGACCAAAACAAATCTTACATGCTTTAGCTTATTTCAGATACAGTATATACATATACGTAGCAGTTTATAAGTGGAAGACAAGATTGTGTCAGCCTCGTAGACCATATAGCTGATGCAGATTTGTGGGCAATAGTTAATTAGCCAAAGTGAGCAAATTGTAATCTATTTCAAGTTCTATTTTGACTCACGCTGATTGGGTAGGAGTGTCATACTAGAATCTCTTTAAGTATTTGTCAAAAGTTTGATTTGATTTGTTTTCTTAATTGGAATTTATATATTTTAGTATGAATGATGTTTACTAGAACAATGAGTTAGGCGAACTTTATTCCCAACGGCGAGTATCAGATTAGTATGGGAAGGTTTTGCAATGAACCAACGCTGCACCGGTGTCTCATCTGCCGCACCTAATGCAAAGTTGTCGAACCCAATAGGGCATTTTAATTATGGCGTCATTTTACTACAACTACCAGAACCTTTTCAAATTATTTTTCTCATTCAAATTTATCAACTCCTTTGAGAATTCCAAGACAATGGTCCAAATTAGAGGAACAAAAGGATTCGCGCAAAGAGTTCTGGTAGTTGTGTGACGTCATCATGCAAACGTCCTATTGATTCCGTCAGACGCCGCTCTTCTGCCGTACTTCATTAATCTATTAAGGTCGCCGTCTTCAACGGCCATAAGAGTTATCAGTATTTAGTATTTATTCAATTGATTTTACAAAATATATTTTATACAAGTTGATCCAGTATTGGTGATGATTATACTCCTACAACATAAAAATGTAATAAAAATGTAATGCCGTTCATGATTATTCTAAATTATGTTATTACTATACAAATCAATAAAAAGCTAATAAAAACAAGTCTAATGCTTATCAGTGCATATTGGTGGGTTGCAACCCAATCCCCAGAGATTCAAATAACAAAGATGTGGCCGCCATGTTGGATGAACTAACAAGAGAAGCTGACGAGGAATCTTTTGTTATTGTCACACAACATGGCGGCCATAACGTCACATGCAACCCAGCAATTACTGGTGCATGATGTACAATTGTAAGTTGTAGTTGCCTGATGGAAACTAAGCTCAGTTTCATAATATAGATCGCTTTAAACTTGTTTTCCGCAAACCACTGTACTCAACCACTTGTTTGTGACTTGGCTAAAGTGTGCTGCCCAAATAACACCTCTTAGCAGTTCCTATCTCCTGGTTCTCTGTAAGTGAGCTGTAATGCGTCAAATGTCTCCCTCTCGTTGTGGACTTCGATCTTTCGTGGTGGCTGCCGAGTGAGAGAGGGTTTGTGAGATCGAAAAGGAAATGACTCCTCTTCTCCTTCTCTCCCCCCCCCCCCCCCCCCCCGATTTATCAGATCAGTTTAAACTCAAATACTTACCACGTGGTTTTGATCCCAGGCTCCGTGGTTGGAGACGGCGATGTTAAGTTCTCTCGCGGCGTACAGCCTGAGAGATCGATTAAATTGCTGTTGAGAGAAGAAGAAAGCCGTCTTAGAAACTATTCGACAACGGAACAATTGGTACTGTATATATACTTTGTATTAAATAGTGTTTAAAGGGAAACTGAACCCTAAAATCAACCCTTTTTGAATAAAATCCTTTCGTGTATTAAAACAATATTTCAAGGGTAGTTTTTCCATAGTGCGTAAATTGAGTTTAAAACGAGGAATTTTCAGCTTTGACTGGCGGCTCAGAAATGCGGAGTTTACGAGAAGGTATGACGTTGCTTACGGGGAGAAAGTTTATTGACATAATTATCGTATGCTCTAATGACTCGAGATACTCAAAAAAATATCATCATCGACTTCCAAGTGAGAAGAAGCAGAGAGAAATGTTGCTAGCTAAGATTTCGACAGAAAATCCAAGGATTTTCAAGAATTCGTTCCCGTGTTCCGAGCCATTTCGAACCACGAAATACAGTGCTTGTATGGGAATATGCTAAATAATTTACGAAAAATCGAAATTTTGAACTCATGATTCCGGCACTGTTTCCACACTAATCCGTTTTCGTTTTAAAACGCATTTACCGATCGTTTTTACCGATCGTCCACATTAAAACGATAAAAAACGGAGATGTTTATCTATGAAAACGGAGGTTTATGAAAACGGAGGTTTTCGAAAACGCTTTCCAGAGTGGAGACTTTTAAAAACGCAGGTCTCTCGTTTTAGTGTGGACGGCAAAAACGGCGCTTTTCAAAAACGCTTACGTCACAACTCATTATGCTCATTATGCAAGCCCCAGTTTCTCCCGTGTGTTAGTTAACCACTATTCAATTTGGCGGAGCGCGGGAATCGCCGATAGTACCGCTAGCACTATTGGAGCATGCGTAATAAACATAAAAAACGTCCAAGCAGAGCCTGGTGACGAAAACGCATCTTTCGATCATCGTTTTTCAGCCCCTTGTGGGGACGGTCAGCCCCTTGTGGGGACGGTCGAAAACGATACGAAAACGCTAGTGTGTACGCAGCTTTTTATCAGTTTTTGTTTTTCTGTCTTCGCCAGCAACATTTCTCTCTGCGTCTTCTCACTTGGAAGTCGATGATAACTACTGATCTCGAGTCATTAGAGCAGCCGAAAGCCATACGATAAACCATTTTTTTCTTCTGTCATTCTGACCCGTAAGCAACGTCATACATGCTCATAAAATCCGCTGACACTGCATTTCTGAGCCGCCAGTCAAAATTCCGCGTTTTAAACTCATTCTTCCCGGAAAATTTACGCACTATGGAAAAACTACCCTTGGATATTGTTTTAATACACTGAAGGATTTTATTCAAAAAGGGTTGATTTTAGGGATCAGTTCCCCTTTATAATCTGGTACTCGGTGCGTCAGCCGCAACTGAAATTAACCATCCAACTGAAATTAACCATCCGACTGAAATTAACCATCCGACTGAAATTAACCATCCGACTGAAATTAACCATCCGACTGAAATTAACCATCCAACTGAAATTAACCATCCGACTGAAATTAACCATCCGACTGAAATTAACCATCCGACTGAAATTAACCATCCGACTGAAATTAACCATCCGACTGAAATTAACCATCCAACTGAAATTAACCATCCGACTGAAATTAACCATCCAACTGAAATGAACCATCCGACTGAAATGAACCATCCGACTGAAATGAACCATCCGACTGAAATGAACCATCCGACTGAAATGAACCATCCAACTGAAATGAACCATCCGACTGAAATGAACCATCCGACTGAAATAAACCATCCGACTGAAATAAACCATCCGACTGAAATAAACCATCCGACTGAAATAAACCATCCGACTGAAATAAACCATCCGACTGAAATAAACCATCCGACTGAAATAAACCATCCGACTGAAATTAACCATCCGACTGAAATTAACCATCCGACTGAAATTAACCATCCGACTGAAATTAACCATCCGACTGAAAATGCCAGAGCTTCTTTGGCCCGTTCCAACTTTTCCTGCGCCGAATTCAATCACCTTGAATTCGGCTAATGAGCCATAACAATAGATTTATTTAGCTCATTAGCGTTGGAGTTTCACAGAATTTTCAGTACACTTTATGAAAGATAATGCGAGTTCTGTAGCTTTGTTCCGAACGGATTATATGCGAGCGAGACAAGAAAGACAACTAGGAAAGAAGCAGTCTGGCTAGTTGAAAGGTAGACTGCGGGCAGTCGCTTCTTTTCCCTCCATTGATAGCGAGTTTACGAGCGAAGTGAAGAATATCCAATATTCAATGTGATTGATATCCAATATTCTTCGCTCGCTCCGCTCGTAAACTCGCTATCAATGGAGGGAAAAGGAAGGACTGCTTGCAGTCTAGTTGAAAGGAACCATTGGCCAGCCAGCAACATGAAACAGAATCGAGACAGTTGACAGGCTACGCTAAGTTATCAGGAGCACCCAATGAAGTGTTCTGAAAAATATATGTTCTTCTGGGCTACTCGGCTGGCTAATTCTGCACTTTTTGTTTTATTTTTTCAAATATGTTGAATTCTGCAGGGTATCGAAATTTGTCTAACACACCAATAATGGAATTATATTGGAAATATTTCAAGCTTTTCTTGTTAGCCTGCCGGTATTTCAATACCCTCTACGTAGTTTGTGGTTTCTTCATGATCTTGACTCATTTTCTACCACTGCATTCACCAAATTTTCCAGCTGGGAATTTAGAAATTCTGGAGCTGTTCGTCTGCAGCTGAAAAAACGTTTTAATACATGTAATATAAAAACGTCAGAATATTGTTGTACCGTTGGGTGCCCCCAAGGTATCGAGGCTGAAATGTATCAGTCCACCATCTAAACACTTGGTCCTTTATAACCTAGTCAGGGAGCGTTGTTGTAAAATGAAAGTTCGATCAATCGTTCCCAGCTTATTGCAACAATGTGGTCAACTAATTACATATGTTGGTGACAGCTCGTTAGCCCGAATGGGAATTTTCCGTCGTAGTAAAAAGACTGACGTGACTGCAGGCGTTCTTTTTCCGTTCTCTTCTCCCCCTCCCACTTGCGCCGCTACGCAGGCTAAACATTGGCGGCTAGAATTACCTTGGATCCTGTCCAGCCAAGAAGAGCCCAGGGATATTGTGAGGGTGGGGCAACAATCAGATCAACGCGCCGGACAAAGGACGGCCGACTCACAGGGTCCTTGTTACTTGCACTCTCCTCATCAGTAGGATTGAGACAATCAAGCTCGGTCTTGAACATACAGAAACAGTGATCAAGATGATCCATGACACCACCAACACTGAAAGATACAAAACTAGAAGTCTTCAGCACGGAATCGTTCGCACTCATGCCCTTGACAAAGTTTTAGAGCTAATCGGTGTGACACTTCAACTCAGCGGGACACCCAGACTGTTCAGTGAAACAATATTCAACCTATTTTCGCTAAAAGAGATTCTCACCCAAGTACAAGTATCTAACCAGTATCCATACACTTGTTCTCTGTATTCCAAGCTTTGAGCACAGCAATAATTTAATGTGTGCCTAATTAAATCTAATAAAGTAATTATTTATCTAATTTATATCCATATTTGCTTTAAAACAAACGTAACGTTGGACCATGCACCACTCTGTACCATTGTCAGAAATATATTCCATTGTGGACGGGGCGTAAAATTATGCAATAGCACTTGTCAATCATAAATCACTTTCTCTCGCGCTTTAGTTCTTGCCACCCATTTACTACATATTCAGGAAAGTATTGCAGAAGTTCTGACATCATGGAATGAGCTAGCTAAATAATTATTTTTTTATCGAGGACCGAGATCTGTTATTAGAGAGCTTAAGCATCAATTGCGATTGGCAGCGAGGACGTGACCCACAAATATGTTTTCTCCCGAAATGTGTTTACTATTTTCTTCGTTCGCCTTTAATTACTCTTCGAAAAATATGACAAGCATAGAGTTCCGTTCACGCCGAACGAAAAACGGAGTGATTTCTAACGTTGGCGTTCTCTTGTAAACGTAGATTGTGGGGTTTCCACGTCGTTTTTTTTTTCGAGACAACGGTCTCGGCGTGCGTGCATTTTCACGTGCAGTTATTGTATTTTGTAATTAAAGCTATTGTTTTATGCCGTCGTCCTTGACGTTGCCGTCGTGTAAGCTCTCTATTTACCGGGAACACACTCGAGATTTCCCCCCCCCCCCCCATTTTTTTAATATTCCCGACAAAACTTAAAAGTCAGATTCAACCAATCACACTGAGTTACGAATAAACTAGTTACCAGGCTAATCGAGGGCAATATCTTCTCCCTTCTCTGAACTTTCATCCGCCAAAACGGCCGTACGGGTTTCGTTTTGATGTTCTTTCGAGCTGTGGCAGTGTACAGATACCTGGAAATTACTTCAGTTTAGCCTCACTGGGAAGCTGTCGGTAAATACTAAGTCACATTTGGATATATTTGTGTGATAAAATGACATTTAAGCTACTCGATTCCATCGTTACAAATTAAGAAACGCTTATGCTTATTCTCCAAAGTTGATCAAAGCAACCATCCGGGTGTGGCTAAAATGAAGGAAATTACAGTGAACATGGAGGCCAAAACACACGGTTAGTGCATGAATTCGACGAAGCTTGGGAAGCCAGAATTATTCGTTTCAACTCGATTACAATTACGATTACGATTACGATTATTGTAATTCTGTTTCACAAATACAAACTTCCATACAAAGTACTGTAAAGTTTTGAGCAATACAATGTCTATTTACGGTGGTAATTTGATGCCTAGTGCGCACGCGTGGGATAGATTTCTGACAATGATAAAATGGTATTTGAAAATAACAAAACCCGGATGTTCCAGCGACATTTCCACCCTTGTGTACTCACGCACTATTCTTTTGTTTCTTATCACTCTTCTCGCTATGGCCAGTATTTTTCCCAATAGACATGTCCTTGTGCACCATGTGACCCTGAGAACACAAGACAACAGAGGAGGAGGCAGAGTAACTTATCGTTGGTCCCGGAGAGAAATGGCACCGGTAGGTCACTCTAATGCCTCCCAATGCCTCTCCTCTTCCGGAGAGAAATGGCAACATCAGAGAAAGAGAAATAATTACCACCACCGGTAAGTCACTGATACCTCTCCTCTCCCGGAGAGAAATGGCACCATCAGAAAAAGAAAACAAAACAGCACAACCGGTATGTTACTCTAATCAGCATTACCTCTCCCGGAGATAAATGGCACCGGTAGATATATAGATCAGCTTTATTTATACACAGTAGTGTCTTCAGTATATATCCAATATAAAATAGATATTAAGGAATAAAGTGTGTTTACATGGATAGTATATATAACAAGATTTGTGCATAAAAACTGGTTTACAAGAGCCGTGCGTTCGTCGTAAGTGTGTTAATCGACAATGACAATTTCATATAAAATGCAATAGCGCATGTACCTGATATCAATCACATTTGGTCGAGGTTACACTTGCATTCCATATAAAATACAATAGCGCATGTACCTGATATCAATCACATTTGGTCGAGGTTACACTTGAAAGCTTGCATTGATTTGGCCATGCGCAGTTTCTCATTTAGCGCTCCATATTTGGGCGCCGCTGTATGAAATACTTTTCTTTAGATAATTAATTATTGGTTTTGGTAGAGTAAGCTTGTTAGTGCGATCTGTGAGGTTGTACGTCATTATAATGCCTCTCCTCTCCCGGAGAGAAATGGCACTGGTAGGTCACTCCAATGCATCTGACTTCTCCCGGAGAGAAATGGCACCGCCAGAGAAAGAAAACAAAATTGTGAATTACAAAAATGTCAGAGCCGAAACCATGATTACATAATTAAGTCTGACGAAATCGTTATAAACTGATTTAAAAGGATAGAGATTTCATTTCTTGTGGCTCGCTTAACCAAACATAAGCTTACATTGTTCATATGTACCACATTGTAACAGAGACACGTTGTAACACTTGAGATACAGTAATACAGACTTGCCAGTTCAAAAGTACAGTAATAGAGACTTACCAAGTGATCGAGTCTGTGGACGAGTTTTGATAACAGGTCTTGAACCTTGTTTTCATCTGGATGAGTTATGAGAATATCCACGTCATGTCCTGACGGCTTGCCTCTGGACAGTCACAGGAAATATACACTTTTGTTTACTGTTGTCATATTTCGCCACAAAACAACAGTAATACAGTAAGACACCCGAGGCAATGATTATAATGAAAGTAGCTGGAAAACAAAGTGCGTGAGCGAAGTAGGAGAATAGGGGGGCTTTGAGCTCCCGCTCCCAGGGGCCCTCCTTTCCCAAGGAACAGCCCCCCCCCCCCCCCCCCCCCCCATCAGACTGCCCCACTCCCTTCACTCTCAGATGAAGTCCCGCCATAATGTAGCCACTGGATGTCAACATAAAATACTGCTGACATCTTAAGCCAAGGGCTCAAAATTTCTCCACAATGCCATTCGGGAGAATTCTGCGGGCCCGTCGACGGTAGGTTTTGTTTCTCCTGTAGGGTTTTGAATCATAAATCTGCTCTGATTTTAATAATAATAATAATGGTCATATTTATATAGCGCCATAGCACCACAGTCTCATGGCGCTTTACATATTACTGACATATCCCATCACTGAATTCTTTCGGACTGCTTACGCGGACTGCTTGGACAAATAAGCCACTGTAAGAGAGCCAGAGGAAATTATAGAGCCTGAGGAAGGCTGAAAAGTACCTGGCTTGCTTTTAGTAGGCTTTGTTAGGGGATTTCACTGGGTTTTTCTGTTGTGTCTTCAATGAAATCCTTGAAATTCTGCAGTTGGTGGTCTTTTTCCCCTGCATGCTAAACCTTTTAGGATGTAAGGTCTCGGCTTGTGTCAAAATCACCACTCTTGGTTGTAGGAGAAAAGACTTATTATAAATCCTACAGGAGTCCCAGAAGGGGGAACCGCTGTCAATTTTTTGTCGATTGCCCAGAATGCAATTGGAGGTGTGCAGGAAAATGTGGTGGAGAGAAATGCAGCGTTAAGAATAGCATGGTTCGCAGTCGCTTGGTGTGTTTTGTGCAAAAAGATCTGTTGGTTGGAGAGATTAAAGAAGGTACTCTAACAACTGAGTGCTGATTTTGTGTTTGCTTTTGATTTCAAGTGCGAACGGGATGACCCGATTTTTGAGAGCATTGAAATTGGTGAAAATCAAAGAAACAAAAAAGATCTCCAAAACAAATCAGTGGGGAGTCAACGATCATTGTTTATAGTTCTGGCTTTTAAATAATTCATCCCTTGAAATAACATCACAACATCGTATTTCCAGCATGTCTAGATTTGATGCAATATGTTTTTACAGTTAAATGTTCCATATTGGCCGGTTTAGTAGTCAAAGGGTGAAACTACCGCATGATCTACTGCAATAGATACATACATGTACAACAACAAAATACCTTCGGTATCCCCCAACGAGTTCTATAGTACATCCTGGCTGTAGTTCGTCAAGCTACAAGTATTGAAGTAAGACAGCAACGGTTTATGGTGAGAAGCAAGCCAGGTCACACTTGGCTCGACTATTTTATCATTATAGTTTGAATTTTCTGTTTGAAAAAGTGCGTTTAAGTGACAGAATTACTGAAACACCCACTGCTAGTTAGTAAAGGACACTGATGCTGTATTTCAAGGTAATTCCTGAAAGTAAAATGCCATACACAACATAAGATCAGTTTCTTTGGTGAGGTATAGTATGTATAATCATGGTAAAGTGCACAAACCTGGCCCCTAACGATCTGTGTTATGGCATCAGCTTCTGCTCTGGGTACACCACTCGCCACCTCCTCATAGTACTGCACACCTAAAGAACATTACAAAAATAAAAACTGATATCTGCTGTTATCCTTTTTTCATATTTCTGAGAAAAGCTTTTCGTACGATTGCGGGCGACGAAGGAGCATGCAACCTAGAATACACAGGAAGCCCATGTCATTCCCGTCATGCACTATCGTCATGCACTATTTTGCGTTACAGTGTGACTACTTTAACCAGGGCCACTTAGACAACGAGAACCAATCACATTGCAGAGCGAAAACAAAGCATTCCAACTTCGGTTATTTGAGCAAAGTATTGTCGAGTACAACACAATAGCATTTCAACTAACTCAAAGTTGGAATTATTTGTTTTCGTTCTACAATGTGATTGGTTCTCGTTGTCTAAGTGGCCCCACTTTTAGTAGTCGCACTGTAACTGCATGCTGACACAAAACATTACGGCTGCATTTCGCGAGTGCAAGAACCGGCATTAGCTCTGACCTGGCCTCTTGATATTTTAGTCAAGGGCTTTTGCGAATGCAACAAGTGGTATATGTTCAGTCGATCCGGCAGGGTTTTCGAAGATGCTATGTAGGCAAAAGTGGATAATATTTTGAGGGATTTATCCACTTAATGCCGGCGGCTTTTGCATGATCGACGACTTGGTAGAACAGTTATCCAGGGAGGTTGATACACACTTTCAGGTAGGCTCGGGTGCATCTACTACTCTACAGACAGTCTAGACATAATTGCTGCGAAGGCGATAGCCGTAGCAGCATCCCTAATTTGGGCTCCCTGTGGTGGACTTGAATTAGGCGGATGCTTTCTAGGATTTTGCGATGTCCACAACATTTGTCTCGATCTGGTGCTTGACGTCATGCTCAGCGGTAATGTCACTCGTGGCGTTTCCGCGAATTCGATAAGTATTTTTCCCTCAAACATCATGATTCTAGTGGGAAAAGTTATTGAAACGTTTTTCCAAAGCATTTGTAACTTTGAAGTTTGTATAACAGGAAAATTTTGCCGATTTTCTTTGCTAAGCACAACAAACCGTGTGATCTATGTGATCAATGCGCGAATTCCTGTGTTGTCGCTAGTGAAAGCAGGTAAATATGCTCCAAGACGAATGGACCAACATGACAAACAAGATCAGCTGACTTACTTTGTTCATACCGAGCAACAAAACAAAACGATCAAACATGACTGTTGTTTTACAACTGAGACAAATGCCGTTGTCGGCCAGCCAAATGATGGGAGATCGTTGTGCCAACTGAATGAAAGGCCGTTGTGCCCGACTGAATTACAGGCTATTGTGCCAACCAAATGACAGGCTATTAACTGAGACAAATGACAGGCCGTTGTGCCAGCCAAAGGGCCATTGTGCCAACAAGGCCATTGCGCCAACCAATGACTGAATATTGCTGCAAAACAAATGAGCCGACCAACTGTGGTTGCAATTTGCATAGGGAATCATTCAACCAATCAATATGTACTGACATAGAAACTGATGAATCACAGAATTTTCCTGATGCTTTGGAAAAAAGTTCAAAGGATTATTTATTTCCTGTGTCAAGGGGAAGGTCGGAATAGAAAGAAACGTAACACAATTTGAAAATTGGAAGCAACTTTGTGTAAACTATCGAAAATTGGAATAAACGTTGCGTACCATGCCACTGCCCTTGATGATTGCAGTCATGTGTCTTGCAAGATGGTGCCACAGAGTCATTGCACTGGAGTCACATGACCTGTGCAAAACCTGTATTTTATTATATTCTTTATTTTAGTACTAAAGACTACATACCAATAACCTCTCTACTCTGCTCTGTCCATCAATTTTTTTTCAGTCGTTCAAAGTGCCAAAAAAATCAATAACTTCACTTCTAGTATTACGTTTAGATCCACTCTGACTTGTCCTTTGCAATGAAGCTGTTACGGGAGCTGTCGAGTGTCCGTTTCAACTTCATACCTTATGTGTTTGCCTGGTTACAGTTTTGTTTATCGCACTGAGTTTTGTTTGATCTTTTGCGTTTTTTTAAATTCAAAGTTGATTATCAAGCTGGCTTTTCTTCACGAGTACATATAAGATAATGTATGTTTGAGTCATTAACATTAACTTAAATTTATATTTGACATATAAACTTATAAGCTTTATTAGCTTAGTAGTTCCGTAAGCTTTTGATTTTGCTTTACAGTTTTTCCTTTGACCACTCATAATAATTTTATAACACGATTTGTGGCCTTCCAGACATATGTTCGTCCCGAGTGTTGGAGCTTCCTCTGCATTTAGATTTCAGTATTAGATTACATTACTTAGATTACTGCAGTCACACAGCAAAAATGTAACATCATCTAGATGTATGAATGGGCAAACAACAAACATTATTTTACATTTTTTGACATTGCTAATAACCACTACACACCACTGAAATCGGTCCAAAAGCAATGCTTTATTACACGCCGCACTTCCTGACGAAACGTTATTTCTGTTAGGGCTGTGTGCAAAAAGGGCGTAAGTGATTCTTGATAACGTTCTAAATTCTCCCTTAGAAAACAAAGAAATTGAAGGAGAATTTAGAATGTGATCAAGACTCACTTACGCCCTTTTTGCACACAGCCCTAACATAGTGAAGATATCACTTTGGAAAATATAACTTACTTTCAAAGATTTCTAGTCTTTTTAGTAAGAGATTCAAACTGGTATTTCATCGATAATTATATATTAAACAGAACAGTACATGGTCGCTTGGAGATACGGATTTTATCTTCTCGTGTTGATGAAATGTTTACCTATCTTTATATGATATATTTTTATGTGTATGTATTTTGTACTTATCCTCTTGTAAATATTCCCATTTATATTCTAGCTCTCAGTTATCCCTGACCTTTGCCATATAACCCTGACCTTTGCCATATAACCCTGACCTTTGCCATATAACCCTAACCCTTTGGCTTTTTATTTAAAACATGTAACATCATGTGCTGTAAACAAATAAAGTTGAAGTTGAATCGTAAGATATGTCATCAACACTTGAAGATAAAATCTGTATCTCCGCGCGGCCATGTAATATCCTCTATACAGCATTTTAGTAAGTCGCTAGCTGTACCTTACCCATGCGCTGCTGTTCGGTCAGCTTGAGCCCCTCTGATACAGCCTGCCTTATGTGTACTATGGATCTGAAGCCCTTCTCGAACCACTTTCTACCTGTAGCTGGCCCACAACCATAGATCCCAGAGAACAACTGTATCGGAAAACTGTACACTTAGCCAAACGTATTACACCGGTAGAATTACAATCCGTTCAAACTGACATGCCACATCTCTCATGCAAACCAAACACGATAAATCACCCTCATCAAACTCATTAATAATTAATGAGGTAAAACAAAGGAAATCACCGACCGATAAGTGATCTGTACATCTGATACAGATTTCGTCCTGATTTACATAAACTTTTGCTTCGATTTTCTCGTCCAAAATACCTGAACTCATAACTCTATACATCAAGACGTTTGATAAGTCAGATACATAATTTATGTCCGTGCTTTATCCGATTTACAAACTCTCACTTTCAGCTCGAGTTTCGGTAAATCCCATAAAGTACGGCCACTCATTCTGTATCTATTACTTAACACCCAAACATGGAGGGTGAATCAGTTTTTCCAGACGAAGGACATGACACAGGTGGTACACCACTTACGAGTTAGATCAGACCCATTTCATAATCTATTGATATCATTCTTGCATACTCTAGGTCCAAGGATCATAGCTTACCTCCATCGCTTTGAAGAATTCACTGGACCTTATGTCCTCAACCTCGTCACACGCACCCTTTTCTATTATTTCCTATGAAACAGAATGAATTATGATCAATATAGTGGAACTAAACATTTATAAGTAAGCATCACCAACAGACAAACTAACCTGGATCACTCTTCTGCTGTGTCCACCTATGTTACTCAACGTTGTTACTTCCCCGATCTTACAAACCTTCCTGTGAAAGAAATGCAAAAACATATTTCACAAACATTCGCTAAGTATCGTGCAACAGGCTAACAGTACCCATGCATAAACTGTAGGTGTTTGGTCAGGGAAACAGCTTCATAATTATTAAGAAAACTACTAAGCCGTGATTTGAAATCTACAATATATTTTCTGTATGATTAATATTGTTGTCGCCAGAAGCTTTCGTTTGAAAACTATACACTACTGATAACTTAAATCGTATATCAGGTCAAAACTTGTTATCACTAATATCGATTCTGCATCAAGTCAATGGTTTAATGGTAGAATATTTCTTGATTTGCATCTTGCATCCATGAGTTATAGAGGTTTCTATTTCCAATATGCTAACGATGTGACGTAAATCTGACGTAATTTCGGTAATTTACTTTTATTTATTTTTCATTGAGAATGAACCCGTTTTCTGATTTTGACAAAATATTTGGTAAAATATAACAGAGATGTTTACAAAAGGTCATTTATCTCTACCAGTATATTTTTGTATAATAAATGAAGACAGATTTACGTCACCGGCTTGAATATATTATAAACAGAAACCTCTAAACTCACTGATGGATCCGCACGCGATCCGCAGCCAGAATTCACTGAAAGGACGAAGTATAGTACGAAGTACGTAGCCGTGAAACTAACTGCCACCGCATTCCGCAGTCCAGAAGTCACTGAAAGAATGAAGTATAGTACGAAGTACGTAGCCGTGAAACTAACTGCCACAAATAGTTAAACTTACTTTGGTAAAGACTTCAGGCTACAGGCTGCCTTTCTGAACGCTAACGCACGGGAATCTCGATGGCTGCTGTCGGTATAGACAGCATGGCGCTCAAGTACTTCTAACGCATCCTGGAACGAGAAAAAAAAGAAAATAAATGATCATTAATATAGAGTAGAGTTTGGCCAACAAAAGGCAAGTCAAACATCAAATCTGCTACATCAGGGAAGGAGGTTTAACTTTTTGGCTAGAAACCAAAATGGGCTTGAAACTGTTCATGTTTCAGTGACAGAGCTAACCTCTTCATTTTCGATTATTTTCTTAATGTTGTCTTAGTGTAAAAATACTCATTGCTTTCTTATTGTATCCCGGCGTATTTGTAATACCTTATTTTGGCATCCACCCTCGCTGTCATGTTAAACAACGTTATCTAACGTTTGTACCTCGGTTATTAACGGTATCAATATAGGTAAGCCTAATCCATATACAGCGCTATGCTAAACAACTAAACAACAAAACATTCAATTGACAAAAAAGCTAATGTACATATTAAATGAGTTCCTTGAACTGGTTAATTGAAGTTGCCTGTACAGTATAACTGGGTATTGTCCTAACATAGAAAGAGTATTTATAAACGTTGACAGAGGCAAAAATGTGTCTATAATTAAGACATTGAGGCGAACGGTTTGTTTAACATTTATCATCTGATTGAGAAGACATCAAAGCTGACTCCACCACAGGCCTGTGGCTCTACCAACGTGCAGTTTCAAATCGAGATTGTTTCGCAAATTTAGCAACAGCTCTTTAGTTATTTCAGGCCGCTCTAAGTATGTGGTTACCACACGCCCCTCACAAGACCTAACGACCGAGAGACGGTTTCACTTACTTGCATCGATATTTGTTTCTTTTTTCATTGTATTATTAAGATAATTTGTTCATAAGTCAGTAGGCCTCTTACTGTGAACTTCTTGTTTGGGTGGATAAGTGGAGCAGCTCTTTGACAAATGTATTTGGTCTCCTGAAATAGTGAGAATGGCATATAAAAGAGAGAATGGCGCTGGGGTAAAACTAGGAGACCATCTTTATATGAGTTACTTTGTATAAAACAAATGAAAAAAAGAGAGGGAAATAAGTAACATACAATAAATGACACACACTCAGATATTTCCACGCCCAAGGTCTTGAAAAGCTGATGACTGCTCTTCCGTGCAGCTGACTGCCCTTGCGTGGTGCTTGTGCATCCTGACTGCTCTTCTGTGCAGCTGACTTCCCTTGCGTGGTGCTTGTGCATCCTGACTGCTCTTCCGTGCAGCTGACTGCCCTTGCGTGGTGCTTGTGTATCCTGACTGCTCTTCTGTGCAGCTGACTGCCCTTGCGTGGTGCTTGTGCATCCTGACTGCTCTTCTGTGCAGCTGACTGCCCTTGCGTGGTGCTTGTGCATCCTGACTGCTCTTCCGTGCAGCTGACTGCCCTTGCGTGGTGCTTGTGCATCCTGACTGCTCTTCCGTGCAGCTGACTGCCCTTGCGTGGTGCTTGTGCATCCTGACTGCTCTTCCGTGCAGCTGACTGCCCTTGCGTGGTGCTTGTGCATCCTGACTGCTCTTCCGTGCAGCTGACTGCCCTTGCGTGGTGCTTGTGCATCCTGACTGCTCTTCTGTGCAGCGGACTGCCCTTGCGTGGTGCTTGTGCATCCTGACTGCTCTTCTGTGCAGCTGACTGCCCTTGCATGGTGCTTGTGCATCCTGACTGCTCTTCTGTGCAGCTGACTGCCCTTGCGTGGTGCTTGTGCATCCTGACTGCTCTTCTGTGCAGCTGACTGCCCTTGCGTGGTGCTTGTGCATCCTGACTGCTCTTCTGTGCAGCTGACTGCCCTTGCGTGGTGCTTGTGCATCCTGACTGCTCTTCTGTGCAGCTGACTGCCCTTGCGTGGTGCTTGTGCATCCTGACTGCTCTTCTGTGCAGCTGACTGCCCTTGCGTGGTGCTTGTGCATCCTGACTGCTCTTCTGTGCAGCTGACTGCCCTTGCGTGGTGCTTGTGCATCCTCTCACGGCTTTTCAAGACCCGAGCATGCATTATTTTTACAGAACATGGAGAACTGTTGATTCTTTAAATACTATATAGAATCCTCACATCATGAAAACAGTTCAGTCTTTCAGTTCACACCACAAACTAACTGTTGATCTTCTATTCGTTAAATACAAATTAACACCACATCCAGGTAAAAGTGAGGCGATGCTGTTCAGCAGGGGGACCTTTGTTGGTTCAGCCCCTCCAGTGTTCTTGGGGAACTCAACCCTTAAGTGGGTTACGGAAACGCGTCTGCTAGGAATGACTGTGGACCATAAACTGAGTTGGGTACCACATTCGTTAGAACTTAAGAAGAGTTTTGCCACAAAATTAAACTTATTAAAACGTTCTAGGTTTTTATCAAAGAGCATTCTACAGGATTTCTATTTTAAGGTCATTTTGCCTTCTGTAAAATATGGCATAATCTTGTGGGGCGCGTGTTGTAATAAGGAAGTTCTTAACTCTATAGAAAGGATGCATTGTAGAGCGGCTAGGATTATATTTAATTTACCAAACGACATGCCTTCTACTGATGTCTTAGAGCACGCCCAATGGTCCACTCTTTTCTTTCAATATAAATTAGACATCTTTAAACTGTTTTATAAGGCTTACGATGAACGTCTACCGAATACTTTAATTAAGGCGATTGTATTGAAACGGAAAAAGGGCTATGCCTTAAGGGCACGCGATTCGCTCTCGACACCTCGATTTAACACTAGATACATGAAGGATTCATTAACATATCGAGGTGCGGTGCTATGGAACACTATCTGTAGAGACTATGACGTTAAAAGCACTGGTCTTAAAGAAACAATATCCCGTCTTAGCTGCTCGAAATCATTTGGGAATTTTAGTTTTGATATCACTTCAGCTACTACTACGAACTTCAGAGCCGAAGGATTTACATATTACTAACTTTAGGGATCAAATATAAAAGTTTTATTACTTATTATTAACTATAAAGATTATAAATTACATACAGCCCTAAGCATTATTGATATTGATATGATATTGTAAATAGTATATATATGTATATATATACGTCTTACTTTGATAGTGTTTTTATTTAATTTTATATACATTTCTTTTACACGACCCCACAAGCTTTCAGCTTTTACATTAATCGTGTTTAAATAAAGGTTATCTATCTATCTATCTACAAGAACCCTCACTGTCATGAAAACATTTCAGTCTTTCAGTTCACACTGCAAACCAACCTGGATAGACTCTGTACTGGTATTGTCCTGCAGCCTGTGTGAAGAAATCAATAAAATATAATAACACAAGCATTAACTGATAACATGTGAAAAGGTACAGGCACACTTAATTAATCTTTTATTCAAAATGATAAGATCTTAAATACTGTAGTTATTATTTAGGTACGATGTAGTTGCTGATTGCCTGATTAATTGAATGCTTTTCATGCATGGCTGTTTCTTTCCATTGTTGATCTGCCATATGAAAAAATAAATGATTATATAAATTGCACTGAATGTATAAAATATATTGAAAAGAGAATCATTGTGAATTTTCTGCTTTTTCATTATCCTACAAAAACTCATGAATAATTAATGAGCATTTTGTCCAATCAGATGAAGCAAATCAGTCACGTGCATGCTCCTTTATACCTGATAAAATCTCATCATTCCAAAAGGCCCACGGAGGGATTTGAATTCTGTCCCAGGGGGAAACGAGGTTAATGATTGAGACAATGGATAAGCACCTTGCAACTCTTGGAATTTCTATTGATGTTTCAGCTTTCTCATTGAATTGCTAATTAGGATGAACGTTTTATATATAAAGAATACTTATGAACATGAACTTTTATATATAGTTTCATCCTAATTAAGAATTCACTGATAAAGACCCAAAGATAGCAAAAAGTACACAGAACATAAGGTACCTAGATAATAAATTGTGCACAAAATTTACTAATATCAGCAGACTACAGAGATATACACAGATAATATTTTTAAAATGAAGTTATCCAACTACCATTACTTGTTTACCAAGCCACTGTTTAGTTTTAATTATTAAACCAAACTCAAAGCCGTAAAATAATAAAAACGTGCATTAAACTTATATATTTTGTGCCAGTCAAAAAATTAGAGTTTGCCATCATGTCAGTCACATCGCTTTCCAAGTCTTGAACTTTATCGAGGTAAACCACGACACCAAATCCTTCAAGTGCAGGTTCTTCTTGCATTGCAAAACGCCGCTTCAAACAACATAGTATGGTAATTTCTTCATGTCATTCCCTTGAGATGTTCGTAATTGCAGGCGGTGATTACTCGAATATTTTGCATGGCGTTGTGAATACAAAGGTTCAATGGTTCATTAAGTACATTATAAGTTTTTGAAGCTGTTCAAAACACTCACAGTACGTGTTTTATCAAGTCTAAAAATTATCGGGCTTTGCCCTCAAATTTTTAAACTTGCTAAAACACTGCTGTTCATGTTTTAAACAGTACATAATTGTATTGTTATTATCAATTTGCTACAAATTATCAATAGACCCCTACGGTAACTGTTTTGAGGATGGACTAGCAGTCGTCTGAGCTGCCATCTGTTCTGCTCCCTCTGATGGGATTCTGAAGTCATCATTCACTACCACAGGTTTACCCTCAGTCGTACAACAAGTAAGCCCTTGTATCAACAATAAAAACAACAACTTCACATTTATGATGACAACAAAGATGTACAATGATGTACCAAGTTGTTTGATAAAATACAAAATATGACAATCAATCATGAGTATTCCTTGCTGTGGTGCAATCAGTCTGTTTTATTCAATAGTAACTTACAATTCAGCCGTACAAGCTCAACGTGAACAAGTTCCTTCCTAGATGATATAATAAAATACACAACTCAGACAATGCAAACAATTTTGTACAATTGTGTACTGTCATTCAATAGAATAGCGGTATTAAAAGCTACATATTTATACATAAAATGGAAAGAAACATGTATTTCAAGTATTTATTAAGTTTAATTAGCATATTGTTTTACAAAAATATTAACAAGATAATAAAAATATATATATATGACAATAATACATGTAATATTAAAAAGGTGAAAAGTGCTTAGATAGGTACCATTCATTGATAACTAGTGAATGTGGCTAAATGTAATTTAGGCAAAGTTAACCTCGAGACAATGCTGGCCAGCAGTTTTCCCCTACAGTAGAATATATATGGGGGGCCCCAGGAGGTTGACAGGGATACCATGTACTTTGCTGAGTAACCTCTCTTGTGGCTTTCTTGCTGATCTTTGTGCATCACTGGTTGCTTGTTAGCGTGTGTAGTGAAATTTTGTTCCCACCCTCCTCTCCCTTATGGTAAGTAGTGGTTCAGGTAAGTACTCCACTGAATCTTCAGTGTGACAGGTGCCATGTGGTGGACTATACAGCAGGGTTGCCATGGTTACCTCCTTGTTGTGCCAGATCAAGGCACCTAATCACAAGCTCATCTATTGGTGTTGAGTTTAAGTCAACAGAAACATAATATTTAATAGAAATTACAGGTATGAGTTACACATGATTATTTTACAGCAATAAGCAACTAAAATTCAATTTACTTAAAAATTATTGAGTTAATCAGATTTGTTATGGCATATTTTGAAGTAGAGTTGGAATATCAACATCTGAACCTTCGTTTTGTAGCACTGCATGTAGTCTTTCTTTAATTTCTTTTTTGAAAGCTTTTTTTGATAAACTTTTTTATTATTATTAATGTTTATTCAGGAAGCTCTATCACCAGAGTGGTTTTCAGAGAGGTCCTGAGAAAATAAAGATGTTACAATTAATGAAAAACACAAATATGATAAAAATATGAAATACAAATAAAAATGCAAGATAGGGAAGTTAAAAAATACATTAAGATTTAAAAGCTACATGTAATTAAGAATAGAGTCTCTAGCCTTAAGTTTAAAATATAATAAAGTAGACATCTCCCGAATGTTACTATCTAAATTGTTACAGCACGCATCGTTAAAAATACTATATACAAATCTTTGTTGGCCCCAGTTGCATTTCACTAAGGGGAAATGAATGTTGTTCTTCTGTCTCGTATTGTAAGAATGGATTTCTATTATATTTGACATCAAATTCAAAATCTAACCCTCCATTAAAATACTTATAAGCCATAATAACACAATGGTACAATCGGCTCTTATTAAGAGTGGCCTAACCAAGTTGGTCCAATGCCTCACTAGCAAAAGAACATAATGGAACATCTAAAATTATTTTAGCAGCTTTGTTCTGCATAATCTGGAGATGGTCCAAAGGGTTGAGTTGTTTTTGTTGCCCCAGACGAAGTCAGCGTAGTCAAAAAGGCGCCTAATATGACTATTGTAGAATAATAGATAGTTTTACGTGCATGCATGGGGAGAAACGCTTTAACACGTCTCAGAATACCCAGCCTCTGATTAACCTTCCCACATACCACATCAATGTGGTCAGCAAACTTCTAATTTGATTTGGAATTTTATTCCACAAACTTGCACCTACATGTATTCTGGAGAATGATTTACTTTGAATGTTTAATCTTGAATATTGTGTATAAGTTCTGACACACTGAAGATCTTAGTAGTACTATATGAATATGTATCACTTAATTATATATGTAAAAAAAATACATAGATTAATTAATAAGGAGCTTTCTTATTGACAACATTTGCAGTTCATTCAAGATAAAGAATATTAATAGGAGAAATATTTGCCTCAAGAAAAAGAGTAATAGCACTAAAAGTCAGTCTTGCTTTCCTATCAGAAAAATAAATGAATCCAAGGGCCCGTTTTTGTAGGATTAGTAGCTTTGTTAAATATACTTGTTGTACTTTAGGGGTTTGGCCCCAGGCACTTAAGCAATAGTTAAGATATAGTTGTATTAAGGATCAGTATAAAGTTAGTAAGGTATCCAGAGGAACAAAATGTCTTAATTTGGCAATGAGGTCAACTGTTTTACTTATCTTAGTACTAAATAAAAATATAGTTTATATGGAATTTCCATGAAAGATTACTATCAATATTAATAAACCTAGGTATTTTACATATTCTTTACATTCAAGGGGAACATATAATTATGTAACTATTAAGCAAGTTACTATAAGCTTTAATATTAAATTAATAAGTTAGTTTTCTTTGGTAGGGATGAAAAATAACAAAATTCAATTTTTTTGAGATTCAAAGTTAGCTTGTTTATAAAAGTAAGCCAATCACATAATTTCCTTAATTCTTAATATTTACAGGTGATTCAAAAGATTTTTGATTTTTATGAGCATAGAGTAAGTTAGTATATTCTGCAAAAAGGAAAAATTTAAGTTTATCAGAGGCTTTATATAATTTATATCGTTTATGAAGATTAAAAAAGTAAAGGGCCATGCAAGACAGTGTGTGAAGAACGGCATAATTATTATTATCTTTATTAGATATGTGAGACGCTATTTGGGTTGTTTGGATGGTGGTTGGTTTGCATTTACTGCTGTAAGTGGCACTCAATAGTAAAATGTTGTGCCACTTACCACAGGGCTAAAAATAACGGCCGGTCAACGGACAATGTCCGGCCAGAATCCGAAGTTGTCCGGTCAAATCTTTGCCTTGCCGGTCATTTTGACCGGTCACATTCACTGTTTAGGAACCGCAACAAAATTCAGAGAAATAATCCCTTTATGGCTGGCTGTGGTCAATTATCACTGAGTAAACAACAGCGAGACTGAGCTGTCAGAATAATAAGATTGGGGAGTTGCGGTCGCTTGTAATTAAAGTATGATCGCTTGATACGGGTGAATCGAAGCGTAACATGATTTGTGCTATGACACGTCAAACACGTCAAGTTAGGTAGTTACTTTATTAGGTTGCACAAAACAATACTTTTCTTAATAAATCACTCCTTTTCCTGTGAACATGGAATGAAAACCCATACCACAGCATTTAAAAACATAACTGAATTAGATTAAACAAAAGTTTGGCATCAGAAAGCGTTTAACTTTGAAGAAAAACAATTTGTAGAGTGTTTAATACAGCATGTGGCGTTAAGTTTAGCTTCCTCTAATTAATTAAATATGGCGGTGAGCCAAAAAGCGATCGCAACTCGCCTCGATAACAGTTAACGCTACACCAAAAAGTAAAACATACCATTCTATCTCACAGTAGTTCTGTTGTGTTTTAAATTGTCCGTTTGATCGTTAGTCAACGTCCGATGGCCCACACACAGGTATGAATACATAATTTGTACATATTTGAGTTTTGACCGGACAGAAATGAGGTATGGCCGAGCTAAACTGAATTTGACCGGTCATCATGACCGGCGACAGACCGGCCGTTATTTTTAGCCCTGTTACCATGATTGAAAGCAAATTACTTACTAGGTACGTGTTGTAGTATGATCACATGAAGAAGTATTATATTACATGAAGTCTACCACTAACAAGTTAATTAAATCATTCAATTACTTGTCCTCCCAATCTACATGTAATTAACATGTGAAAACATTACAATTATAATGTTAATTTATTCTGCTATAATATACATGTATTTATCAGTTAATGTTATGAGTGGGGCATTGTCAGGAATCCAGGGAATTTTCCTGTGTATCCTAGAATAGACAGAAAAATCCCCTGGGTTCCTTTTTTTTAGGAGGGGGGGGGGGGGGAGTTAAGATCACATTATACAGTACATACCTTTTCAGAAATGCCATTACTTTCTCTTTGCTGTCATATTCACTAACAATGTGAGTGATGGAATTACTACAAACAAAATGGAAACAATGTTATTTACATGTGTGTGTAAAACTATTTGTTATACATTTATTATTCAAACCCAATACTTTGTACAAACTCCCAACAGCTTACTGGTTCATATCAATCACGACCTTACCACATCAATCACATGACCTTACCACATTAATCATAACTTTACCATAGCAATCACATGACCTTACCACATCAATCACATGATCTTCCCATATCAATCACACGAACTTACCATATCAATCACATGACCTTATCATGTCAATCACATGACCTTATCATGTCAATCACATGACCTTATCATGTCAATCACATGACCTTATCATATCAATCACATGACCTTATCATATTAATCACATGACCTTATCATATCAATCACATGACCTTATCATGTCAATCGAACATGACCTTATCATATCAATCACGACTTTACTACATCAATCACATGACCTTACCATATTAACCCTGATCTAACAACAACAACCATTTATTTAATACCACACAGATTACACAAGTTTAATGATAAATAAACTTAATTAAAACAAGAGTTGGGTATAAAAGCTATCTAGAATAACCAAAAAGCTAATCTAGCTAGGTAGCTACAAATATTTGATTAGTGAATGGATAATAGGGTCACAACAGATGTAAACACATTAATTACAAGGAAAGACAAAAAAATAGTGAAAGCAAAAAAGCAAAAGGAGAGAAAAATATAACTACAGTTGTTAGTGGAAGTAACTAACAGAACAAGAAAACAACAATAACAGAGCCAATTAATGAAGTTCTTAAGAATGTGAGAAGACTAGAACGGTTTAAATAGGGTTCTTAATAAGAATATGCAATAGCTTTATTTTTGATCTCTCTTTTAAATGAATTTAAATTAAGCTGTTTGGTATTTTCATTTATATCATTCCAAATCACTGCACCTGTAAAACAAATGTTGAATTTACCATAATTGGTGCAAACGGAAGGTATGAAGTAAGATGATTTGGCTGCTAGCCGAGTATTATAGTGATGGTTCGAGGATGATAGCTTGAAAGAAATTGTTAACAGCAGATGGGAGTCCATTAACATGAAACTTAAAGTGCCCTCAACCCTTTTGCAATTTTTATATATATGAAACTTTGAAAGGTTTTAAGTACTTCTGCGAAGAATTTTTTGGCTTACAGAGGATACTCTATGTTCTAGGCTTGTTTGAAATGGTGAAAATGTGACCTCTCTTGACCCATTACTGTGTAAGAAAAAGCCTGGGTCGATTCCCTATCTTACGTCATCCAATTAATTCGACTTTGCAATAACTTGAATAAATATTTAGCATTTTGTCTAAAATACCTGTTTTCTTTACTAAAATCTCAGACTGTGTATATTCTCAAAATATCGATGCTGTTGTGATAGAAAGGTGTCATGGACAATAATGCATTAATGAGGTGACGTAAGATAGGGAATCGACCCAGGCTTTTTCTTACACGGTAATGGGTCAGGAGAGGTCACATTTTCACCATTTCAAACAAGCCTAGAACATAGAGTATCCTCTGTAAGCCAAAAATTTCTTCGCAGAAGTACTCAAAACCTTTCAAAGTTTCATATATATAAAAATTGCAAAAGGGTTGAGGGGCACTTTAAAGAGAAAAATGCAGTTTTGGTAATAAATAACATCAGCAAACTTTAAGATGTCCAGTTCCTTAAAAATAGGGGAAGTGTGTTGATCATATTTAGAAGATGTTACAATTCTTACAGCTTTCTTCTGAAGCAAAAAGATAGGTTTAAGAATTAAGAGATGTTTGGTAGGTATTTCCCCATACAATCAGTCCATATGTGAGAAAAGGATAAACCAAAGAATAATACAACTAAATTAGTGTTTTGTTTTTGACAAAGTGCTGCAGTTTGGATAACAAACCAACACTTCTAGATATCTTTTTGCTAATTTGGCAAATGTGTTAATTCCATCCAATATAAATTAGTGTCCATAATAATACCAAGGTATTTGATACAATATTTCTGTTTAATTTATTGCCATCTTTTCTATTTTAAGGCTGATAGAATTAGAGATTTTCTTCTGAGATGGATAGAAAATGACAAAATTGGTTTTGTCAATATTTAGGGATACTTTATTCACACAGAGCCAAGTATGAACTCTTTTCAATTCAACATTTATTGTACATTAATTCTAATGATTCTAGTGATTAAATATTTGCAAAAAAATATTTTGGAATCGTCAGCAGAGAGATGGAAATCGAATACCTTTGTGTAACTACATGTACTAAAATCATTAATGTAAAGAAGGAATATATGCCATAGTAATGTAATTTAGCAATAAGAATATCATGATTACCAGTGTTGAATATGTTTTACTTAGGTCAAGGCTAATGCGACAGGAGTATTGGATCTCTTCTTCAATTGATTTTTGAATTTTATCTGTAATTAGAAGCAATGCATGTATTGTTGAATGATGTGCACAAAACCCAAATTGTTTGGAATAAATAATAGAAAACTTAATTAAAAAGCTCATTAACCTATTATACATTTTTTTTTTAAATAATTGATTGAAGATACACAAAAGGGATATTGGTCTAAAATTTGATAAAGACATGTTGGACCCCATGCATCAATCTGCCGTACATTGATGCATGATAAACAAGCTTAATAATATTATTGGTCCCTACATCTATAACTTTATTGGTGGCATTGTGTTTATAAATGACCTTACCACATCAATCACATGACCGTACCAAATCAATCACATGACCTTGCCATATCAATCACAAGCACAGGCTTTGGCAGCCTGCAGTATTCAATTAAAATTATTTGCTCATTTTACAATCAACATGTGTATATTTGTCAACAAGGTACACATAGTAGTCTCTAACCCTTAAATGTTCTCTTTGATATGGCAATATATTCTTACACATCAGTTGTATTTCATTTCCCTAAAGGCTAGCTTGCATGATAGGACTAGACTTGAATGAATATTATTAAACTTGCTATATTAAAAAGTTGATAGTCAGAACATGGCATGTACTGCTGAGAAATCCATGCAGCTGGACTGATCTGCCATACATTGATGCATGATAAACTGGTTAACTGACAACAAGCTTAATAATATTATTGGTCCCTACATCTATAAATTGATTGGTGGCATTGTGTTTATGCATGTATAAGTGGCACCAAAAAACCTGGATCAGAGCAGATATGATTGGATCAGATCAAATCGGGCCAGATAAGGTAGCCTGTGTAGCCAGGCATTCGGGTGGGGGGGAGGGGGGATGGGGTGAGAGAAGAAAAGGAATGCCTGAAACAGCCCTATCATTGCTTTACAAATTCTATTGGCTGAAATAGTGTGACATTTGATGTTTCAACACCTTTGTACATTTTGCACATAAAGTGATGCAAACTACACAACCTTTGAATCACAAAACCAAAGATCCTAATGTAAATGTACCTAGCTCTGTAGACAAGTATTTCTGTCAGAGAGAGATATATTTTTTTAAACATCCATGTAATTTTTGTATCAGTGATTTTACCAAATATTTTGTCTATTAAAATCAGAAATAGTTTCATCCACACGGAAAAGGAAATGACCTTTTGTTGACCTCACATGTCGTCACATAATTAGCATATTGGAAATAGAAACCTCATAGATGCCACACTCAAATTAAGAAATATTTTACAGTTTAATAATTTACTTGATGGAAAATCGATAAAGAATTTGGGCTCATATGCTATATATCTTATTTTGAACACACCTCCACGTACTTTAGAATAGTACCCCACAACCGACAACGTAAACTTGGATCATTCATAATTCATTTTCTCAAATTTTCATACAAACCTTCTAAAATTGTAACCCACCAAGTTAAAAAAAAACCTAACCATTTTCGACCAAAATCATTCATATAACGACTCTACATACGCCTGCACTATAATGGAGAATTTAGCACAATTTTCGAGTGATCTTTTGAAGTGCCAAGTGGTACCCTTATTTTTCACTCACTCGAAATCTTCCTTGACATCGAACCCTTTCTTCCTTGCGGCGTTTTTGATAATATCTACTCTTCCTTTGGGTATCCTCTTTGGTACAATGTAAATCCTTACTTCTGCAAATCTGATCTCGTATCTAGGAGTGTTTTCAGCCTCGCTCGTCAGTTTCCTTCTTTTGGCCGCCATTTTACAAACAGTCAAGTAGCCAAGCCTTGGGTTATTCCACAGGTGCCCCGCAATTAACTTTTATAGTACTTGTACAAAATCCAAGCAGGTGATTGGCTAATGGAGTGCATAATTAACAAAGATTCCAATCTCAAATGGATTGAGCCACATGGAGCGGAGGCCGGTTTCAAGATTTCAACCAGCGAAAATGACTAACCTGCAGATTCCACGGTGGGAATGAACTAAGAAAATGAAATTAAAATCTCACTTCTTGTCTTATTAATAACTAGTTATAAGTAATTAATGAACTGCCTTTCTGTATGTGTGCAATATATGTTTAATTAATTATATACATGTATATAAGAATGAAAAGTCCGAAGACTATACAGCAAAGCTGATATACAACGTAAAATTCTAAAACAAAGCACTACGGTTATGCATCAGTCAATTCCAGCAATGCCCATCCCCCTCCCGGGATATGGTGGGGCATTTGCATACTTTGAGATCCCGGTAGTGGGGCATTTGTAACCTTATATCGGACCGGGGGTCGGGCATTATTCTACCACGGGGCATATGGTGGGGCATTTGACACTGCCGAAAATAATTCTGGGAAAGAGACTGCAGGTCTCGTGGTAACGACGTCATACTGTATCAAGTAAAAGAAACCAATAAAGCTGAGTTGTTGTAATTATTCCAGCTGCCTGTGGATTCTATCTATTTCTCTAAACCTAGAAACCTGCAGTTTATACCGTCTTATCCACGTTATTTGTATACGCTAGGACACGAAAAAGCCGGGAAATCTATGGATGTTTAATTTTTACAAAAAAAGTAGCTAGAAATAGCAGTTCTCGTACGTTCACCGCCCATCTAACACTGATCTGCAATCCTGTATTCTTAAGTCTACGCTATGGGTTTCGTGGTAAATAAATTTTAGAGTACGCTAAAATGTTAATTCAGGAGGCACTCGGGGCCCAAGCTCTGCTGGTCCGAGTTGGATACGATATCAAGTAGTTTGTTTACAAATATACACTGTTTGCTGCTGTCCACCGGACGAACAGAAGTCACACTATTATTATAAAAGTCTGTCATGTGGTTTTAATAAGCGCTTATTGTATAACGTTAACCGCGGTGCGAATGATTATTTATAGGAATGAAATATAAACTATGTAAATTAATACCATTTTGTTCCAGGCAGCTCAATAGCATAATCACTGATACAGCAGTGAGTATAAATACAAATACAAAACAAGATGGCGGATCTACAAAACCATAACGGAAACTATCAATGAATAGATAGAGAAGTAGCACTTCTCTGCGCCTTATGCATTTGCATGGAATTAAACTTGGGCAGTATATCGTTATGGATGTGCCCGGGGGTTGGGCATTTTCCTTACTTCTTTGGCTCCACTGTGGGGCATTTGAACACCTTGCTTGTCCCCACCGTGGGGAATTTGGGGAAAAAATAACGAAAATGACTAATGCCCGGGGGTTGTCCCGGGGAGGGGATGGGCATTGCTGGAATTGACTGATGCATTAGCTAGGCCTGACACGAAAAGTGCTCGAACTAGATTGCAGCCATAGACAGCTGTTTCGTTCTTATTAGAACTCGTCAGTATGGCATAGCAAACAGTACGCGGGCTTCGGTGCCACTGCACTACCGACCCGGAATGCGCTAAACAGCATCTAGTAAGAGCTCACAGAAAGGCTTGGTTATCGGGTCACACGTCATTACGTGTGGCGAAAAGCCAAAAACCAAGCAAATCTGAACTAAACTGTGTCAGTGCTTTGCAAGAAATATAGTGATGTATATAAGCTATATATTCTTTTTTGCCTTAACTTTTCAACTTATAAATTATCCTGTAAACTAGTATTTTTGTATTTTTGTAAATTATGACAAAACAGAGTTTGTTATCATCGAGACAAGACAGCAGCTGGCAAAAGTGAACGTTGACTCACTGCGCGTCGGAGATGTAACCATAGCACCCTCTAGTGAGGCAAAAAACCTTGGTTGCTGATTCGATGCGCAGCTGAAAATGGACACCCACATTAACAAGACTTGCAAAGCAGCTTTCTTTCACTTATTTAACATTAGGAGAATTAGAAAATTTCTTAGTTTTGACACTGTGCGACTTTGTTACTAGTCGACTAGACTATTGTAATAGCCTTCTCTATGGCCTGCCAGCCAATCAGCTGCACAAACTTCAGCGTGTGCAGAATGCTGCGGCTAGACTCATTTGTAATATCAGTCGGTTCGATCACATTCCCGTTAAACATAGAATTGATTTTAAAATCTTACTTATTACCAACAAAGCTATAAATGGACTTGCTCCGGCATATATAACTGAACTTATCAAATGTAAGACTACTTCAAAATATAACTTTAGATCGTCTAAAGAACTTCTGCTAGAGCGACCAGAATGAGAACATTGATCACATTGGGTGACCGCTCTTTTGCGGTAGCGGTACCCCCGGGGGGGGGGGGGGGGGGGGACTCCCCATAAAAATAGACGGGGGTGCTCGACCTATCTTTTAGGGGTTAAAATCGTTAGCAGTGCTATCTCTTAGGGGTCTTCCAAAGGTCTGCTATCTTTTAGGGGTCTCCGAGACCCAACATTTTTGTGGCCGAGAAAAAATAGCGCTGGATCCTCGAGCATGAGACCCCACAAGTTGAATCGGTATTTACGGCTTCGATATAGAGTTTGATCCATCCGAATATTAAAGACGAGGTTATGGGGCAGAGCTTTGTCTCTTATTTCCTTTAGTTTGCACAAATTTGTCTTTTGGAGTGCTATCTTTTAGGGGTATTTTTTTTGTGAGCCACGCCCATATTGCTACCTTTAAGGGGTGAATTTCATTTCTCACGTCGAGCACCCCCGTCTATTTTTATGGGGAGTCCCCCCCCCCCCCCCCCCCCCCCCCCCCCCCGGGCGGCACCCACACTGTAGAATGTCCTGCCTGCTAAAATTCGTAATGCTTCTATAGTGTTACGGCTTTTAAGAAGTTGCTAAAAACCTATCTTTTTGGCAAACTTCATATCAACTATAGTCTTAACAGTATCGTATTACCATTGTTATGCAACACGTCGATATTTATATACTGTATATATTCAATTTTTTATTAGCATATATGATAGATTTAGACATACTGTACATACTACTTAGTTAGGATTAGTATATACGTCAGCCCGATAGGCATTTGCAATGCGCATGTGAGCATCTTCAAATGGAACATGCGCAATATAAATATTAAATTTATTTTATTATTACTGGGAGAGAAAGGCCGGGGAAGTCCTCTCCAGTCTTAGCCTGATGTTCAGACGGTACGAGGTCGGCCGCACACTTCCTCCCACCTCCCCGTCTGATGGACTTTGGCAGAAACCGTGTTCCAGCCATTGTTTTCATTTTGACCAACCAGAGCGAAGGTTTTATTTTTAGAGAACTGAGGTATGCGTGGAATGTCTAGTGGAGCCTGATGGCGGATGATACATGCAAACGGACTTGATATGGCTTTGGAGAAAGCGTGCGAAACTTTCGTCATTTCCGAATTATTTCCCGAACAGAGAAAGGCAATATTACCCTTCCTTTCCCAGAATGATCTTGGCCATGACAGCTGCATCTTATAGGTGACGACCAGGTCGAGAATCGAGAGAGGAGAAATTATATAGCCTTCTACAACTTCTACAGATCGCCAGAATCACACACTTTCAATAGGAAGCGCTATCATGATATCGTGATGTTTGTGAATCAGGTGAATCTGACTATGGGCCGGTTTGGAACCTTGTATGCCATGAATCGAATGTCTCCTAGATGTTTGGCATTTAGAAGACCAAATCATTCATGAAATGTAATGGATTTTTTACAGCAGTGAACACACATACTGAGTATGTCATGGTAATAGTTTCATGACATTTGGGCAAATATTTATGTTTTCAGAATTTTGAACACACTTTATTTTGACAATTCTGCTGTCCATGAAATGGCATGAAATTTCTACAGGAGTGAACACATATAGTGAATATGTCATGGTAAAAGTTTGATTACATTTGCCTAAATATTTACGTTTTTAGAATTTTGAACAGTCTTGATTTGGACAAATTGTAGGTACAAACAAATCCAGAGTTTTAATAGATCTTGAAATACTGGACGAAAAATCCTATTTAGAAAGTTCCTGCTGCCCAAAGAACCAGAGCAGTTCTAACAGGATAGGGTTAGGGTTAGTTCTGAGAAATCGACATAAATTTGAAGCTGTAGAACATATTCTGCAGTGCATGAAACTATGTGATTCTGGCGAGCTGAGAAGGCTACATAATTTCTTCTCACTCGATTCTGGACCTGGTCGTCGCCTACAGATGCAGCCGCTGTGATGGCCAAGGGCCTTCCAGGAAACGAAGGGTAATATTGCATGCCTTTCTCTGTTTGGGAAAAAAATCGGAAATGCCGAAAGTTTTGCATGCTTTCTCCAAAGCCATATCAAGTCCGTTTGTATCATCCACCCATAGTTAATAGAGTGGAATGGTTATGAAACCCAGCGACCTTCTTTGTTATATGTCTTTGTTAGCTTTTTTCAACCGTGACCCTGCACAAAACACAATAGAAATTCCAATGTGTTAATCAATCAGCCAATAGAAACGTGTGAGTTCAGGGGACGCTAATGAACTATGACCCTGCACAATCTTTTGTCTTGCCTCCTTCCAACATAAATCGCAGCGCCTTTGTTAGCCCCTTTGAAGTTTGCCGGGTTTCATAACCATTCCACTCTATTAACTATGATCCACCATTTGGCTTCACTTTCAGGCTCCACTAGACATTCCATGCATACCTCAGTTCTCTAAAAATAAAACCTTCACTCTGATTGATCGAAATTAAATGACGTCAGGAACACGGTTTCTGCCAAAGTCCATCAGACGGGGAGGGGGGAGGAAGTGAGCAGAAGACCTCGTACCGTCTGAAAATAAGGCTACTCCAGTCCCTCCCTTCTTCCATTTAGACTCACGCACCTCCTTCACTAATGAAGATTATTGTGAGCGTTAATAGTATAAATAATAATTAATAATAAAACAAATAAGTTCAGTGTTAACTAGAAGTAATCATAGATTATTAAAGTGCGTTCGACATGTTTTTTGTAAGAGAAAGGACTGGGCTTCCTGTGGTAACACAAAAGACTGAAAGATTGCTGCAATAATGTGGGTGTACATGTAAATAATCCTGATCAAAAATGCTTGTTTTTAACTAATGTGAAAATTTTGAATGTCTTGACTTATAAATTAATATACAAGGCGATGCATATAGGTATAAAACTTTAAATATTTATATTGTGTAACATTAAATTATTGGATGCATGTGGTGCTTATACATGTGGTTTATATGGTTATCATTCATTTGAGCATTTGTAGCACACTTTTCTGTGTGGTATACAGTGTAAAGCAATAATTGGAGTTAGTGTAGAACACAATCAACCCAATAGCTAGCTACAGCTATTCAGATGTGTATAAACTGCATTCCAGTTCCTAGTATTCACAATATTAAGTACACTCCAGTGTAGAACATAAACTATATGCCATGTGTATAAAGTACACCCCACTAGTTCCTTCAGAGCATTGAAATTATTTCTCAAGATTGAACATTGGCTGCAGAATATTGAGTGGCGTTGTTAGTTGCAGAATAAGTTATGATCAATGTTGGTAGCCGGGTCCGGGTTTTTATCAGACTCTTATGGTTGTTTCAGGTCCCGTTAGAAATTCAGTGTAGATTAATTGATTAGGGAATTGAACACAGCAATGAACTCAGTACTTTGATAATGAATTTCCCTCACCTTGTACTGTGTTGATGTTTAAGTTCCTTGGCATATCAAAGTGTCATTATAGATTAACTCTTTGCCTGAATATAGTGTTAATTTGTATAACCAAGATGCACACATGAATGCGTCACTGATGTGTAGTGTCACAACTCACACAAGATACGGGTGTTTAGAAAACTCAGGCCAGGTACTGTTTTGCGTTTGTAGTTTTGCTATCTGTATGTATAGCGAAAAGCAGAATCCAATACAGCGAGCAAGCCAACATGGTCTGTTTTGTCGGCGCGGTCTGCGGTACAATCAAGTTGGCCATAATTTGTGCTGAACTATATCCACCGAGTGAATCTGCATGCGATCGAAAATTCTGTTGGCTTGCTCGCTGTATTGGATTCTGCTTTTCTTTGACATCAGACTTTGTCTTATACTCCAGAGGTAGCACACACTTTCCGAATTTCCTCAGGCTTAGATAAATCGTAGCAAATTATTCGCAGATTAACTCGGTTTTACTGGATAGTTCAACATAAATAAATAATTATGGCCGAGTTGAATGTTCAAGTATTTTACTTCTTCGGGCCTTTCTACGTACGGGCCTCTGCACCCAGGGTAATGTTCAAGGTGCAAAACAGACCTCCAGATGTACTACACACTTTCCTCAGGCTTTGCTCAATTGTACTTGCGAACCTGTGAAACATCATTGCATTGGATTGTCGGAAAATAAGGCAAGTAACTTACCGATCGCGAGCAAAACAGAAACCATGCGAGCGGCCATTTTGGTAAAATGAAGAAACCATGCCACGAGGCGGTAAATACCTGCGTGCGCATACTTGTCCGCTGCGTTACCACTACACCATCAGGACCAACCCATGCAATTCAGTTTTGTCGTAACCGTGGGTATTCCCGGCATTTTCTCTGTTTTCTGTTTCGGGGCGAGATGGGAAAGCCTATAACTTTAAATCTGTTTATACAATGATAAACTTGATAGCGGACAGACAAAGCTGTCCTTGTCCCATGGTGCCGTGCGAGTTATGCAGTGTATCCCTAGGGTCACGCCCAGAATGCTGTGCTTTGTAATTCTGTTGATCAGAGATCGTAAACTGTGGGAGAGAATCGTGAACAGCGGATTTCATACGGACCTGTATGGACGACTTATTATCTACTATTAGATCGCGCCGGCTCCGGGATAGAGGTCACCGGTATATTCTCCCGTAAGTCAAAACGGAGCGTTTCAAAAACGTTTTGTTGATAGATGCATGGTTAATTTCATCTAGTTCTTGACTAACGGCTTAACTTTAATGGTTATTGATTGTTGTTATTATTATTATTGTTATTATCTTACTTGTTTATCACTTGATTGTAAATAGAGCACGTCTGTTGTTCTATGGAGTTATCATGCAATAAAGATAACAAAAAATATTATTATTACTAGTGGATACCGCTAACGATAATATAATATATTTTTGTAATGCTAACGAAAAGCTAGCAAAAACCGTATAAGACAATTGTGTCGGTGATAAGATCTACCTGAAGAAGGCTGGTTTGGCCAGCCGAAATATCGTCTTCAATATATACGTAACCTGAGAATCAGGCTTTCGACATAAGTATATCGTCATTTTCCACCTACTAAGGAAAACATATAATTTTCGGCCATTTCTCGTCGAAATAAGTGGCTGAAAGTAATCTCCTTGAAACGAACGTTATTTTCCATCAAACTGCATTGAATTTCATCACAACCTCGCGAACTGGTGCATTAGTACAATATGTTGTGTTCATCGTGTTAAGTACCAAAACTACTAAGCTGCAACTTCATTCAAAATGTAATGTACTGAATGCAAGGATCAATACGGACGAAGTGCAGGAACCGGTCACCTTGGATGGGATCTAATCAGCAAAAATATACGAAAATCAAGACAAGATGAAAGGCTGATTGTACGGTACTGGGAATATATATAATTACTACCGATATTTCGGTTGGCACGGTCAACCTTCCTCAGGGTACACAAGTATATGGCAAGAAACCGTTAGTTACAAATTTTAAATTTTGAAAACATGAATGTGAGACTAGGAGATAAAATTACAAGTGATGAGTGGGCGTGATAGAGAACTAAGATAAATACAATTCCATAGTAGCCGACTGAGTAGTATAAAATTACATTTCTTCCTTTCTGTTCATGCCTTTAGGTTCTAATGTTCTAATGCGAGATCAGGCCCATCAAACATCACATTGACTGTAATTCTAAAAATCTCATATTCATGGTTCATTGTAAACGCTGTAATGCTCAATACATAAGAGAAACTAAGCGTCGCCTTAAATATCGCTTTAATGAACAGCGCCGCCCTGTTGACAAACCTACTAACAAATCTAAAGCTACTGCTGTCTCGGATCATTTTCTTACTAACAACCATTGCCCTAATGACATGCAATTAATTCCCTTAGAACTCATCCACTCTAATAGAGATGGCGTACGCAAGGCTCGCGAGGCATTTTTTATTGATAAAGGACAAACATTATAACCTAAAGGCATGAACAGAAAGGAAGAAATGTAAATTTATACTACTCAGTCTCTACTATGGAATTGTATTTATCTTAGTTTTCTATCACGCCCACTCATCACTTGTAATTTTATCTCCTAGTCTCACATTCATGTTTTCAAAATTTAAAATTTGTAACTAACGGTTTCTTGCCATATACTTGTGTACCCTGAGGAAGGAATATCGGTAGTAATTATATATATTCCCAGTACCGTACAATCAGCCTTTCATCTTGTCTTGAACTTCATTCAACCTACTTCTAAATGGGGAGGGACCGTTATTCACAGGAAATGCATATGATTTTCCACCCCTCCCCCCTCAGTATTGTAAGGTTCGCAGATCTTACCCCAATGTTGTGTTCGTCGTGTTTAGTACCAAAACTATGATTTTTAAGCTGCAACTTCATTCAACCCACTTCTAAATGGGGAGGGTACCGTTATATATTCAGAGTTCAGTTATACTTTATGATATCAATTGTAGGAAGGCCACTGGTTTTTCAGTTATAATACTGTTATCTGTCTACCCTCTATAAATAAAGTTGATTAGTATATACCACACCAGTGAATATCACTTTTCGCGCGCTCTGATTGGCTACTCACACAGTGAATATATGCATGATTTCATATTCACCTCCGAGCGAAGCAGCGATCACCTCGCGCGAGTTTTTGTCCATTTGACAGATAATAAAATAACTATTTGGTGCTGGCTATAATTCACCTGTGTGGTATATACTAAAAAGCGGCTCGGTAAATATCTACCACTATTCACCTCCTTCGGTGAATAATTGTTAATTATTATTATCAGGAAATGCATATGACTTTCCACTCCTCCCCCCTCAGTTTTGCAAGGTTCGCAGATCTTACCCCAAATGTTCAGTTCGTCGTGTTTAGTACCAAAACTATGATTTTAACGCTGCAACTTTATTTAATCCAGCTCTGGACTGGCAAATAGAAAATGAAACTGTCCCAGTATGCTTTGCGGCCAAAATGGAAAGGGTAGAAAAAAATACATAGAGACATGGGGTTTTCACCAAAATGTTACCCATAGAAAACTGCAGGGGGTCTTCTTAATTTGGTTGACATTAAAGTTTAGGGGGAGAATGATAGCCAAAACTAAATTTCAAAACGACTTAACCCCTGAATTTCATTAAATATCAGACACAAAATTTAAACAATAATTAATTAATTAATGATTGTATTATTTATATAGTGATTATCGGTAGGAATTATTATTATTACTATGATATTAGGCTTTTGTATGCGGATTCTCCCAGTGAAAATAGTTTTCAGCTTTATAGTTTTTTTGCCATGTGAAGCGAAGTGCAACTGTCATTTAGAGTAGCAAGGGTGACCGAGTAGTTTGAACGTTCGCCTCTCACCTCTGTTATGTGGTCCGAGGTTCGATTCCGTACCCGGCGTTATATGTGAGTTGAGCTTGTTGGTATCTTTCCCTTGCTTCGAGTCAGTTTTTCTTCGCCGGGGTCTCCGGTTAGTTTTTCCTCCCTCCTCAAAAACCAATCTAAAGTCCAATTCCAATACTTCAACATATTAAAGCCTCTGGCTTGGGAGACCCGGTAACGGTTCTCTGTATCAGTTCGACGCAAAATAAACCATTTGGCTTTTTTGCCAGCGTTATTCCTTTGTCAGAGCCTTGCAAAAAGACTGACGGACGGCCTTATATTACTCGCGTATTTACTAACTCACTCACTCCCTTACTTAGCCTGCTAATGCAGACGTATTTTTTCACTCTCATAAATTCGAAGAAAAAAGTAACGTCTGCTTACCCGAGCGCTTTTTTGGAGTTTTTGGATTCCCACACAAAGCCTTGTAATTCTCTCGTAACGTGAAACCACTGATTTCAACTTTGAGCTTGGGCTGCCTGTGGTACATGTCTAAAATCAGTTCAGTTTGCTAACCAGGAGTACAAGAGCGCTAACCAGGAAATACGGCTAACTAGCAAAACTTATTGTAAAGTTACACTCGCCACAGAAGTAAGTAAAAGATTGATCATACAATACGTATAGTAACGTATTGACACAAGCTGTCAACAAAATGATACAGCAATGAAGCTTGCGTGGATGAATGTAAAAGTTCCCTATGTTTTTGTTTTTATTCCGCGCCCTTAAAATGATTCAATGCTCTTGAAATTTTTGCAGGGCCAGTGTAGTACATGTTGAAGTTCAGGTGAAAAGAATTAAACAAATCTTCATCGACTAGTTTTCGAATTACAGCTTCATTAGCAAATACGTTACTATTTTGAGTGAAATGAGCATATTTATGACATTACTTATGATTCGATAAACCGAAATCGAATAAAGCAAAAGGAATGAAATTTTCATGTGAAGTAGTCCTATGCCACAGGTATGAAATATGCTAAAAACATCGCTTGAATCGGTCCGGAAAACATAGTTCTCGACAACTAAACAGGAAGTAAGGCAAATTGTTAATTTTTTTTAACGAAAATATTCAACCCAAAAACGCTCTCATACAATTTGTTTAAACTTTGCAGTCTTGAAGGCCTACATTTAGACTACAAGGGACACTAGGCCGTTTTAAAAGTTCAGGTCTAGATTTCGAGAAAATTGATGATATGTAAAATACATGACGTCATCGCTGTGTTGCTATGGTAACACCGATGTCAAACTGACAAACCTACATTTTTGGAAAGTTTATTCTATTACTAGTAAATGGGTGAAGTGGCTAGCCCAACCGAGCTATGACAGTGGAGTATCGGTCGTTCAAAGTGGGTATGGTGCGTCCCTGGAAAATTCAGACGAGCCACCTTAAGCCCACACCGCGGCAAAACGTTACGCGCATGCGTATTTGCTATTTCTTGTCGGCGAGCGGCCGCCCCCAGTTTCCCGCGAAAACCGAAATGAAACAACAGGCACATACCCGTGATTTTAAAATTTCTGCTTAAAAGTACCATTTGTGAACTGTTTTCTCAAAAAATAAGAAAACTACTTAAAAGCTAAAAATAGCAAAGCCGACACAACGTAAATTTTAGAGGTTTATAACGATATTTCGGCTGGCCAAACCAGCCTTCTTCAGGTAATATGAAGAAATGTTATTACATTGGCGAACGTGACTAACTAGAAATATGGGTTACGAAATACAGGAAATAGATGACAAATGATTGACACTATAAATATAGAAATAACAAGATAATGAGGTTATATATATACCAGCTAGTATGACTCGTCACGGATGTTGAGACCATAAGGTACGAGTGTTCTAGCTTGTGTAATGAGAGTAGCTTCTCTGGCCTTACGAATTGAGTCTCTATTAGAGAACATTTTTTCGATGGGGATTAGTTGCATGTCATTAGCAGTGTGATTAGGTGTCGAGAGAAAATGTTCAGCAGCTGTAGTAGGTTTAAGCTTAGTTTAAGCTAAGCCTAAAACTTTAACAGGTTGAAGTTTTCTTAATTTGTAATTCACTGTGAGTTTACTAAGTTATAAAATTATTTACTAAAAAAGTTGAAACCCTCGGTAATTTGTATTTGATAGCAGAGCCTTCGTTCTTTTGGCCAGCGGAGCATACCGTTTTGCCGCGGTGTGCCTTAAAGGGATACCCGAGTGAAAAACACATTGGGGCTCAAAAGAATCTTCAACATGTTCTTTGTTCAGAAAATGTATTAAAATTTGATCAAACGTTTTTAGTATTAAGAACGAGCACCTCAAAGTTGGCCCCGCGAAGACATGGGCGCCGCCATCTTTGTTTGCATTTACGGAAGTGACGTCACTTCGTCCCACCAGCGTATCGCGGCTACTTGTCTTTGTATGATTTTCACACGCTCGGAATTAAAGTGGATATATTTTCATCGAGATTGCAGAGGAATTCTTACAGAAACCGGAATTATGATGAAGACGACATTATGAGAAAAGTTCAGAAGACTGGGAGGAGGAAAAAAAGCATTGGGAAGGCGAGAAATTATCAGACGAACAACAAGGTCTCGTAACTGCCATTTAATAACAGCAAAACAACATGGCTTAAAAGACTCGAGTGACTTCTGAATAAGTATAAGAACTACAATGTATGTGAGGTACAGTTAAGGCGTTTATCATCCAAAAAACACCTAATAAGTGAGAGAGTGAGAACGCTGGTGGGACGAAGTGACGTCACTTCCGTAAATGCAAACAAAGATGGCGGCGCCCATGTCTTCGTGGGGCCAACTTTGAGGTGCTCGTTCTTAATACTAAAAACCTTTGATCAAATTTTAATACATTTTCTGAACAAAGAACATGTTGAAGATTCTTTTGAGCCCCAATGTGTTTTTCACTCGGGTATCCCTTTAAGCCTGTTTCGCCGTCAAGCAATCGCATTGCGCCTTCTTTGGAAGTTCTTTTAGCCACCGTACCAATCAGATTGGACTGTGCTGGTCACGTGAACAGTGGACAACATTTTTCATGTTTTTCAAGATGGCGGCGGATGGGAGTTTTGACTTAGCAAAACCTTTAATATCAGTGTTTTTTTTGTGTAAACCTTCAAGTGCAATACCAAGATTTTTCTCTTTTCTAAAGCTGAGAGGTGTTTCACGGGCTTTGGACGGGAATTTATCACATATTATGCGACATGCTTTAAGATACACTCGTGTCTGCTCTGCGATCAAGTGAGTTACACAGCTCTGACTATAATTATAAAGACAACAGCTTGTAAATGTAAGTAGCCGCTAATCTGAACATGATAACCTTTATACCAATTGACTGTCGTTGTGTTGTTATTTATTGTTATTATAATAATATTCTTTATTTAAAGAGGGTAACACCCAAAAGCAAAGCTTACAAACTTGTGGCCCTCAACTACTAATTTAAGTATAAAATATGATAAAAACTACGGATAAAACTAAGATGTGCATTATATACAATTGAAATCAGAACCACAATTACTAACTAATAACATATAGCTAAATCGATCTAATATAATCTAGAAATTGAACGAGTACATATATATTGACTAGAGACAGAGATTAAGATAAGTGAATTACAAAAAGCTAAACTTTAAAATGGTCAATTAACTTCTGTTGCAATAAAATATTATAAAAGTATTTGGACTTGAACATATTCAAAGAGGATACATCTTTAACATCAACTGGTAATGAATTCCACAATGATGAGGCTCTAAAAGCAAATCAGTGATCTGCCGCCTGCTGTTGTTAGGGATATCTTTGGAATCTGTACATTATAATAATAATAATAATAATAATAATAATATTTTGACAGGAAAGCTCCACTCACAATTTGTGATTTTCAGGGAGGTCCTGTATTAAAAATATATATTTCGCTAATATATGGAAAACAGAAAAGATAAATGGTTGAAATAAAATAGAAATAGAACAAGGATTATTATGAAATTAAGTTATGTGCCAGTAAGATTTAAAAATTGATAATGTAGTTGATTGTATAACTTCAGAGTCTAAAGACGAGCGAGTGTGTATTCTGTGTACTTTCTTAATAGGTTTAATGCCATCTGAAAGATAGGCTGGTGCATAGCCATTTAAAATCTTAAACATTAATATACAGCTCAAGTAATTACAGACTTCACGGATAGGAATCCAGCTAAGTGTATTAAATAAGGGAACGGAAGGGCTAAGTGCAGGTGCGTCTAATATAATTCGAGCAGCTCGTTTTTGTAATCTAAGAAGGCGGTGATTACCTTCTATGGAGCATCCACCCCAAACTGTGGCACAGTACTCGATCACAGGCTTAATTAGTGCATTATAAAATAGTATTCTTTCTGCATGAGGTATGTACCTTTTATTGCGGTTAAGTAATCCGATGCGTTGCGAAACCTTCTTTTCAGTATAATCAATGTGGATATTCCATGATAATGATTTGTCAATATGTACACCAAGTAGTTTAATCGATTCAGTTGACTGCAGTTTTGTGTTATTGACTTCAATGCTTATATCGCGATCGAGCGCCGAAATTTTGCGTTTGCTTCCAACGAGCATGACTTTCGTTTTCGTGGTGTTGATAACCGTTTTATTATGAGAAGCCCAGGCCTGGATTGGTTTGAATCCTTCTATTAACTTTTGCTCAATGGCTTCTAGAGTCTTCCCGGATACAGTTTGTGTCGTGTCGTCAGCATACATGTCGATGGTAGATTCATTAGTGTGGAGCAATAAATCATTTATGAAAATGACAAACAGGAGAGGTCCCAATACTGAACCTTGGGGTTTGACAGACTGTCGACGATTACGGAGATATGACTTGAACCAGGCAAGGGAAGAATCGTTTAGGCCATAAAGCTGTAGTTTCGTCAGTAGAACATCCATTCATGGTCTATAAGATCAAAGGCCTTGCGGAAGTCAATGGCTATTAAACCATTAAGCAAACCTTTATCAATGTTCATAAATAATTCATCGACGATCTTCACCAAGGCTGTCTCACACGAATGAGCCTTACGAAAACCAGATTGGTTTTTGTAAATCAAATTGTGGTCACTTAGAAATTCATAGAAGGAGTTGTGAACATGCTTTTCCAATAACTTAACTTATCGAAAGTGTAGTAGAAATGACCCGATTTCTCAGTTCTCTGATTGACAGTGACAGTAGGGCCAGGGGCCTTTTAAAAGAAATATTACAGTCGTTTCGCCCCCCTGCACATGTATTTAAATGTTTATAAATTCGGGAGCGAAAACCAGCATGAAGTGAGTGAGTATAAACTGAGTAAGTAATCCGAAATGAAGATTTTTTTCAAACGAACGATAAATGACTCTGATGTGGAAATCGCATATTTATCTGTGGCGTGTTATTGACACTGGTTTTATTTTGTTCTATTCCCGGAGTAGCCAATCGATGAAATCGATGATCGGAAATCCAATCGATAAATCGATATCAATCGATAAAATTAGTTAATTGATATCGATTGGTATCGGTCAATCGATGACCAATCGATAGTCACAGAAAAATTATCAATCGATGAATATCGATTGGCATTTTCGATTGATATTGATTGAGCCTGACACGTTAATTTCGCGATTTTGGGAGCGGTAAACGTACATACACTGGCAAAATGGCACGAGCGTCAGAAAGTAGTACAGATAAGCTTTCCATTTACTGTATAGTGAAAGGATACCACAATTGTTTATTTGATGTGGCCATTGGAGATACGTTTACGATACGTTTACGATACTTTACCTACCTGCCTTGTTTCAGTATTAATCCTTTCAAAAATCGATGTCAATCGATTGCAATTAAGGGCAATCGATATCAATCGATAAGGTCACAAAGATTTGGTCCATCGATTGTTCATCGATTTCCAATATCAATCGATTGATTGGCATCGATTAATATCGATTTTAATCGATCATCGATTTCATCGATTGGCTACGCCGGGTCTATTTCCCGGGTCTATTTACATCTGGCCTGTATCTCTTTGTATTTGATTATTATCTCTGGGTTCAGGTATTCTACAGTGTATTTTTTTTTAGAACTGACATAATGATATTATGTATAGAGTAGTGTATTTATCATTATTGCAAGTTTATAACATAGCATAACTAAATTTGGTCCAGAACTGAGAGTATACTTACATGCAAGTGGCACTCTTTCTTTCCCTTCCCCTTTCTTGGTACCATTATATATCCATGCAAGCTACTGTAGATCTTGTTTCAGTGTTTTCCATCTGAGGTGGTCCTGGCTTAAGATAACCCTAAGGTTACCTTAAGGACCTACCTTCTCATCATTGTATTTCTTATTATGCCTTATTACTCGTAAGCATTTCCATCATCTTATGAGAAAATAAATGTAATTGTTGTTGTTGTTCCTCAGTTCTTGGCGTCAGCATCGTCACTTTCACTCGGTCATGATCAGGAGTACGAATTATTTGGGAATGAAAATTAATCATGCTGCGACCGCAATGATATAAAAAAATGAGTGGACATTGCTTGTTTCTTTGTGGCCTGCCATTATAAGTTTCAGTCTCCTTCAAGATGTAGAAAATGAGCACTAGCACAGTAGCAGCTCACTAATACTAGAAAATGGTGGTCTGTAGTTTACGACCTCAATCGAAAATATTGTATTGAGAATTTAGCCTGAATTTCAGCTGTCTCCACTGGTTTGTTAATAATTGAGAATTACAAATAGATGACTTTATTTCACATGTAGAATGACATTACCTTAGTAACTATTCACAATGTATAGCAACATTATGTGGTATTTGTTGTTCTAAATTGCTTGATTTCTCAGTCGTACTGCACCTGATATAATTACAATGCATCAAATTTGAGTGACTCGATATCATGCAGACTACTCAAATAACCATTGCACTTCAATCAACAACACCCATACCAAAGAAAGTAATATTAAACTACAGAATTGAAGGAAATTGTGGCTGAAATGTACATGCACAGCATGTATGTATGTGTGTGTTGTGTGTGTATTATGGGTCTATAATTTCCAACCCCCCCCCCCCCCCCCCCCCCCCCCCCCCGCGCGCCCCCGGGCATACCATAACCCCCTCGCTCCTCGGTGAATAAATCCCATAACCCCCTCGCTCCTCGGTGAATAAATCCCATAACCCCCTCGCTCCTCAGTGAATAAATCCCATAATACTTCGTTAACGAATGAATTGAGCTCGTGATCCCCATGGGAAAGGCGTTGCCATGGATGCTGGAGGGCAAGCTATCTTTAAAAACGCTGTTTTAGAAAGATCGACAATCGATTGGAGGTGGAAAATAGCATTTACAAACAGGTTTTGCTAATATCAATACCGATCTCGGGGGTTAGGGTATTGGGATTTATTCACCGAGGAGCGAGGGGGTTATGGGATTTATTCACCGAGGGGCGAGGGGGTTATAGGATTTATTCACCGAGGAGCGAGGGGTTATGGGATTTATTCACCGAGGAGCGAGGGGGTTATGGGATTTATTCACCGAGGAGCGAGGGGGTTATGGGATTTATTCACCGAGGAGCGAGGGGGTATGGGATTTATTCACCGAGGAGCGAGGGGGTTATGGGATTTATTCACCGAGGAGCGAGGGGGTTATGGGATTTATTCACCGAGGAGCGAGGGGGTATGGGATTTATTCACCGAGGAGCGAGGGGGTATGGGATTTATTCACAGAGGAGCGACGGGGTATGGGATTTATTCACCGAGGAGCGAGGGGGTATGGGATTTATTCACCGAGGAGCGAGGGGGTTATGGGATTTATTCACCGAGGAGCGAGGGGGTTATGGGATTTATTCACCGAGGAGCAAGGGGGTATGGGATTTATTCACCGAGGAGCGACGGGGTATGGGATTTATTCACCGAGGAGCGAGGGGGTTACAATGCCTAACGTTTTGTTGGCTTTCGATGTAATATTAGAACAATGAGCGTTCCATCGAAGATCGTGTGACTGTGACTTCGCGACCTTTGAGCTAGGTAATCATTGGGGCTGATGGAGGACTCCTGAGATAGAGCTTTGCCATTCATATGGTAAGTAAACTTACTCGGCTCGCGTTTGTTGGTTATAGGTAGACTGCGAGCAGTTCCTCCTTCTCCTTCCATTGACGACTGAGTGAGTTTGAGAGCGAAGTGAAGAATATTGGATGCGTGCGAGCGGAACGAGCGGAAGAATGGGGCCCCACAATGATCTTCCGCTCGCACGTATCCAATATTCTTCACTTCGCTCTCAAACTCACTATCAATGGAGGGAAAAGGAGGGACTGCGAGCAGTCTAGGTTATAGGCAGTAAGTGACACTTCCATTGACCATGATGCACACACTTCGTAAGAGTGTCAAGGTCATCCTGGAGGGTCTTATAATCCAGGTCTGACTCGATCTGTCGATCGGTAGACAACAGTGTCGTCAACAGTCCGTCGGTAGCCTGCGTCGCATCCGAACTGAACCCTGGTGACAACCGAGGTTCAGTTCGGATGCCACGCAGGCTATCTGTCGGTAGACAACAGTATGTCTTGGAGACATTAATTGTTTTTACAAACTTAGTACATAGGACTTGAAGAATTGTAAAACTCGTTTGATGCAGCGATTTTGAAGTGAATTGTGATTGCAGAGTTAAACGCGTAAACATGGCATGCGTCAGACGTTATTCCTCTCTTCTATAAACTCTTTTAATATGGAGTCGTCCGTCTTTTCTTCTCAGATAATGGCAGCATTAATTTTCTTTGAAGTAAGAATAGCCGGGCTACCTGGTCTTTCATAGGTGAAGTTAAATGAGAAATGACTGAACATTATTGAGCTGACGGTTTCCCAAGTGACTTTCCAGACCCGGTGCGTTTACTGACAAAGTGTCTTCACCCGAAAACTAACCCTCTTACTGCTTCCTTGTGTGAATCCTTGAATTATTCGAAACCAAACTTTTACAGAGCAAATTTAAACGCATTTTGGAACAGCAATCAAAAGCCTCTGGTCCGGCTTTGAAAAGTTTACAATGTAAATTATGCAAATACATTCAACGACAGATTTTAGTGGCAGTTTGTGGTTGGCTAAAACTAAAAATGTTTTATTTGCCATCACGTCGTGGTGCATAATTATCCTTGTTTTGAAAATGCAAGGCAAATAAAGCTATGATGATCTACAGAATGCATAATATTCTTCTTTTTAATTTAAAGCCTTGAATTCTCTTGGATTCGTTTCATGCGACATTGCTGTTTCATCTCCGTCTAAAATTTGAAGAGAATGTTATTTCGCCGCAAATGAAATATGCACGCCGTCGATCAGGTGATCGGTTTTGTTTTGCGTCCATGTTGTTATTAGCCGGTAACAAAACGAGCGGGGGACTGGAACCGAGTCAGTAAAACTACTTCAATTAATAACTAGTCAAAGTGAGCATTATTTTCCCCCAAAAAATAGGAAGTTAGTTAGGTTGTGGTCTGCCATTTATTATTAGTGTTTGCTTTAAGCTGTAACGCCAAAGAATTACATGGAAACTAATTTCAATTTTATTTGGAATTCGAAATAAGAACCATTTATTTATTCGTTCAACCCGACTGCCGTCGGATTACTCATTATATGGTCGGGTGAAGCATGTTGATGTTTGGTGATTTATTCAGAGTGAGCGTTCTAGGTAGTTGGACAACACGATAAGGTAGGTAAAAGTTAAAATCTCCAGCGGTCATTAGTTAAACAACACAAGGCAACTATGGCAGAATTCTTACGTCAGTTCCAAGGTTAGTTTCTAAAAGTTATTCGCGTTCTTGTCTCTAGCCCTTTATTGGACATTTCAACGGTTCTAATGCAAAAATTAAATTCTCACAGAGTTTAACAATTTGGACTCAGGATCTATTTTTAACATATCGAAAACTCTTCCACTGAAACTAGAGTGCTGCAGTTATATTGTGGTATTTCCTATTACCATGTTTTGTACTATTTATTTTTCTTTGAATTTGGAAACGGCAAAATAGGATTTCAGTTTCCTTTATAAGCAAGCCAGATCTCCCACAAAAGCTAATCCAAACATAAGTTTACTTTGTCCAATCGTTTCCACACAGCACACCAGTACTATCACTGTTATTGTTTTTCAATTTTACTCCTCCACCCGTCATTAGTGTTATTCCGGCAGAGACTACTTTAGCAGGTACTCGGTTATAAGAAGAAAACACATCGACTGTCTAGTAACATCACTGGCTATAGCATCCATGTGAAGTTTTATATATTGACAGGAGTATTTGATATTTTTTGGGGGAGGACTACACTATACTGAGCTATGATTAATTCAGCGTACAATCGTGATTGCCTCTCGACATATATTTTAATTCAACTATAAACGGACGACCGGAGTACGTGACGGGTTGTTAATCTGATTCAGCCACCTGGCCTTGGGCATATTTCAGGTGATCGGGTCCCAGCCTTTCGTAAAGCTTGTTCAGTACTGATCAATGCCATATATATTAAGAGTTCTGTCACCTATTACACCCAGCATCAATAGTCTCCTGACTGGTTGATCGGTCACGTTGCTATTAAAGTAAAAATTGACATGTTACTAACCAATTTGCCAACTGTTGGCGGCTAGCGATCGCGCGAGTAAAAGGAAAACATGATTTGAAGTCAAACTTCGATATTGTATAACTTTCTCCCCATTAAAAACGTTGAAATTAGTTGGCCACAATAGCGATGTTTCGTGTGTCGTCATCCATTGTCATGAATGTGCCAACCAGAGACCATTGGTTCCCAACACAAAGCGGGCTTTACAAATCATGGTTGGTACATTAGCATAACAATTGTAATGTTTATCAACACGAAACATCGCTATAGTTCAGATATTCTACCTACTTGAATTTCGATTAAAGACAGATTGAATGAAAGAAACACAAAGCGCGGTAAAATGAGACCGTCTACGTTTTCGTTGAGCGAGCAACTAACGAACACAACAACAACACACTTTATTTATACTCTTACAAAATTACATAAGTAGGTGAAGATAAAGAGAAACGAATAAAGAAAATTAGAGTAAGCGCTATTTAGAATAACCCAACTGGGCTAATCGCTCTTTACGGTTCATGTGCAGTTGTTCAAGTCTTTTGTTTCAACTGGTGAGCCACCATTGTCAGTTAATATCTGGTGGTCAAATAAACAAAGCATTCGTACAACTGCGCATCAACCGTAAATCTTGCACAATTTCCGAATTATTTGAGTTGCGTGCGTAGCCGGAGGCTAGTGTGTCTGAACCAACTATTTGTAGCTCTAAATGGCCTATAATCTGAAGCCTGTCTGATTCCGATTTAAAACTTGTTCTTGCCTCGATTATTTTTGTTTGAACGTACGCCTTAATGTGTGCTTAGGTTAGATTCATATCAATGGAAGATAAACACAAGTCGGTAAGTAAGTGAGTGACTTTATTTAAGTGTCCAATGTATTTAGCTTTGCAGCTAATTGGAGACACTGGTCCTACGATTTTACTTCCTTATCCGATAAGACGTGAAGGTCTAACCGTTTACTTATTGGCCGGTAACAAAACGAGCAGGGGACTGGGACCGAGATTATCAGAATTACTCTAATTATAAAATGAAGTTCATCACATGATAGAGCATGTTGAAATTAGCATGTGTGCTAATTAGAACAATTGAATTAGTTTTACTGACTCGGTTCCAGTCCCCCGCTCGTTTTGTTACCGGGTAATTATGCAAACGGCAGCACCTTCTACTCAATGACTGAGATTTATAACCATAGCTTGGTGGAGACCAAGGTCCCAGCGACTTGGAAATGTGCTCGCCTAAGGACAACCCACAAAAAAGGCGATATCACCGAGAGAGAGAATTACCGTCCCCTCTCCATACTCTCCATCCCAAGTAAAATTATGGAACGTTGTGTCTCAGATAAGATTATAGAACACACAGTGCAGAACCATAATCTTCTCAGTCCACATCAATGGGCATACAGGGAAGGGCACTCAACTGAACTTCTGCTTGCACACATGACTGAGAAATGGCGTTCTGCTCTGGACCATCAAAAAGTCGTGTGTGCGGTATTCATTGATTTTCGTAAAGCATTTGACTCAGTCTCCCACACCATTTTACCATATAAGTTGCAGAGTTTTGGAATTATGGGCGATCTATGGGAATGGCTGTCTGATTACATAACTGAAAGGGTCCAGTTTGCTACAGTTGGTGAAGGTACATCCCAATCCGCCAATGTCACATGTGGAGTACCACAAGGGTCTGTCCTAGGCCCTATTCTCTTCAGTTTGTATACGAATGATCTACCAGACACTATTGCCCAAATTGAAAATGCATACATTGAGATGGATGCAGATGACACCACCCTATTCTGCATTGCCAATGATGTCGAGTCTGCTGTTAAAGAAACCAACAGAGCATTAGGACTTATAGCAAAATGGTGCATCAACAATGCCATGACATTACACCCTAAAAAATGGGAAGCAATGCTTATATCAAGAAAGCGATTCGTAGGCCCCATTCCAGCATTAACAATTAACAACAATAACATCAAGATAGTCAACTCAACTAGATGCCTCGGAATTAACATAGATAATAAGCTGAACTGGACCATGCATCTTCAAGAGACAATAAAATCATTTGCCAAGAAACTTAATCTACTTAAAGCACTACGGTTTCTTCCATTGAGTAGTCTTGAGATATTTTACTTTAAAGTGATCCTGCCTTCCATCACATATGGACTGATTATGTGGGGCAGTTGCAACACGACCCTCTTTCAAGATCTTGAGAGGATGCATGTTCGAGCTGCCAAGATCATCCACAGATGTGACTGGACCACTCCCAGTGCAGACGTCATCAACAAGGCACACTGGAATCCGCTGTTCTGGAATTACAAATATAAGCTAGCAACGTTTGTTCACAAATCGCTCAACTCAGAGAAACTCCCAAATAAACTCTTCACACTAAGAAACAATACACACTCTCTAAGAGGCGTTCATAGGCTAGTCATCCCACATCCACGTACAGATGCTATACGCAAGTCAATCACATACAGAGCATCCGTACTGTGGAACTACCTAGACGATCTCCTTAAAGACAAAAAACACTCGACCTTTAAAAAACTTGTCAAAAAGTATATTAACTCCATACCACTGCAACCAAATGTCAGGATCAACACTGATAAGTTCTCATACCACTAATATGTTTTATTTATGCATGCCTAACTTATTCATGTTTACTCGTCCAAGTGTTTACTTATACATTAGGCATCCGCCTATCCATTTACACAACTACTCGCTTGTTCATCTAATTAAGTTATTAGTCAATTAGTTAGTCTTTCAACTATTTAGTTAGTATCATTCCAATATCTTATAATGCAATAGTCTTTCAATCAAAAACTTGTAATTTACATAATCAATGAGGTTAGCTAGATTTCTTTATCGTTCCTTTTGTATTATCACGGCCACATCAGCTCTGAATGCTGCAGTATCGCCAATACCGTGTTTAAATAAATGCTATTATTATTATTATTATTATTAGTTAAGACCATGTGTTGTATACCTTGTATACCACAAGGATCGGTCCTTGGACCGATACTGTTCTCGATATTTTGCAATGATTTGCCCAATACAATTTCCAATTACGAGTTCGCTAATCTATATATGTACGCAGACGATACCACCGTGTCTGTGACCGGGGCCACCATTGACGAGGCAATTAGCACTGCAAACAGTGTACTTGAGATAATGTATGACTGGTGTATGTCAAATCGAATGACAGCTCACCCGGAAAAATGTGAATATATGCTATTACACAGAGGCTCTTTTATGGGACCCATTGCAGCCGTTAGGTTTGGATCTTCCAACTTAAGAAGGGTATCCTGCACACGCTGCCTCGGGTTATCTATAGATGACAAATTAGGCTGGTCCAAGCACTTAACTGACCTAATTAAATCGTATGTCCAGAAGCTAAACCTCCTAAAGTCCCTGTATTTTCTTCCTGAGCATGCTAAGTTAGACTTCTACTTCAAGGTTATCCTTCCTGCTATCACTTATGGATTTCTATGTTGGGGATCGTGTAATACAACACTTCTAGAATCATTAAACCGAATTCATTACCGGGCTGCAAGGATAATTTTTGGACTCCATTGGCTAACACCACGTGAGGATGTAACTGCCTCTGCCAAATGGAAGCCACTGAACTATTACTATAACCTAAGACTTGCCTGTTTTGTACATAAATGTTTTCACAACCTAGCTCCTCCTGTACTATGTAATGCCTTTCCTAAGAGAATACTTACATACTCCTTACGTAACACTCACTGTATCAGTCTACCCACACCGAAAACCAACTACCTGAAATTGTCAATAACGTACAGAGGTACGAGGCTTTGGAACAGTCTCGGTAACGACCTAAGGTCAACTGCATCACTTAATAGTTTTAAAATTAATCTTAAAAGAAACACTGAACTACTGTAAATAACTGAATAGAATAAGTTAATTAGTATAAGTTAATTAGTTTTATATTACTATTATTATTATTATTAGGGTAGAATAGCGTAGTTATAAGCACGACCACATCAGCAACGCTGTAAATTTATCGTGGGTAAATAAATATTATTATTATTATTATTGTTGGTCCGGCCGGGGTTTGAACCCGCGACCTCCCGCTCGACAGATCAGCGTTGAACCACTTAACTCGATTTTGTTTAGCTATTTAACGCCGTCCTGTCCTTTATTTCAATCCTCCGTTTATGGGAATTTGTGATTATCTTAATGATCAGTGTATTTTTTTTGCCGTAATGCGTAAAGTATTCAATTTCCAACTTTAATTTCCGTTACATCTTCGCGTGCACGCATACGCGTCATGTTCTTTCTGTTGTATGCCATCACCTTATCCGTTATATCTGCGCGTGCAACTCATCTGCACATAATAATAATAATAATAATAATAATGGTTTATTAACAGTACTTCCACTGGGTGGCTCTTCGCCTGTTAATCTAAATAATGTAAAATGTAAAATGTTGATAAAATATGACTAAGATATAACTGAGATGTAATGATAACCGTACTAAGGATTAAAATATGGCTATACGTAACTATTGTAAAATTAATCATGCAGTATTTATTTTCATAATTACGTCTGCACGCTCATGTATTTATAATATAGATACGATAGTACGCGCGCTCTGATTGGCTAAAACGCCATGTTTTATCAGAGTATATCATGGTTTGCCGTGTTTTATTGTTTTCAACTGGCGGTTTCTTTTCATCACGCGCGTAAATATATCTTATAAAACAGATAGATAGATAGATAGATTGCCTTTATTTAAACACGATTATGATTAAAGCACATTAGGCTTATGGGGTCGTGTGTCTACTACTAAGAATAATATAACTGTACATCTATTTACAATACTAAAAATTACTAAGAATACTTACAAATGTAATAACTGTAATAAGTAAATAAACTTCAAATTACTAAATTGAACTTACTAATAAATAATGATGCTAAGAGTACTACAGAGCTGCTAAAATGTTTTTCTAAAGTACAATACATTCATACTAGGCCTCAGTTAATGAGTGGAATCACAAGTAAATGAAGTCATCACTCTTAAATCTAGTAGAAGAGGCAGATGTTGTGTTAAACTTGAACTGCTCAAACACCGCTAATTTATTTAAACGACACTCTAGATCCTTATGTCCTGCATATACTATTGACTGATCACTAGAAATAACACTATTCCATAAAACTGATCCACTATACTGAACTGAATGTTGAGGGAACTTAGTAGTAAAACGCGGTATTTCAAGGGAATCCGCTACTCTTAGATTATAACGGCTAGTCCTCTTAACTAATATTTGATCGCATAAAAAATCTGGTAACCTAGCGTGGAATGCCTTGTGCATTGTCTTAACCAATACAAGCTTATGATAAATACTGAGTGAATACCAACTGGCAAGCTGCAGAGCATCTGCGGAAGATGTGTCTCTGGGGAGATTGTATATAATGTTTGCGGCTCTACTATGAAGCTTCTCAAGTGATGTAATATTATCCGAATTATAACAACTCCCCCACAACACCATGCCATAGTTCACCGAAGGCAGTATAACTGAGAAATAGAGTTTCTCTAGTACATGTTTTGGCAGAAATCTAGATCTTTTCAGTAGCCCTAATTTATTAGCATAACTCTTTTTCAGTTCTACTGTATGTGGGATCCAACTTAAGTTATTATCAACCGTCATGCCTAATAGTCGGGATTTCTTAACCCACTTAATTTGAGAGGTCCCTATTCTCACGAGTGCAATCGGTCCCATAGTATAACTAGAACGCATAATTAGCATAGCCTCGCACTTGTTTGGGTGTGGCGTAAGCCTGTTATTGAGGCACCAGACGTACAGTTCCTGAAGAGCTTCATTTAACTGAGCAACCGCCTGGTCAGCGTCCTTATTAATACAGTAAACCGTGGTGTCGTCGGCGTACATGTAGACCTGGCCAGAAGTTACGGAAGAAGGAAGGTCGTTAGTAAATAAGGTGAATAAGGTCGGTCCTAGGACCGAACGTTGAGGAATACCGAAAGCCACTGGTAATACACCTGACTTAACTCCGTTGACGACTGTGTATTGGCGCCTGTCTTGAAGGTAGTTCTTTATCCATTTCAATAGCGTGCCATTAACGCCAAAGTCCCGATGTAATTTCGCCTCGAGCACATCATGATCAACACTGTCAAATGCTTTCTTAAAATCGATGAAAGCCACAGCAACGGCATTACCCGAGTCCACAGCTCTCCTCCACACTACGCGCCTTCGGCTTGTGCTTTAGCATTTCTCTCATGTTCTCAAATGCCCATCGTGTTTTATGATAGTATAAAACATGGCTAAGGCTTCTTTATTTGTTAAATATAACAAAAATCCACATGAAGCACGTGTTTGTACAATGTGCGATTTGGGTGAAGTAGGAGACGAATTTCACTATTTAATGACTTGTAATATCAGGAATTTTATAACTCTTAGGGCAGATTTCATTAATAATCTGTTGGATGTAAACAGTTCATTTCGTTACTTTAGTAAGCGGGCTTTGTTTTTATATATAATGTCAATGAAGTACGATTCAATTATGAAGTTTTCAGCGAAATATTGCTATGATATCATTGTCTTGTTCAATGCTTGTAATACTTCTTAGGTTTGTATTTAGGTGTTTATACTGTTGTACTGTTATTACCGTAATTCCAATGTACCGTTGTTGGTATAAGGATTAAAGTTATTATTATTATATGCGCGTTATTATTGGGTTATTATTGGGAACTCCGCTCATAGGCTCGCCTATATATATCATATAGAGGATATTACATGGCCGCGCGGAGATATAGAGGATATTACATGGCCGCGTGGAGATATAGAGGATATTACATGGCCGCGTGGAGATATAGAGGATATTACATGGCCGCGCGGAGATATAGAGGATATTACATGGCCGCGCGGAGATATAGAGGATATTACATGGCCGCGCGGAGATATAGAGGATATTACATGGCCGCGCGGAGATATAGAGGATATTACATGGCCGCGTGGAGATATAGAGGATATTACATGGCCGCGTGGAGATATAGAGGATATTACATGGCCGCGCGGAGATATAGAGGATATTACATGGCCGCGCGGAGATACCGATTTTATCTTCGAGTGTTGATGAAATATCTTACGAGTGAGCGCAGCGAACGAGTAAGATACTCATCAACACGAGAAGATAAAATCCGTATCTCCAAGCGACCATGTCATGTTCTGTTTAATATATAATTATTGATGAAATACTAGTTTCAATCTCTTACTAAAAAGGCTAGAAATCTTTGAAATCGAGTCATATTTTTAAAAGTGATATCTTCACGTGTGAAGATATCATTTATATCTTCACGTGTGAAGATATCACTTATTAGAAAGAAATATACACTGGTATTTCATCGAAAATTATATATTAAATAGAGGATATTACATGGCCGCGTGGAGATATAGAGGATATTACATGGCCGCGCGGAGATATAGAGGATATTACATGGCCGCGCGGAGATATAGAGGATATTACATGGCCGCGTGGAGATATAGAGGATATTACATGGCCGCGTGGAGATATAGAGGATATTACATGGCCGCGCGGAGATATAGAGGATATTACATGGCCGCGCGGAGATATAGAGGATATTACATGGCCGCGTGGAGATATAGAGGATATTACATGGCCGCGCGGAGATATAGAGGATATTACATGGCCGCTTGGAGATATAGAGGATATTACATGGCCGCGCGGGGATTCGGATATTATCTTCGAGTGTTGATGAAATATCTTAGGAGTGAGCGCAGCGAACGAGTACGATATTTCATCAACATGAGATGATAAAATACGTATCCCCGCGCGGCCATGTAATATCCTCTATATCTCCAAGCGGCCATGTAATATCCTCTATATCTCCAAGCGGCCATGTAGTATCCTCTATATCTCCAAGCGGCCATGTAATATCCTCTATATCTCCAAGCGGCCATGTAATGTTCTGTTTAATATACGATTGCCGATGAAATACTAGTTTTCATCTCTTCCTGAAAAAGCTAGAATTTTTTTAAAGCCAGTCATATTTTCAAAAATGATATATTTATGTGTGAAGATATCATGAAGATATAACTTTTTAGAAATAAATTGGTTTGAACATGAAAACGAGGCAAAAATTATTTCGTCGTGTTTTCTTGACCACCTTTCAAGTAAAAATCATAAAACTTTACAGAATTGTAGAAACTGGTTGCTTAACACGAGTGATACCATTGCCATAGAAACCACCGTTGCGAAAAATTAGGAGGGAAAATACAATGCAAATTTGTATGACGAACTTCTCAAAACCGGGTATAGAAAGAGCCCATACCTTAAGTTTATCCTCACTTAATTTTAACTATTAGCGATGTAGGTACACTAATTAGCCTTTTCTCCTTGTCCGCTTTCAATATTAGCAGAAATATCGGCGATATTCAGGACCGGAAATGATCAAATCTGGCCTTCTCTTCTCTTCAATTTTCATGTTCAAACCAAGCTTTAATACACTTGAGACTGGTATTTCATCGATAATTATATATTAAAAATATGTATTGTTGAACGTTAACAAAAGATCACCGCCGTTAACAAAATATTGCTCGTTAGTTGTCTTGTTAGATCAACCAACATGGCTGTGCGGTTAACGTTAGTGAATCTTGCAAACCAGCAATAACTGATATCTTCGAAAATTAGAAATGCCTGCGGAGGAGGCTACAATAGCTATTAAAATAGGAATTGATTCACCGCGGGTTCCGCACGAGGGTATCCTTGGTAGCGGAGGTTATTACACCGAGCGGCCGCTCTGTGTCGGCGGGGGAAAAAACCTCTGCAACCTCTATACCACGGTGCAACACTTGCATGTGATCCCATGCATGTAATTACCTCCATTTATTGGCTTTGCTTGTGTCAATCGAAATCGTACCACTGGGGTTGATCTAGGCCTGAGTTCGATTAGCGATAATCCAAGATTAAATTTTAACCGAGAATTTTGGTTCTCTTGGTAAACGGTGTATTTTTTTAATATTCTAAGATAATTACAGTAGGAGCCCATAGACCAGTTCGTGGTTAATTCGGACATTTTGAATGAAAACTGAGTCCGAAGACTAAAGCCAAGCTGATCCAGCGTAAATTTTAACACAACTGAAGCACTACGGTTAGTTAGGCCTGACACGAAAAGCGCTCGTTTCGTTCTTATTAAACGGAACTCGTCAGTATTGCATAGCAAACAGTACGGGCTTCGGTGCCACTGCACTGTATTTGCTTATATATTTTCTATTATAGATTTTTGTACCATAGGTCTTATATAGATCCGATTATTCCTGGTATTATCATCTTTTTAAAGGCTGCTCTGGCCAGCATAACTATATTTCTCGCCAAAGCACTGACATCTGCTTGGGTTTTGGCTTTTCGTCACACGTAGTGACGTGTGACCCGATAACCAAGCTTTTCTGTGAACTCGTAACTAGATGCTTCTAAGCGCAGTTCGGGTTGGTAGTGCAGTAGCACCGAAGCCCGTACTGTTTGCTATGCCATACTGGCGAGTTCTAATAAGAACGCAACTGCTGTCTTTGGCTGCAATCTAACCGTAGTGCTTTGTGTTAGAATTTTAAGCCATTTGCGTGTTGTACTGTGATTGGTTGCAAATATTAGTGGCATGTGGCTTGGAGTGAGGCATGTCTAGAACCAAGACAGGAAGCCACGCGCAATGGTTTCGTACGTCAACTAAAGTCATGACTTCTGAACGAATTGATTTGATCCTAGATCCGAATAATCCATTCCAATACTTTCCTTCGTCTGGAGTGGATGACCTTGAACGTCGCGTTGTTCAAGATTGAATATGGCGCAGTAGACAAGTGTGAGTGTGTTCTATTCGGCACTAGTGTTAGGTTGTCAGCTGTTGATAGTATTATTGTATCTATCCGAGGGAATATTATTAAGCGCGTGTCTGAATTTACATATCTTGGCGTTGTAATCGATGAGGCTCTAACAGGAGCGCTCATATTGAGCACATTATAACTAGTAAAGCTGGAAAGAGGGTTGGCATGCTTAGTCGGATTAGAAACTATGTTAGCATGCATACAGCCAATATTATTTACACATCATTTATCGTACCCGAACTAGAGTACTGTGATACGGTCTGGAACTGTTGCGGGAAAGTTAACTCTGATACTTTAGAGAAATTACAGAGGCGTGTTGCGCGTATCATAATGAAATCAGTAAGTAGTGATGAAGCGTTGAATTACCTTAGATATGAGACCGTAGAAGCAAGACGAGAGAAGCACATTTTAAGTAATGCTTAAAGGACGACAATGAGGACTGAACGGCATTTCAAATTCCGCGCAATTAGTTCCAGTCCGAGGCGCAGCCATGGAACTAATTGCGAGGACTTTTAAATGCCGTCCAGTCCGAATTGGAGGCCTTTAAACGACTTCAAAAAACTACTTAATAATTTCATGCTTGTTTCGTTGTTGTGGGATAAACAACAAAATGATTTTAAAACTTCATGCGTTTAGAGTTTCGATGTTTTAGGCTTGTAGGTTTTACTTGCGTATTTACATATCATTGCTTTGTTTGACTTAAGTAATCAAACGTCCATTGTTAATGAAAAGACGGAATGTTAACAATTATGCGCTTGTCTCGTGGTAGTACGTGTTTACAACCTGGCGCGAAATTTGATGACAATATAATTAGGCGCTGTAGTCGTCAAGGGCATGCGCAGTGTCAGGGCAGTCTGCAAAAACACAGGTCCCACATTGGAGAGACGGTCTGTATGCATCACGACAGGTATTGTACCTTAGAATTTTTTACCAATTGGGGAAGTCAGTGATCAATCGTGAGACCTCCCTTTGTTCAAGGTACTTGCCTACAGTACTTTGAAATTCATTTCTAAGTCCAAGGACTTTGACCTATGAATATTCAAAGTACTTGGAGTTACAAAAGGATTTCAAAGTACCGTAGAGAGTTCTTTGACGGGGTTTCAAAGTACTTCACGTATACAAATCGAGACCTCTTGTTGGCTACATGAATTGCTAAGTAGTTTTTGAAAGTTAGTTAAAAGATGTATCAATGGCCGGGCGCCCCAGTTTTTTACAAATTATTTTACTTTATCAGAGACATTATTAAGATATCAACCAGACAAAGTAACAATCTGCATCTGCCTAGAGTTAGAATCGAATCTAGCAAGAAATCATTTTATTATTACGGATATAGAGTTTTTAATCGTAATTTGTAATTATCAACATCCATACGTATAGTTCACTCTCTTAGCATCTATTATACTATTCCCATTAGTCTTATAATTTTATAGTTTAAGCTTACATATTGTTAATGCATAACAATAGTATTTGATCAAATTTGTTTTTAATTTAGGGCCTAAATTGATAACAGTTTAATATTATATGTATTGACTGAAGGAGTTACCCTGTATAAATAAAAGTATCAACTACTTGATTTTAATACGACGCATGCGTGACAGATTGTTAACTTTAAATGCACAATTGAATAATTAGATGAGAGAATAGAAAGCAACATTGGTCGTTTGGCCTGTTAGTAGTCATTCGATTGGGATTTGTTTTCTAATTATTTTAGTGGACTGAAAATTGGTGTGTGAGAGCCGTTTGGCCAAGCACCAAGCAGTGCTAAACCGTGCTAAACCGTGCTAAACTGATAAATTTATGGGGAGCCGGGATGGTGCAGTGATTCAGTTTTATTTGACCGGTTCCTTTGCAGCAATGGGCCACCACTGCTAACTGGGACTTTCAGTTAGAATGGATTCTTCACACACTCAGCACTCGCTTCCTCGCAACCGCTTTTTCCACACACCCTTCCTTCTCTTTCTTTTCCCGACCGGCTAATTTTCAATTCATTTTCCTTTCATGTCTTTATTTTCTTGCAGTGCTTCGGAACCAAGTAACATCACTTAAGCAGTATGCCAATAGCACAAGGGAACACAGCAGATGTGATCATAATAGGTGCTGGGATGAGTGGCCTTTTTGCTGCCAAGATGCTTGCAGAGAAACACCAAGTAAATGTGCTCGTACTGGAGGCTCGTGATCGTGTGGGTGGAAGGGCCTACACTGTGATGGACCCGAAATTCGGCTACATGGATCTGGGTATGTGATGCCTTACGTATATAGTCACGGAAAGGCAATGAAAACCAAAACTAAGCCGATGATCTCCAAAGTTAGATGTAATCAATACTGACTCCATGTGGCAAGCTCCACAGGTGTCCTGTAAACTATAAAAATGTGATTATCTTTATAAATCAAAAGTAACGATGCATAATAATAATAATAACTTTATTTCAGTGTCAGAATCGATAGCAGTTTCCCACTAAATGAGGACATTATAAATAAATAAATAAATAAATACAGAAATTAAAACTATAAACTATAAAATTCACTATACCTAACTCCCCTCCATGAATTATTTATCTAAGATGATAGCTATTTACAATGTTGATTAAAATACTAAATATTAAAAGGCTAAAAAGATAAATATTTACATTATACATTACATCTCACTGAAATCCAGGAAACACATAAAATGCAGTTCTGACAATCATTGCTAACCAATTGCTCAATATCCAGTTTTCTCTTGAAAGCTTCTAGAGATGGTAAATTATACGCACATTTGATTTCAGCTTAGACCAGAGTAATGGCCTGAAATATCTAAGGGAATGTTTGCCATAACTAACCGTATCGAATCTAGGAATCTGAAATTCTTTGACTCTTGTTGTATGTCGTAATATTCAATGAAAATATCACATATATACTTAGGGCAAAGGCTATTCTCAACTCTATACATAATATTAGCTATATCTTGCAATCTCCTGTTCTTTAAAGTGGGCAATTTAGCCCATATCAACAGTTGATTATATGAACTCCAATCGCAGTACACTGCCCGCAGGCCTCTTTCCTGAACCCTCTCTAATTTCTGGCATCACTGGCCTTACAGAAATGCCACACAGTATTACAATATGTCAAATGTGGGACAATTGCTGCTTCATATCAGAACTGCAATTTTGCATTATTTGTCCTTACTAGGGGCAGAATATTTTTGGCCAAGCCAACATAAGCGGATGTTACGAGTAGCTAAGGAACTGGGAATTGTAATATCAAAAGTGTCCTCCGCCGGCGATAATGTGGAAAGCTTCAATGGCGTTGTGAGGAGATTGGACAGCACGTTTTCAAGTTGGAATCCAATCGAGGTTTGGGACTGGTATCGCTTGAATGCACGCATTGAGAAAATGTCGAGAGAAATTCCTACTGGAAACCCATCAGGGGCTGATAATGCGCGTAACTGGGACCAAATGAATGTCAAAGAATTCCTGGACAGAGAATGTTGGACAAATTATACCTGGAAAATAATGGAACACCTGGTTCGCGATAGCTTAGCAGCCGAGCCATGTGAAGTTTCCTTGTTGTTCTTTCTATGGATTATAAAAGATGGAAACGAGTGGTGCACGGAGAATCATCAGTTTGTTGGAGGCTCGCAACAGATCTGTTTACGGATGGCAGAATCGCTGGGAAACAAGGTAAGAGACAAAAACACACATTGATTTATTTACACAGGATAGTCTGCATTCTTATCATCTCTACCGCAGACCGTTGTTGGTTTTAACTACCTCGATCGCTAGTAAAAATACTTTCGATATATTGACCTGGTGCATTACCTGGAAATAAAACTACAGAAGTGAGTTGGAAAAGGTTATACACCTAACTAATAACAAAACGGAAGGCATCAGAAATGTGAATTGGTAAGAAAATCTCCACCTTTATAGTTAATAAACTACGATTGACAGTCAAACGTGTAATATGATATCGGTTTTTTGCAAAATTCAGGCCAAAATAAAATAAAGGTGATGTTACACAGAACCATTTTCCGCGCAACAAAGCCGTTTCGGCAACGGGAATAATACACGGACGATTTCCCCGCGGAGGTGTTACACAGGAGGATTTCCCCGCGGAGGTGTTACACAGGAGGATTTTGGTCACGGCATCAATGGCTTGCGTCACGCGATACAAAGGAAAATATGTCCAACAGCGAAAATTCGAAGAATTACTTGTTCTGGTAGATAGTGACTGGGCGCAGTGAATTGGTGTACTTAGTAACGCGGCACAAAATCAGTTTTAAACCGATCTTTGAAAAACGCCGTTTTCTTTGCTCTAGGTTGAACAATAATAGCAAAAGAGTGAGAATCGATTGTTTTCGTTCGTTTTTAATTTTATTATTTAGAAATATGGACTGTTATATAAATCGCCTTTGAAGGACCTGGGAACCAGTCTCCGCTGATCTGAATAAATCCTTACAATAAACTGTTTTTCAATCATTATAATGATTATTGTTTGCAGTTAGAATAGACCGATTTAGCTTGTACATTTGTTGTCGGCCCAATTCAGATCATGTGACAGCTCTCCAGTGCTTTGTTTTCCAATTAGAGAAAGTAATACATTTCCTTTTGAGATACAGAAAAACGAAAAACATTACTCAAGAGAAAAGTCAGGTGACCTGAATTGGGACAACAAATCGGTCAATTGAGAAAAACAAACATTGATTTCACCCTTACATTTCTGCTTATGTTATTTGTGCCATAGATATGCAAGTCATTCTCATATTCATCGCCATAAAAAGAAAAACTATAACTGCGATCAAATCTAATTAGTCGGCAATTGTTTTCTAGACAAAAATGCTTTAATGGCTGCTAATGTTTTGGCAATCGCACCGTGAAGAATTTAGATTTTAGTTGAAATAATAGTAACAAAATCTGAAAGTGTGACAATTTTGGTTGTAAACAATATAGTTACAGCCAAAATGTTTTAGACCGCATCTCGCGAAATTTAAATCCGATTTTCCTTAAAATAACATGAATGCAATTTCAGAACTATAGTAGTTATGGTAAGCTATTTATTTTAATTAAATAAATAACTTTGAATTAGTACCAATTTTAAACTTTTGCGGACAGTAGAGTTTCTTGCCGCATGTTTTATTATGTAAATTTCAGCACTGAGTGTCGACCAAAACATTCAGTCAAATCTCTCGAACTGTAGCCAAATACAAAAAGGTACTATTAAAACCGGGCTTTTTACTGTAGGATTATTTTTTATACAAGCGACCACAAAGCCTTCATTTATCTTTTTAATTATGATTTGCGTTCTTCAGTTCTCGAGCAAAATGCAGATACCCATCTTCTAAATTTGTTTTTATTTCCCCCAATCGACAAATGGTTTCATCAACTTTGAATTGGTATATCTCGAGAAAGAGAATTCCGATTTTGATTAAAATAACACGAGCACACTAAGAAACCTAGCGATTCTTTGGCTCATATATCAGTTCTTAAGTTACTGGCGTATATCAGACAATTTCTATGAAAATGCGCATTTCTGCCGAAAATCTAAATTACTTGGGACACCTATTCCGTGATAAATAATATTCGTAATTTCACAAAAGTCGATGTGTTTTTTATCGAATCTCCGTCGAAATACCTTTTGCTTTTTGGCACTGCTTAGGTTACAGGCAATGTTGTTTAGTTTGATATTACTATGTGAACGAAAACGGGGAGAAAAAGCGGCGAACAGGTTTTGAAATGTGACGCGGGACATACAAATTAAGGCATTCGAGTTCACAATCGATATTTTGTGCTTAAAATACTTATTTTCTTATTTTTGCTTCTACTGTAAAAAATGTAACTTAATTTTTACCAAAGTATGCAAAAAAGCAATTCTATCAATAGCGGATTCTAGAAGAGTGAGAAAGAAAATGTTTGATATGTTTTGATATGTACATCAATTTACTGCGCCCAGTCTAGTGTATATAGAGGAAGAGGAGCAGTATTAACGCAGAACAAATATACAGACAAGAGGCTGGATACTTGAGAAGAGAGGACCGAGGTGTATCAATTAACTGATCTCCGAATTAGTGTGCCAAGACACGGGGGAAACTCCCGTGTGTCCGCCATCTTGTTTGACGTTGTGAAGGCCTCGTTCTTATGATTGAAAATCGTCGGCAACGGGTGACACACGCGTCAGCACGACAGAATTGACGCAATGTCGTTATAGGTTTTTGAGAACAGCTAACAAAACGCTGAACAATTGCTGCATTACCAATCGTCCGCACGTTATCTACTTTCAGTGCAACCAGTGATGCATGCCGGAAAATCGTCGGCGAAAATCTTAAGAGAAACATAATGAGCCAAAAGCCAAAAGAGAAAATAGGAAAGAAGTCTCTTTTTCTCCACTTTTTCGAATTAAAGTTTCTATAATAAAAGAACCTGATATCAAATATTAATTCTGTTTCGTTGTTTTTTGTTTTATTAATTGGCTGTTACCTTTTTGTTGGAACGAACTTCATGAAAATGGAATCAAACGAACACTTTTTATTTTAGAATATTCAAACTTTTCACCAGAAGTTTTCACCCATTGTTTCTGTAGCCTATAACACAGGAAAATCTATCCTACATTAGAGAAATGTCACACTGAGAACAATAGCTTTCCCAAAGGACTTAAAGCTTAATAGACCTAAATACTCAACCAACAGTGGTTTATCTTGTTTAGTAGTTCACAAGTACACAAAGTCAAAGAATTGCGCTAGTTAAAGGTTGGCTTATGGCTCCGGCGGGAGATACGGTTTAATCTTGCAGCACTATATGAACTGCTCAGATACTTATCATAGTGATTTCCCTCCTGGTAGCGCTGTAGAGCATGTGAACTGCTCAGATACTTATCATAGTGATTTCCCTCCTGGTAGCGCTGTAGAGCATCGGTGAACTGCTCAGATACTTATCATAGTGATTTCCCTCCTGCTACACTCCACTACGGTAGGTGGCACCGTGATAACACGGCTTGGACTCACCCGAGCAACAGATCCATTGCAGCAGCATATGTTTTGTATTGTTCTTCTGAACTCGGGAAATCGAGACGAGTAAACGACAGGGTTGATGAGACTGTTCGAGTAATGCAGTAGTTTGAAGAAATACACGCTCTCCAGTGGTAAGGTCCTTCGGCACGAGACACAGAAAAACATGACCATGTTGAGTATATGAAACGGTACCCAGGTTAAGATGAACAATACCGTAATGATGGCCAGTGTAACCGCGAGTTTAGTCTCGTGTCTTTGATCGGATTGCGTTCGGCGATTTGCCTGCTTTGGGTCTCTGAAGTGCACCCTGAACCAAACCCCAATGTACGAACTACAAATGATAACAAGACAAATGGTCAGGCAGATGATCATAAAGTAGAAGAATCCCTCGAACGAGACAACCTTGTATCCAAATAGGATTCTGAGGAGCATCTGAAGTGCAGCAAGCATCCAGATGACTGCAATGAGAATGAAGTAGAACTTCCTTGAGGTCCTCCTGTGCCGATGAGGGAAGAATACAGAGTACATCCTCTCTAACGCAATGATCGTCAGTCCAAACACAGACCCGAAACCTGATAAGATGTCGACTGAAAGAAACGCCAGGTAAAACTCAAAGTTTCTGTGCAGTGCAAAGTTCCTGCCAGGCCAGGTAAGGGCTATGTACATTGGCAAAGTAACTGCGCCCACAATCAGATCTGCAGCGGCAAGATTGATGAGCAGGGACGAAGTACGCATGCGTCGGAGTCGATGGTTTTTGAGGAAAAGAACGATAGACAAGCAATTGCCAACTACCACGAGCACGGCGACCACGCCCTCTGCTCCGCACCACAGGGAGTCCGTCAAGTAGGAACTCATTATAAACTGTTTGTTGCCAGGTGCTGGGGTTTGTTCAGCTTTTCACCTGAAGGAGCAAAGATCGTATAAGTCATCTTTGTCTTTATATTTTAAAAAGCGTACGGATTCTTCTCGGCTTTTTTCTAAGAGCACTAGTGATAAAAGCACACCCCAAGGGAGTCACTGGAGGAAATAAAGATGCACAAATTAACGGTTATGAAAATATTTTATTGGAAATAAACAAAGTGTTAAAGGGAAATAGGTGTTAAAGGAAACTCTCTGGACTGGTTTGAGAACTCTCTGGGCTGGTTTGTGAACTACCTTAGTAACAGAACACAGACAGTAACTTAACCGTAAATGATACTCAGTCTGATACTATGGACATATCCCTAGGCGTTCCTCATGATCAGTCCTTGGACCATTATTGCTTTTTATAGTTTTTATTAATGATATTCCTCTTAGTATACAATGCAGTAAAGTAGTTATATAGATGTTTATCAGTGATCCTGCTCTTGCCTTCTTCGCTAATAAGGACGTATAATTCTTGGTTTAATGAGTACTAAAACTAAGGTTATACCCTTTGGTACAAACAAGCGGCTAGCAAAGTCCTCAAGGCCTTTATTATCCTAAAAAGGACATTCCGCAAGGTTCAGTGCACAGTGCAAAATGATATTTTTTTTAAATCATTATAAATGTGTATAGTGCGGAAAAACATAAAGAAATAACATGAAGTGGTGGCTAAGGCTAGAAGGTATTAATTACTAACAGCCGACTTAAAGCTGCTTGCCGAGTCCATGCTCATGAACTGGGGCGGTGTTGTTCCAGTTAACGATGGTCCTAGGCCAAAAACATATCATAACTACATATACATATATAATCGCCGTGACCCCATAAAACGCACCAATACCCACGATTGCTCTCATCTGACTTGATAGCTCAGTTGGTAGAGCGCCAGACATGCAACCTGGAGGTCGTTTGGTTCGAGTCCCACTTGGATCAGAGATTTTTTCTCTTTCCCTCGTAGGGCGTGCACACATAGCACTACAGCATACCACTTTACATCACATTCTTTACACCTACTAGTGCTACGCGGCAAACATGATTTCATATCATTACTACATATACATATATAATCGCCGTGACCCCATAAAACGCACCATCTGACTTGATAGCTCAGTTGGTAGAGCGCCATGCAGACATGCAACCTGGAGGTCGTTTGGTTCGAGTCCCACTTGGGTTAAAGATATTTTTTTTTCCTCGTAGGGCGTGCACACATAGCACTACAGCATACCACTTTACATCGCATTCTTTACACCTACTAGTGCTACGCGGCAAACATGATTTCATATCATAACTACATATATAATCGCCGTGACCCCATAAAACGCACCAATACCCACAATTGCTCTCATCTGATTTGATAGCTCAGTTGGTAGAGCGGCAGACATGCAACCTGGAGGTCGTTTGGTTCGAGTCCCACTTGGGTCAGAGATTTTTTCTCTTTCCCTCGTAGGGCGTGCACACATAGCACTACAGCATACCACTTTACATCACATTCTTTACACCTACTAGTGCTACGCGGCAAACATGATTTCATATCATAACTACAAAAACTAAATGTATATTCATTAATTTGTCACGGAAAGACATTTACGAAGAACTTAGTTAAATTTTACAGATTATTCCTCTACCGGGGAATTGTCGTAAATATCGGGTCGCTATACGTATCGCTTTGTCCCACAGGGACAAGTTGCACAGCTTGACTGGCAATCCCACTTCACGGTTAACATGTTCATTTTCTAATCAACAGAAACTGCTGCTAATCGTTGGAAAATACAGTTTCTCGCTTGTGTGAAAAATTATGATGGGATGAGAATGCATAAAATGTTTTTTAAAGCTGACTTAATATCAAACAAAGACTTTTAAAAGTGTTGTCAGCTAGCCTAGAGCTGGGCTACATTTTGATTGGTTTGACGTAGCCATGAAATACCTCATGGTCATGGACTTCTGGCTAGCTCTGTATAGACCCTAGAGAGCATAGGTAATAAAGCCTGGTTTTTACAAGCGACGCAAGCACAAGAGATATGTGTCAAGTGAAAGCGAACCGTGAAATAAACACAAGATTCATTAGTTTCTCGTCCTCTTTTCATGACAGCGCGCGGTTTACACGAGAGGGTACATAATTAGCTGTCAAAGAAACCCTTATGTTGTCTTCCGTGTTCACGAGCATAACGCAGACGCAACCATAAGAAAATGTTTGATCCTTCTGTGCGCTTGCGTCGAGCCTGTTTTCACTGTGAAATAAGGACTCTTGTGCTTGTGTCCAGCCTCTTTTCACTGTATAATTAATAAGGACTCTTGTGCTTACGTCGATCCTGTTTTCACTGTGTAATAAGGACTCTTGTGCTTGAGGCTCGAGGCTCTAGATTTCAAAATTTCATGGGGGCATGCCCCCAAATCCCCCTAACAGCTCGTGCCTTCGGCGCTCGTTGCACTGTCTGGGTGTTTTAACCCTACCACTCTTAATGGTACTCCGCGGTCCCTTTCATTTTGTATCAGTATCAACTATTATAATTATAATAACGTTATTCATTACAATTCCTTGCTGCGTAGAACGGTCAGTATGTCAGTCACATAGTTATTTCTCTTTTTGACTGCTCAGTAATCGATTATTCTGCATGCATACATTGAATTTCATTTTTTTGTTATCGCATGCATGCACTGTTCAAAAGCTATATAGAATGTTAGATATGGTCTTACTGGCTATGTCAAAGATTATTCTGTTCACCTATACGGCATCTTAACAAACCCTACACAATACACAGCGCGTACAATATCTTTACAAAACTGATATTTCCATCTTTCTCTAGCTTAGACTGCCGAACAGTCTCTGATCATCAACCTCGCGAATTTTGTTCAGGGACAGGTAGACCATTTTTTCAAATTACTGTGTAATATGGGAAAAACTGATTAGTTTTGTATCATGCATTTTCAAACTAGTCATACTCTCGTCGAATCTTTAAAATTAATCCGCAGTATTCAAATTATAAGAGCGAAGGTAACCCTTACTCTTTACACTGTTTACAGGTTCAATCGTTTTATTATTATTATCGAACTGATCCTTTTGGTGACTTCTTCCCAGTTGCTAGTTGATATCGGTCCGTTTGTAGCTTCCTATGTACCTGTACATAAGCTTCAGTTACTTCAGTTTCTCTTTCACTATCTCACTCTCTCGATTTGTGTATGATCTTATCTGGCAACTCATTCCAATTGCTTTTGAAAACCACAGTTCAGAGCATTACACTATCGTATTTCTTTACTGAGGAAATGGACATGATTCGATTGAATTTTCGTCTACAAACGTGGCATCAGAATACGCTTTGACATCAATGGCTAACTGTTAGTAATTTACCCTTAGTCGAAAGGTGTAGGAGACCACTTCAGATATACGGGCGGTTCATTTTATGAAAATGGATTCATCAAATGACGCAGTTTACTACCGACACGTCAGTACGCCGAAGTGTCGAGTTCAGGCGGGAAATCGTCTTCTGTCGCCTACGGAAGCTTTCTCCGCCTTCTCTTCCCCCTCCGTAAGCTGACCCCAGCTGACACATTTATATTTACAATATCCACGTACTGAAGAAGCCAGGGTAAGAGATAATGGTATGTTCTTTCCTTTCGTGTTTTCTAAATTCAGCCGCCTCGTCGTATCTGGAGCAGCTGGGATGGACACCCGGGGGGGGGACTCCCCATAAAAATAGACGGGGGTGCTCGACGTGAGAAATGAAATTCACCCCTAAAAGATAGCAATATGGGCGTGGCTCACAAAAAAATTACCCCTAAAAGATAGCACTCCAAAAGACAAATTTGTGCAAACTAAAGGAAATAAGAGACAAAGCTCCGCCCCATAACCTCGTCTTTAATATTCGGATGGATCAAACTCTATATCGAAGCCGTAAATACCGATTCAACTTGTGGGGTCTCATGCTCGAGGATCCAGCGCTATTTTTTCTCGGCCACAAAAATGTTGGGTCTCGGAGACCCCTAAAAGATAGCAGACCTTTGGAAGACCCCTAAGAGATAGCACTACTAACGATTTTAACCCCTAAAAGATAGGTCGAGCACCCCCGTCTATTTTTATGGGGAGTCCCCCCCCCCGGGGATGGACAGTAGGGACTTTTGGTGGCTTTTGGTATAGTACAGTCGATTAAAAGCACACTGTGCACTTTGGTATGGATAAATTCATCCTTCTTTTTCTGAATTAAACGAAACTAAAATAAGAAACTGAGTATATGCACTGCTGCTTTTCTTTACTGGCATTACGCTAAAGTGCACTGCTTCTAGAAATCTCTGTCAAACGATTAACTGACCGTCATTCGGTTGGCGAAGAACAACAGGAGACCACATATTTGTGCCCAGTATGCTCACTGATGGATACTTTTCTGGCCGTTTATACGGCAAAATACTAAACAGCAGTCAGCCACTGAAGGACCGTAATATAGAATAATTGAACTCATGTTGACAGACGGCTAAAGAATTATGTACAAAGCACTAATTAACGCCGGATTCAGTAGGAGTACGTAATAGTCTGAACTAGCGTGCTAGCATGAACGTTACAGCTGGCAAATTATTGTGAGTGCATGCAGAGCAGTGAGCCGTGTGAAAGTCGAGCTTTGTCCCACAGGCGAAATACGAGTTGCACAGCTTGACTGGCAATCTTACTTCACGGTTAACATTTTCATTTTCTAATCAACAGAAACTGCTGCTAATCGGTTGGAAAATACAGTTTTTTCTCGGCTTGTGTGAGCAATTATGATGGGATGAGAATGCATAAAATGGTATTTAAAGCTGACTTAATATCAAACAAAGACTTTTAAAAGTGTTGTCAGCTAATATTATGTGCAATTATAGGATTTGTCCTTCTAATGAAAATTTACGAATTACTACTTTATATATATATATATACAACTACTTTATTGATATATCTATATATACAAAGAGCGAAACAGTACTGTCTGCAGATTGAGTATATATATATAAGAAAGGTGTGTTTTACCTTTAAATTTACGAGCATGGCTATATCATCGCGGCAGATATTTCAGTATGCAGAGGGAAAATATCAACTGTTTGCTCAATGTCTTTCCGGCGGTCGGTTCGATCTGAAAGTCATATGTAAAGCGACTTACTGAGAGTTGCGTAAATTAGCAAATATTCTATATACCGACAATAGAGCTATATCAGGACTATTAACTTATCTCAAACATCCTTTTCTTTGAAGCAAATCTGATTAAAAAGTAGGTAAATTACATTGAAAAGCATTCAGTGTGACTATGCTATCAACACGACACATCTATACCGCGGCATCGAATGGTACCTATTGATACGGCTGCAGTTTGGCATCATTTACATTAATCGCCATCTCAACAAATATTATTTACTTTTTTATTTAGTTCTGCTGCAAAGCGATTTTTGTTCTTGAGAATCAGCCGGCACACCACTGTAAATCTTTCAATTCCTTCTTTTTTTAAGCTCTCCGGGATCATGATGGGAATTCAAGAATCAAGAAAATCCGCCATTCATTTTTATCTCTTATCGGATTTGACTTCCTTATTTACTATTTTGAACAGTTCTCATATTTTGTCTTGATTCATGTATTGTCTGTCAGTTGGTTGAGAGCTGAATGATTATTGGCGTCTGTAATATTCTGGGGCAGCTATAGTGTCTGGGTTCAGCTATAGTGTCTGGGTTCAGCTATAGTGTCTGAGTTCAGCTATAGTGTCTGGGTTCAGCTATAGTGTCTGGGTTCAGCTAAATTGTCTGGGTTCAGCTATAGTGTCTGGGTTCAGCTATAGTGTCTGGGTTCAGCTATAGTGTCTGGGTTCAGCTATAGTGTCTGAGTTCAGTGGTGCACGGGAGACACTAGCTGACATCAGTCTATGTTGCACCAATTGGTTGCACAGACATCTTTAGATTACCGTTTTTAGCACACTGCTTAGTTTCTCGTGTTCTGGGCCCGGTTCCTGAAAGCCCAATTAGCGCTAATACTGGATTAATTCTCAACAAAACATATTAGTTGTCATGGTAATTAACTCTGGATTAGCGCTAATCGGGCTTTCAAGAACCGGGCCCTGATTGGCTTATTGCCATTGGAAATAGGAGGACATGCCACGGATTGCGTCATCACTCGCGCCACGGATTACGTGATAGCACGCGCTAGAATCACTTAGCTTTTCTCTCACAATTTCCATTGTTTTTAAGGATCTTCCGCTTGACTATTTCTCGATGGTTGTTGTAAAAAACTAATTTACGATAGTTTACCGTGGTCTGCCCTCTTATTTACCATCATTATTTACGTCATCGCATGGGCAACATTGTTGTGGATTCACTCGGCTAGCGCCTCGTTTATACGTGAACACTGCAAGTGACTTGAGTCATGCAAACGCCTGCGCAGTATCTTAGTGATCAGTAAAACACAACCACCAAAGTAGCGCTAGTTAACCGCTTCAACACAACACTGGTTCTTGACTGATTAGTTAACCCACTGCATGATTGATAATTAAATCACCCTAGTACTTCAAACACTGGTGATTAATTAGAGAATAGGTTAGTTTTCTGAATTCATTTTGAACAAACCGAATAAGAAATCACTGATTTTAAATTAAAGCAGTCTCTGGAGAGTATACATTTTACAATAAATATCTGATAATAGAGTGAGACTTGATTCCACAAAATCAAGTAATATCGAAGTATATACACAGTCAAAGTAACTCGAGTGTGTCTATCGGTTGGTTGAGGTTTGCCCTGTTACTTAAAAACGCGTTTTCAGAATACCACAATTGAACTGTCTAAAAGGTGTGTTTCGTTTTAGTCCTCGCTAACCGATCGGCAGAGGAAAAAAGAAAGAAAAAAGACACCAATAAAGTAGCGGTTGTTATGGATACGCCGACCCTCCCAGTCAGGAACTCGACTGCTAACAGCTCCAGTAAAATATCTCTGAAGCAGAGATTAATCAGTCAGTAAGGTACAATTTTTAAATAACATTCATCAATATCCATTAGTGTCGAAAGGGCGTTTTGTCTTTTCTGCGCCTGCAGTTAGGGTAATTGTTGCATCTCTTTGTTTAGTTTGATTTTTATCCTGTGGGGTTTATCGAAAATGTTTTCCTCGTATACCAAGTGTCATGTTTAAGTCCCTCGGAATCACTCAAAAGTGTCAACCTCTGTGAAATAACCTTTTCCTCATGAACAACACAAAAATTACAATACCTTTGGTTTGAAACATTGTCGGGCAGGGTTAGATCATTTTAATACCATCAGTCTAATAATATATCAGTTTATTTAACCTTTTTTTTTCAGTATACAACTGAATTACTAGGTTGTCAGCAACACACAATAGCCTCAGTAATTGCTGCCGCAGCGAGCGAGCCTGAAGCGAGCGAGCAAGGCAGCAGTTCTAATCTGTAAGCGGGTACAAATCTCGATTTCTTTTTTTTACCACAATGCATCACTTCTATTGTCTTTTTTTACCACACTGCTTTGCAGGTATCTGATCGTCACGCGACATTACACGAGGTGGAATCTGCATTGTTTGTGTAATCATGCGAACTCTTTCTAACTCTGTGTGAACTATTAGTTTCCAAAGAGCAAGATCTCTCCTGTTATCAAGACGGTGAGCAGCAAATATTTTTCTTCTATTGGCTTCGATAAAGTCAAAACATTCACAACTACATTCTGAATTACAGTTGATTTCCGGTATTTAAACTTCACCGGGGAGAACAGGAGTTTGTTGTGCCGGAAATCTTAAGAAAATGTCGGGAATTGGTAGGCTCAGGGAATTTACCGGGAGATCGTTGATATGTCGGGACAAAATGAAAATAAATAGCGACAACTTTTGAGTTACACTCCACAGCTCAAACAGGATTCAGTCTCACGATATAGCCCCAAAACTACAAAATATATTCATCAACACCTTGGCATTTTTATCACCCAGTAATCTATTTTTCCTGCCAAAGTGCTACTGTAGGTTCTCTTCTAATACAATTCCTTAACTGAGCAGAGCAGCATTCACTACCTGTTAGGTATACTAGTTTTATTCCCGGCTGGACGTTCAACACTCAGGGTCTCAAACGTACTGACTGAAAGGTGTTATTTTTGCCATCATATAAGTAAATTCCTGGAGTCAGAGATCTATTATAGCTGTTCTTGCTTGTTATTGCTTCAGTTACAACACCATGATAAGGTGTGTATTTTTCAAGCTCATAAAATAAATGTTTTTAAGTGATAAATATCAATTATTATAGTTTCTTTGTTTCACTCCCAGTGCCCTTCCTTGGGTGCTGTTTCTCTGGTTCCCTCGGCCATCGAACCCACAAATTTGTGAAGTCTGCTTTTCCTATTTTTACTGTAAGTTCCGGATGCATGAATTCTTGATAGACCACTAGGGATTCACATATGTTACCCCTAGATATCGATCGAACAATTACAGATCAACTTAATTCTTAGCTAGGGCGAGGTGACTCTCGATATTGCAATCGACGATGTCACGACTAGACCTGAAACAGTAGGCTGATTTAGAAGGTTTTCGACGTCTTTTTCCCGATTTTCTTGGAGGTTTGTTGATGTTTTCCTGCTAAAATCGTCTGGCTGTTATCACCGGAATATGTTAATAAATAGTTCTCGAGCTTGGCAATTAACAACCATATTGATTTTAGTGTTTTATCCACAGAAATTACAAATCCTCATTATTAAGATCCCTGGCTATGTTTGTTGGATCAAAAGGAGAAGAATTAAGTGGTGATTGGAATGAGTGATTTAAAAAAGCAATGGATAAAAGGATTAACCAAGAAAGAGTATACTGGAATAACAAATCAAGGATTTATTAACACTGGTATTATTTTTTCCGTCACTTCCTTGACTAAGTCGAATAATTAAAATCGATCCTTTAAAAGTTTTCAAGACTGAATCCAATCATTTGGTAGTCTCGTTCTTTTTTTCCTTTGTGGATTTCTTTTGCTTGACAAATCAATTGACAACAACATAGTTACATTAAATATTTTAAAATAACCCAAGAGCTTTCACTCTTTAAATAAACTCTTGGAGATTTTTTAATTGCAGGAATATGACACTGGAGGAGAAAGTCAAACGAGTTTCATCTCTTAAACAAACAAAATTTGAAGTTAAATGTCCGTTCTTTTTTAGGATTAAGGAACTACTTCCACCTTTCATCCCCAATAATGCAGCAGTTACCGCCTTTAGAAGCACTGTAGGTGGAGAATTATATTAAACGATGCAGAAAATAAAGTGATGATTTAAATTGGTTAAGCCACATTACTAAAGTCCAAAAGTCTCTATTTAGATTTAATATTTTATTTTTAATTCCTTTGGGAATGTTTTATGCGATTTGTGAGCATCTCATTGTATCCTGTGTCATAGCGAACTTCATGTCAGTAGACCTAGGGTTTAATGAGATAGAGATGTAAAATAAATTATGTTTTTTTTTTCTCTTTGCTGACAGTGTGTGAAAAGCTACGATTGTAACGAAAAGGTCAATTAATTGAGTTAAGAATGAGAAAAGGACGTTGTCTAAAACAGGAAGGGTTCACGCAGACTTTCTAGTCAGGTAATTGGCAAGTCGCAGGTCGTTGAGATAGAGAATCAGGCTAATCTAGGCTGGACTGACATCTTTTCAAATATTTTTTCGGCTGTAATTCTGTAAGCTCCAGTTTACCTGGTTAAATTTTTAAAAGTGGAAAAAATAGACTTAATCTTTAACGCAAGAAACGCTGAGTAAAGCGGAACATCGTTTATTTTCGGCAATTAACGGTTGTGCAATCAACTCTAGTAAGAGAACTTGTGTCGCAAAATTACTTCTTTTCAATCCACGCATTGAGCAAACATCGGCTTTTCACAACTGCAAGCGAATACGTCGTTGAAAATGTGTTAAAGCCTAAAGTAGGAAACGTATCACCGACTCTCTGCTAACGTTTTCCAGTAAAGGAAATTTAACACCATCCCATGGGATAAACATTTTATTCTCCAACTGAGAAAATATAATTATTGTTATATTTAGCGGTGAGGTGCTATCAGTTGAAGTAGAACTAAGACGAAGAACTGAAGGCGCAGTCATTCTTACCTCAGGAACTCAGGATTCTAACGTTTTCGTGTTGTTTTCCCTAGCACTCTGGTGTTCCACAGTGTCCGGTGATTTAGGAGTTGTAATGATTCCTCGCTGGTTGATACGGGTTAAAAACACTGCCCAGGGCTGCCCCAGAATGCTTTGAGGCGCGCGAAACAAAGCAAGTCACGTGACTATTTATCGGGAGAAATATTGTACGAATAGACAGGCCCTGTTCTGCATAATTTTATTAATATTTTATAAGAAATGCTTTGAAAAATTATTATGAATGATATAAAATAACTAACATTTCGTTTACTCGAGTGAACTAGCATAAAACTATAGATATTTTAAAGGTGTCGTTCATAATGTGAATAGTAGTTGTAATCAGTGGTTTCCAGATCATTTCACCCTTCCGAGTCATTATTTTCATTATGTTAAGAGAATTAGCATATAAGCCCACTCGTATTTATTTTGTTTGGTTTATTTTAAAATGATTACAAATTTGTAGTTTACTATACCCATAGTTATTTTTCCTGTTGGGACTTAAAGAAAATTACATTCCTCATTGCAGTTGTGATCAAGAACAACACACAGGTTCACCACATAATACTGCAAGTAACTCAACCCACAAAGTTTTCCATTCTTGGTTATTGATCAGTCATTTTTTGTAAATGCCATCCTGACGCCTCGAGTCTGGTAGGAAGTACTTACTGAATATTCAGCACACCGCGTGTTTTGCGAATAAACCAAGCTGGTATTATTAATACATGATTCCTAAATGATTGTTAATCATCGGAGATAACGTTTAAGAGTATATTTAGGACGCGTTCGATTGACCGTATTCTAGAATAAGAATAGATGGAATTGTCTGAAAATCATTAGGGGAGGTACATTTTGCATTGTAAGCTACAAACGCTCGCTGACATATGATCAGCTCGAATTCAGGATACATTTAGTATTCAAGTGACTAAAATATCTCGATATAGGCGATTTGTAGTGCTCATTCTGTATCGTTTAAAACTTGTTTGTTGACAATGCTAATAATGTACATTGAAAGCTTTTCACAAATAACTCGTTGTTTTCCTGCGGTTGTTCTGGTTATTGATGGCTAATTTCTTAACTCATTAGTCAGTTGGTAAAATTCAAGACAGCCGTCTTGTTTCCCCGCTGCGAGCTTGTTTCCGAGGCGCAAGGCTTCCACTGAATCAGGTTTTCCATCAAAACACTCGCTCAGGAAATGGCCAGAACCTTTACAATATATGTATAAGGGCTCGTTAACCTCTAGACACTTTAGTACTAGCTAAGAAGAGAAAATGCGATCCATAAATGATGTCTTTCCCCATCTCAACTGATAAGTAGGATTGTTCTCCTCTTATCTATGGTAATGGATGGTCGGCTTTCTTTAAAACCTTTTCTGATGTTCCTCTTTTTCCTTCATCAAGTGATATTCCAGTAAGATGCACCTTGACACATCACCTGCTGCCTCGTCCGCCCCGGCTCGGCCTCTAATATGCGCAAACTCCTCGCACGTGGGGTGCTTCCTTCCCACGACTCCGCGCTCGACCCAGGCGCTTCGCGCCACGCTCGTTCGGGATCGCGAGGATATCGCCACCATGGCAAAGAGTTTGTCTCCTCTATCTCTTAATTTCACTGCATAACGTCGCAGTCTAGTTTTTTGTTTCAGTGTAATTCAAGAGACAATGTTGAACCTGAATCGCTCAGGGAAAACAAGTGTTTGCACCAGATGGTGAAATTTGGTAACTGATTATATAGGTTGAAAAGATCACTGAGGCTTCATCTTAACTTTACATGTTCAGATTTTTTAAATAAAGAAATAACTTTTGAGTATTACTGCCTTACCTTTTCATTCTATCGGCTTCCAGTCAGTGCATTATGCACCTATCAATGTTAAGCCGGCGGGGGGGGGGGGGGGGGGGTCAGGGCATAGGGCGGGGATTTGACATTTTCAAGATTATTTTTTTCAAATGCCCTACCCACGGGCAAATATTTTAAGTCAAATGTACTAGAAATTCCCTGCCCTAGGCAGCATGTTGTGGTCAAATGTCCCCACGGGCAAAGAAAAAAATTCAAATGACTCTACCCCGGGGACAGCAAGGTCAGTCAAAAGCCCTACCCACGGGCCAACAATGACTATCAAATCCCTACCCTATGCCCTGACTCCCCCCCGCCGGCTTAACATTGATAGGTGCGTTAATGGCAGTCTTCGGTTTTATTTATTACAAGCGCCGAGATGGCTGCCGTTTTCTCAGTGTTGCTCCGTATTGTATTCGTTACCCATATGTATATTGATCTTTAACACTGGAATTCATTGCTCTAATCCAAGCCTGGACGAACCCAGTAACCAGCCCACCGCTTATTGCAACGAGTACTTAGAGTACTTCAATTTGAGAAGTCAATGTACCGCTAAAGTGATATACACTAGTAAACTGATCCGAAGAGCTATCACTACATGGAACAAGCACCGGTCACTTATTCCTTGCTGCCCCTGAGAACAAACTACAGATGGACATCACTGTTCATATGGACATTGAAACCAGAATGCCGCCAAATTTACATGTGTCTCAGACTCTTCCCTCAAATATACATGTCTACAGTCGCCTGGATATACTTCATCTGCGATGAGTGCGATATCGGTTTTTCAAATGAAATTTAACGTGGAATTCCCGAGTCAGGCAATGAATTTTCTTTGAATCCCATTGCATCTAGTGATTTACGAAAATAAATAAAGAATATACTCAGTCTGAAAGTTGCTGAAATTCCCGCCACGCGCCAGGAACCCAATGCGCGGTAAACTAAAATTTTATGCACGAAAACACCTGTATTTTATTTAGGTATATACACTTAATTTCGATCTAATCTTTACCAAGAAAGCGAAAGTGCATTAACTGGAGACAAAATTGTGGATGTTTGTGAAAGATTTAGAAAACCGGCGGCCTGTTGAAACCAGTTGTCGATAACTCGGATAAGTGAAAATCTAAACTGAACCTGACAAACCGAAGAGATGCTGCACAAATATACGCATAAACTTGTAAGTATTAAGCCAGTGTTCCTTACTTTATAAGCAAATTCAGTACCAAATGGTAATGCTCAATTTCTCTCTCACAATAAATAAGCCTGTTTTTAATACAGGCAGCCCAAGCTCTATTTTTGTGTCATTATTGCGAGATTTTGCAGAAATTAATAAAATGTAAGAAATCTATACAGTACTCAAATAAAGGTTACATACCTCTTTACAGTTGTGTTATTGATTGTCAATGTCATTTTATATAACAGCTGGGACGGTGAATTGGAAATCTTGTTAAAGTGGCTAAAATGACCCCAGGAGTACACAGGACAATCAATAACACAACTGTAAAGAGGTATGTAACCTTTATTTGAGTACTGTATAGATTTCTTACATTTTATTAATTTCTGCAAAATCTCGCAATAATGACACAAAAATAGAGCTTGGGCTGCCTGTGGTTCAGTCCACTCGTTTCCAAAATTTTCCTTGTACCACGATTGTAGTACCGTCCTGTAGCCGTGCTTTTCGTCCTGTTTTTACTGTTTTTAGTCATTTAGCTTCTCTGTGTGAATATTACATGAATTAAATCAGCAAATCCACGAAGCCCCTGTCCAGCTTTTCCGTTCAAAATCACACCTTTTTGCTGCCAGTTGTTTTTGTCGATTCCTCGGATTAGCTAGTCTCTTGACTCTTGAGTCTTGTTCAGTCGAGCGCCAAAACATATCATTTCTCGTGAAAAACGAAAAAGATATATAATTTTCACGTTCTTTGACTACTGTTAACTTTGTGAATATCCTGGTTTGTAATTTTAACATGATTTGTGTCTCTGTTCGCGATAATAAAAATAAACAAAATATTTACGCGCGGGCTTCCTGTACATCGTTGAATACAGCTTTTCAAACCGTTGAATTCCACAAAATATTAAACGCTTCGTTAGCCAATCAGTGCGCGATTTTGAGTCGTGCTATGGGATTCTTTACAATATCGGAGGAAGCGATATCGTGTCACCCTAAGCGCTTTATTAATATGGGTAGTTCTAGCAATACTTATAAATATAACTTTTTCACAAGAACCATAAAGGATTGGAACTTGCTTCCGGACTATGTCATCGAGATGCAGACACTCAGTGCATTACTTGAATTACGTGTCTAGCAAACCGCCAATGTTTTGTTCATATTTAGTTTAATTTTGTTTGTTTTGTTCTTCGTAATTTATTTTATATATTCGCAGTGAAACTCGGGATTAGCAACTCGGGATTAAGAACTCGGGACTTGGAACTCAGGATTTGGAACTCGAGATTAGCAACTCGGGATTAGCAACTTGGGATTTGGAACTCGGGATTAGCAACTCGGGATTAGCAACTCGGAATTAGCAACTCGGAATTAGCAACTCGGGATTAGCAATCCGGGATTAAGAACTCGGGATTTGGTACTCGGGATTTGGAACTCGGGATTTGGAACTCGGGTTAGCAACTCGGGATTAGCAACTTGGAATTAAGAACTCGGATTTGGAACTCGGATTAACAACTCGGGATTAACAACTCGGGATTTGGAACTTGGGATTAGCAACTCGGGATTAACAACTCGGGATTAACAACTCGGGATTTGGAACTCGGGATTAATAACTTTTTCTTAACTTTTTCCAAATAACTCGGGATTTCAAAAAAAATAATCGTTTTTTTAATGGCCCTAATAAGCCACCGTACTACATTAGCTTTGCGAATTATTATATATAAATAAATAAGGAAGAAAAAGAAGACGGATTGATCCCAAACAAACTCATAACATTCCAATTATTGAGGACTATGCTAATTACATTCCTGTTATCGTCGGTCGTCGTCGCTGTGACATGTTAACTACATACATACATACATACATACTTTATTCGTTTAAGCAGGTTAGGTTAATGGCAGCTGGATAGCTGATGTGGACCTGCTATGCTAAATACAGAGTGATAATAACAATAATCTAAAAACATGTAAAATACAAAATACATGCAAACTATATTAATATAATATAAACTATAAGATAATGCTAAGTTCGATTCTTAAGTAAAATGGATATCATTATGTGATAATTTACATGTATTAGCTAGTTATAGTAATAATAGTCTGAGTCCTTATTTGTTACAAGGTAATAATAGTAGTAATAGTAATAATAGGAATATAAAAAATATGTAACTTAGTAAAAATATAATAAAAATGTGGATATCATTATGTGATATTTTACATGTATTGGCTAATTATAGTAATAATGGTCCGAGTCCTTATTGGTTACAAGGCATGTTTCTTTGTGAAATGTCAAGTCATCTAACACTTTCTTATTTTTCTTAAGTACTAATTTAAATTGCCTTATTTTCTCTATCTGCTTCATCTCATTTGGTAGCATGTTCCAGGCTACTGGGCTTCTAAATCTCAGTGAGGTCCTTCCAATTTGTAGATTGTAGTTTGGAATAGTAAACGATTCAGTCCTTCACAGGTTATATTGACGTGAAGTGTTTTTCTTAAATAAATTAGATATTATTTCAGGGGTCTGGTTCCTATGGATATTATGCATCAGTATCATCAGCTTTCTTTTATAGATGTGTGTTATTGGTTGCCAGTTAGCAGCTGTTAGTATTTCATTATCAGTTAGGTCACCAGGAAGGTTATGTATTACCTTGGCTGCTCTTAGATGGATGTGTTCGATTTCATTAATCAGATTTGGTGAGCATGTACCCCATACTAAATTACAATATGTAATTGTAGGAACTATACTTGTAAAGTAAATTACTTGTAGTGTACTCCTTGACAGATATTTTAACCTCTTTAGTTGATTGACCTTTCTGCCAAAGGTTTTACAGATGGAATTAATTTGGGTGTGCCATGTTAGATGCGAGTCAATCGTGATACCCAAACATCTGCTTTCATTAACATAGTTCAGTGTCTTTTCTCCGAGAAGGATTGGTTTCAGTGGTCCACAAAAGGCCCTATGACTAATTAGCATAGCCTCAGATTTTCCCGTATGAATAGAGTACCGAAGTGTGACGTCACAAATTTGCAAAATTTAGATGTAGAATGTTTGGACCACTGATTCAGAAAGAGCAATATAAAAGAACATTACATACCAAAAATGAGGTGTATACGATGAAAAGCAGCTGAGATATGGGCATTGGAATATATACTTTTCTTTAACAAATCACTGTATTTTTGTACTGGTTCATAAACTTAGGAACCAGGACAAAAATACATTGTTTTGTTAAAGAATATTATATATTCCAATGCCCATATCTCGGCCGCTTTTCATCTTATTCACCTCATTTTTGCTATGTAATGTTCTTTTATCGTGTTCTTTCTGCAACTGTGGTCAAATGTTGTTAAAGGGAAATTTTTTTATTTATGACGTCATCACTTCGGTACTCTATAGGCCTTTTGCAATAGACAGTCACGTGACTTGTTGGCCCATAGTAACGCCATACTGGGTTGCAAGCTAACCAGCTCTCCCTTGACAACCAACAGAGATTGACTGAGCCGTGGTATCATAGCTGGACTTCGAAGCGCTTTTTCGTCTTACTTACTAAATTCATCTCGAAATAAGTCTTATACAGAACAAAAGTAAAGGTTGTTCTTTACTTTTGATCCGGTATTTTGTCAAATATGCGGCGCAAAATAGAGTTTGGACGCTCAAACGAACTCACCTCGAATCTCAGGCATGGCAAACATGGCGGCCGCTCAACAAGGTAAAGTAGTCATAATTAAACGAATAGTATTGTAATAGTTGAGCAGATTCCTTCTTTCTTTTATACTATGTTATATAAACCAGTAATTACGGCGTTAATTTCTCAGGTTTATAACTTTGGAGAGTACACGAAACATTGACGAATGGTGACAGTGTCAGTATTAAAATGCAATGGTCGATATATATGACCACATACAGGAAGGCCAAGCTCTGTATTTGCACTGTGAAAGTTCTAGAAGAAAAATTGAAAAATAAATAAAATATTTAACTTTGAAGAACTGGTCTTGTGTTATCATGTGTCTATAATTAACCATATAGCAATCAGTTAGTGCTCTGGCACCTGTAAATCGGTATGTTTTCTGGCTAGCTCTTTTTCTTTAATACTTATAAAGAGGGAGTCAGTTTTTCTCAACTATATTTTTCCTATGTTTGGTGTGGTGACGGCGTGTCTAAAACGCAGGTAACGGGTAACGGATAACGGGTAGCGGGTAGCGGGTAGCAGGTAACGGGTAGCGGGTAGCGGGTAACGAGTAACGGGTAACGGGTAACGGGTAGCAGGTAACGGGTAACGGGTAGCAGGTAACGGGTAGCGGGTAACGGGTAGCCGGTAGCGGGTAGCAGGTAACGGGTAGCGGGTAACGGGTAGCAGGTAGCAGGTAGCGGGTAACGGGTAGCAGGTAACGGGTAGCGGGTAGCAGCTAACGGGTAGCGGATAGCGGGTAGCAGGTAACGAGTAACGGCTAGGTTAAATTGATTTGTTTTAGAACAACTCAAGCACGTTATTAAGGCCTGGTTCATTTTATAACGGAAAATAGATTTACGTTAAAAAATGTTTTCTGACAGAAATAACAGTTTAAACAAAATCAAATTACACCATAATACTAATATCAACTTCCTTAAATTTGTTAAAGTGCCAATGAAATGAAAAATTCGATCCCGTTTTTATTTTATTTTATTAAATTCCAGGCTTCTCTTATTCATTTTGTGCAATTAAAAATCAATTTGGAGAGCGCGAACAAATTTTTGTTTCGTATCGAAGTCAGGCCGAATTGCCAAAATCAGGCGACAATTTTTATGCTGTTAAAGATATGGTAATCACATGCGTGACGTCACTAGGTCTGCGCATTTATATTCGTCTCCATAAATACTACAAAATAAGTACAATTTTGGCCAGTTTTCAATTTAAATATGTAATACTTTGAGAAACCTTGACGATGGCCATAATTGTTCTAATAGAATCCTTGCAGTCAGCCATATTTTTACTTTTGTGAATATTAATGTAGGACCTAGTGACGTCACGCATGTGATTAGCATATCTTTAACGGCATAAAAATTGTCGCCTAATTTTAGCAATCTTGCCTGACTTCGATACGAAATAAAATTACGTTCGCGCTCTCCAAATTGATTTATCATTGCACAAAATGGCTAAGGGAAGCCTATATTTTAATAAAATGAAATAAAAATTGGATCGATTTTTTCATGTCATTGGCACTTTAAGTGGATGGTTGTCGTATCACGTGATCGATGACGTCATAATTAAATAAAATCGTTTAAGTGAAATGCGGCTGCGACGATAACATATGAATATAAAGTAACCCTGCTAAAACATTACTCCTCCCGCAGTATTTCCGATCACGCTTAGAAAACATGACTATCATGTAAAGATAATGAGATATTAAGGGTACAAAAGTCACGTGACCTATTTTGCATATGTTCGCCTTAATTACTCGTTAACGAAACATTGTAGTCATCTTTTCTAAGCTGATTTAGGTAAAAGGCTTCAACCTTAACTAAACATATCCACTCAACATCCTAGCTGTTTTAAACTCGGAGCCGCGTTTTTGATTTACTGATTTCGTGTTCTAAGTCACGTGACAGACCACGTGACACGTTTTACTACACACAAACCACTTAAGGTAGTCAAGAATGGTGATATATATTATCGTGAGAAACTTGGTGTACTTACCATACTCGGCTGTGCTGAAATAAGGAAAACAGTTTTTACCCGAAATTTGACCCCTGAACCAGGCCTTAACATGCTTGAGAATACAAAAATTGTCCGGTGTTATTTAAAAAAAAAGAAGAAAAATACTCGCTTTGATATACACCGCTATCCTGACCAGTGATAACCATGATCGGAAATGGATGTGTGGCTGAGGTAAGCAGCTGTTAGTGGGGCGGCTAGCGTTACGCGACGACCCAGGCTAGGAACGGCTCTGAAGGAGCAGGAGCCCATTACCAGGAGCGTCCATCTTCCCCACTGTGTCTGTACCCCAGCACAGAGGTAGATGAGGCTATTTTTAGCATTGCGTTTCGCGCGAAAAAGAACAAAGGTAGGCTATTCTTAGCCAATCAGATAGCTAACGTCACTTCTCATTATCATTCTTCTCACTTTCAACGCGGGAATTTGAATTGCTGGTTTTCACTCAATCCCCAGAGATTCAAATGTTGGTGCCCCAACAAAAGAAGCTAACGAGGAAACTATTGTTTAAGGGCATCAACATGGCGGCAACCTCTTTTCGTGGGAATTTCGAATCTAAAAATAGCCTCATCTACTCCTGTGCTGGGGACCCAACCCATAACAGAGGAACGCTCCTGGTAATGGGCTCCTGGAAGGAGTTACAATCATGGATAAAAAATGTTGGGACAGTCAACAAAAATTACTATTATATGAAAATAAAAATTAATATCTGACGCAAAGTTAACACAGCTGCAGCTTCCCAAACCAGTGAAACAATTTTCAGATTGAAGGTGTTCAAAGGGGGGCCGGAGTGGGAGTTAAATGAATGGACAGTCTATTAAAGCGACTAGAGTCCAAAATCATTGTCCAAGATTGTAGTTTCATGGCGGCACAGTAAGAAAAGCTAAGATACGGATTTCGACGTAGATTGTTATAACCAATTCTTGCATCGATTAACCACATACTTGGGCACAATGTCCATGGATAATCTATCTTCCATATTCCCGAAGTAGATATTAAGCAAGCGATTAATTTAATGATAAAATTTTGGGAGACGTTTTGGTGATCTTTTTAATAAAATTCCCCTACTCGCAATGGATCGCTTTAAAATGCATCGGACAACATAAAGACACAGAGACTGATCAATACAATAAGTAAACTTTATTCTGAAGTTAACAGTTCAAATCTGCCTTATTGATTTGAGTAAAACTCGTCCAATCACTGATCATAATATATCACTGGAAAAATAGAACCATTTACGTCCTTTTTAATACAAACATTTTAGAGTAGAACATTTCTCTAAATGTATTACTCTGTAAAATGGAGTGTTTGTAAAAAAATCAATTTATACATATTCACAGACATTTTGTAAAAGTTTACAAAGTCTGTATATTTATACTCATATTTTACAACTGACAGTTTACATAGTTCTTCAAAGCAGTCTGCATGCAACTGGGCCGGTTCGAGTTTTCCAGTGTATTTAAAAAAGTTACAGTTCGATGCTCAAAATAAAAAAGCCACTTATCCAGACGTGTATATATATTACATTCATCCACCGGCTATATATACGGTAGATAAAACTAGTTCCCTTACTCAACAAACCAAACGTGATATACGTTAATTCAGTACTCAGTCGAGAAAAAATCATTACCTTAACTATTTTCACAAATTTCAGTATAAATAACATGAACAAACTCTGGCAAGGTATAAAAACCCTTATAATCTTAAAACTAATAAATCCACCAGCTATTGTCTCCAAGAAGAGTGTCATCAACTCCAGCACGGTACCGCTTGCTTGGAAATCTGCTGAGATTCGTCCAAGTTTCAAGAAGGATGACCCTTTTAACAAAGCCATGTACAGACCAATATCCATATTGGTATTATTGGATAAAATATTCGAGAGGTGCCTCCACAATCAGCTGGTTGAACATTTTTCACCACTGTTATCCATATTCTTATCAGCCTATCGCAAGCACTACAACTGCGAAGGTGTTCTGCTAAGGATTATAGAGGACTGGAAACGTGACCTCGACAACAATTTGATTGTTGGAACTGTTCTGATGGATCTAAGCAAAGCCTTTGATAGAATCCCTCATAACCTACTGCTTGCGAAACTAAGGGCTTATGGTGTATCTGAGAGCAGCTGCTCTCTTTTAGAGAGCTATCTCCATGGCCGACTACAGAGAGTAAAAGTTGAAGACTCGACTTCTGATTGGTCCATAATCCGTAGTGGTGTTCCTCAAGGTTCAGTGCTTGGCCCTTTGTTTTTTAATATTTTTATTAATGACTTATTCTTTTTCATTGATGAAGCTAAACTTTCAAATTATGCAGATGATAATCAAATATACTTTAGCCATCATAATGAATCATTTTTGACCGACGTTTTGTCAAGAGAAACAGCTAGAGCTGTAGAATGGTTTAACTATAATAAACTAGAACTTAATCCCGACAAATGCAAACTTATGGTGCTCTCTAGGTCTAATACACGACCATGTGTGACGCTAAGTATGAACCTATTCCGGCCATAGAAGAAATTGAACTGTTAGGGGTTATAATAGATAACCAATTAAACTTTAATAGACACGTTACAAGAATTGCTAAAAAGGCGTGTAAGCAAGTTGAAGTCATAAGCCGCTTTAAACACATATTGTCCGAGTACACTAAATTATGTCTTTATAGAGCTTTTATCTTACCTTGTTTTAATTACTGTAGTTCTGTTTGGCTACACTGTTCTGTGCTCAATGCCTCTAAGCTCGAGAAACTCAACGAACGAGCATTAAGATATGTCTATAATGATTTTTCCAATACGAGCTACGAAACTTTGCTTAATAAGTTAGGACCTAGTCTCTATAACCGCCGACTGCAACTTCTGTGTATTACAGTCTATAAGGCACTTAGTGGCCAATCGCCTATGTATATCAGGTCTATGTTCTCAGAGCGCTGCAACATTAAGGACTTAAGAGGCCAGCGTAAACTTACAGTACCTAAATGTAACACAACTAAATATGGGCTTCACTCCATTTCATACACTGCTGCCAAAGCTTGGAATAGCTTAACTGATGCTCTGCGCACATTACCTACTTTAAAATCATTCAAAAAACAAATCAGCTCTGTTAAATTCAATTTCTAGTTTAAAATTTCCAATTCCATATTGGTTTAACTTTTACCGATACATATATATATATATTTATATAGTCCACTTGTAATTAATACTAGTTATGGTTAATATAATGTACTCATATGTAATTGTATATAAGATTTCAATTTATGTACTAGCTGTAAGGAGATAGTCTCGGCTAATTAGCATGTACTTGCTAGAGGTTTAACAAGCCTCAACCCCCCGAGTTGAAATAAATATCTTATCTTATCTTATCTTAATAAGCTAATTACTAATCCCTAAAAATTGTCAATAAATCGATCGATGACATGGTATCGCCCACAAGGCATCATTGGACCTTTTCTTCTAGATCTGCGATTGATAACATGCAGCCGTTAGAGATTCACGCACTGTGCCAGCGAGGCAGTCTGATTTAAAAAAAAAACTCTGAAGTCTGGAGTAAAATAAAACTCTGAAGTCTGATATAAAAACAACACTCTGAAGTCTGGAGTAAAAAAAACTCTGAAGTCTGAACTAAAAGAACTAAAGTCTGGAGTAAAAAAAAAGTGCCTGAAACCTCCCCGGCCATCACATCTCCAAAAACAATATGTACTTGGATTTTCTAATCTTTGATATTTAAATATCGCCCAAAATCACTTGGGCAATGGGCAATGCAAACTAAACCGTACGTATACTGACGAGTAACCGTGGTTGCTGGTGCAGCGCGTAAGATACACAGTTCTCAAGTGATTGCGCATTGGAATATAGAGCTATTTCTTACGTCCTGGCTAAGTGGTATTTCGTTTCGTTTACACATAATCAGTCTACGCTGATAATGGTGAACGTACCTAAGCAGACATTTTTCTCTTTTTCCATACACACCGTAAACGGGTGCCAGATAATATTTTTGTACTTATATAATTTCAAAAAAACCTTCATCTATCCGTTACCCGTTACCCGCTACCTGTTACCCGTTACCCGCTACCCGCTACCCGTTACCCGCTACCCGTTACCTGCTACCCGTTACCTGCTACCCGTTACCTGTTACCCGTTACCCGCTACCCGCTATCCGTTACCTGCTACCCGTTACCTGCTACCCGTTACCCGCTACCCGTTACCTGCTACCCGCTACCCGTTACCCGCTACCCGTTACCTGCGTTTTAGACACGCCGGTGTGGTGACATGAAATATTGAGAACTTATTAAACATATTGTAAGCTTCCTGCAGCAAACACATCAACTCTAATGTTTCAAAAAGTGACATGCTAGAAAATGATAAAGAACTTAAGAATTTAATTTATTTTATTTAATCTAATTGTTAAATTAATTAAGCTTAACTGGTTGGAATACTTAGACTTGGTGTTTTTCTTTAAGTGCAAATTAGGCATCGTAAATCTGGATATCAATCATTATACTTCATACAGTCAGGACCCGGGGAGGGGGGGGGGGGGGGGGGGTACTCTGCCCAAAGTTGGGTAATGGTGTGCCGCTGGGGCTCTGAAACCCTTACCCTGTTTAAGACAGAAAACCTCAAATTTCCATACCTTGTTCAAGACAAAGTGTTAAAATTTTATACCCTTCTATAAGATGAAAATACAACAAGAATCCACAAGAAGTGTCTATAAAGTCGACTGTTTTATTTAGAGGTCAGGGATAAACTGATTACAAATCGATATCTGGTAATGAGTATGATGTTTACATCAGATAAATGTCATGTCAAAAGTGATAAATACCATACCCTGTTCAAGATCTGTCAATGTGAAAATGGATACCCTGTCTAAGACCAGAAACTCGAAAAACCATACCCTGTCCAGTGGATCATCCCCGTATAGTCCATATATGGGAGTACCCCCAGGAAGAAGCAAGGCATATAAAACCAAAAAATTAAGGAATATATCTGATAGTGTTTATTAATCTAATATATACTTTTACATGGTCTAATGGATGTCAAAGGGGCACTGTCATTGGAATTGAATCTTCAAGTTTCTTTAAAACAAAACTACAAACTGATAACACCCTGAATTCGAAGAGTAATACTATGTGAATGCCCGGATATGGTTTTCAAAATTTTTCAATAAAGGATGACTAAGTGGATTACAAAAGCTAATTGTATGAAGAGGCCTGGTTAGGGGTATTGGGGATAAGGGATAACTAGCAAAATAATGACTGGGATAAGGGATAACAAACCAGAAAACAGTAGAGATAAGGGATAACCAAAGTACATCGGGATAATCGATAACAGCCATCTGCATCTCATAGTCGGGGAGCTGAGGTCGAAAAATAGAGGTTTCGTTCAACCCAGACCACAGTAAAGGTTTGACACCGGATTATGGTAGAATAGAACCTACTGAACAATGCTAGGTACTTCGTAGAGTTGAATTGTGGTATCAGTTTCGAGTTAAGGCCATGTTTTGTTACTTAATCTACGTTTTAGCATGGAAACGAGGCTAATCAAATAATCCGCTTTAACCTGGCTAATTCTTTGTAGAACTAGGCAAAAACACCGAGAAAGGTAACTTGTCAATAATGCTTGATTATCACTATTGATAAACATCAAAAGGTGTCACGTGACTTGTCACGTGATTTGCTGGAAGCCAGAAACTGGTAGAAATCGAAAATAATTGATACATTAAAGATTCTGTCACAGAACAGCCCAATGAAACGGCTTATACTTTGAATTTTGGAATAACATTGCTTTCTACGTATTGCTACGTATTAATTAGGTATTTTAAAACTCTAAAACGGTTATATTACGTTTTTATAGGCAAATGCACGTCAACATGAAAACGAGGCTAATTGTTCAATCGGCTATAAATTGCGCTGCCTATGTGTATGAAACTAAAATAATACTGAGAAAGTGAGTACCTGTTGTAATTATAATGATAAAGTGTGTCAGCGAACTTCAAGGGAGTCACATGACCAGGGATATGGCAAACCACATGATCAAATCAGACATGATTTCTGAATAGAAAGATGCTAAGAGAAAGACAATCATCGGAAGCGCAAGGATATTTATTTAAATTTATTGCATATTCTAGTGGAATATGACTTTCTGAATGTGGTATGCAGTCCCGCGTATTTCCAGGACGTATCATAAAAACAATGCATGCGAAACGCCACCGAATTCTCTTATTACTTATAATCGGATGCTTGTCTGTGAGTTCTGGTATACTGAATGTTTTTAATCTCACTGAAAACTGTTCAATCCGAATCAGATTCATCAGAATCACTAGAGTATTGCAGTAATGTTCCGTGAGGATTTTTGCACGTCTCATCAGCCATACAAAAACAAGCCTCTGTACAAGATAGTCCAATATTGTTACAGGAACAGTTACTTCTGCATTCTGACTTCTTACATTGGCATGTAGTCAACTCCAAAATGCTTCTTGGTGCCGGCTCCTTTGTCATGAGAATTGGTTGTAAACAGTAGTCTTCTACTGCCCATCCGTGGCAAGCCGGAGATGGTAACTCTTGCATGGCGACAAGGGAACTCCTCCAAACAAAGGCTTGGTAATTTGACCTTTTCAAATGTAGATTCAGGCTGTCTGAAGTTGGGGGAAGCATCTCACTTTTCTGCTTCTTCTGGCAGAACATCAGGTATCTTAACTCATCAACTGTACTCGTACTCCTCTTTGGTGACGGATACAAATTGCAGATGAAGGCAGCGCACTTTGTTGCGATTTCTTGATCCAGGGCATGACGTTCTCCTAAGAGGGCAAGGCTTTCCTGGTGCACTTGGCTATGACTGAGAATGTCCCATGCCTTCTTCTTCCCGATACCTGCAATACCACTGTTGGAGTCGCAACCTGTGAGGGCATGGAAGGCTGGAAGACCTTTGCACATCTTTTCACCTAAGGTTCGGGATACGTCATGGACTGGAATGTATCGAAGTCGATCTTTGACACCGGTACGAAACCACAATTCCCCACAGCCCAGATCTCTATAATGGGTAGCACATAACACAAAGACATCAGTATCAGGTGACTGGATGACAACTCTCATTCCAACGTGTGCAGCATGTTTGGCGTGTAACAGTAATCTTGTGTCCGCTTCCTCGTGATCAGATTTCAGTGGTGTGAGAGTTTCCCAATGACCTTTTGTGATGGACACTGCTATTTCTCCATCCTTGAAACCCCCTCCAATCACGAGTTTCTTGTTGTGTCGCATCTTCTCTTGACCCAACTTGCACAACGACTCTGTCAAAAAGTGACATAGATTTACTTTGTTCTGAGGGTTCGCCATATACTTCCCCCATTGCTTCGGAACTGGTGTAGATGGACCGCTGATCTTGACCTCTAGAGCACTTGTTGCTCCCCGTCTTATGCGCTCTCCAGCTTTGATTGACCTATCCCAGTATTGATCGAAGACAATGTCTACTTGATTGCAGTTATTATGATGTAGTGGAGCTGTGATGATGGAGTAGTATTTAGCTACCATTTCACCAAAGTTGTTTGCACCACCAGACCTTGTCATCTGTACCAAAGCCATACCATCGATTATGTAGACTGAAGAAGTTTCCGGAGGAAGCGCTGGGAGCGTTGGAAGGACACAGACATTTCTCTCCATGATCGAGAAGAGGATGCTCTTGTTCGTCTTTCTTAGGCTACCATCTGGATGTGCAAGTACAAATGGTACTGAGGATAGCTCATAGCTTAAAACGTCCTTGAGATTGATTTGTCTAACATTAGCAGCGATTAGAAGCCGTCCAAACAAGTCTCTATCGGCACCGACTGTGACATATTTCTCATCTGCCGCTTTAACGCGAACCTTCTTTGTTAGCGTGTTAAATGTCTTGATCTTGAGATTTTGTACGGGATCCCAGAAACTGACTTCGTTAGTATCGAGTCGCTTGTGGACAAATGTCTTCATCTGTTCCCGGCCCTTCTCCGTGCAGTTGACTAGATTGTCTGCTACTTCAGTAGGCAGAACCACGCCTGTAGCAAAGTTGACAAGGGATACGATTCTGTGTCTTGTGCAAAAGGGTCTGTCATCAGGCCAGATGTAAAACATGTGACAAGCTTCTGTATATCATCTTCATTCCGTTGTACCCTTTTTGGTGCCGCTTCTTTGTGCGTTCCTAATCTATCACACTCCCGAATGGCGTACATTTCCTTGAGTGCTGTTGTAACTGAAGCACGCTCATGACTTGTAAGGAACCACCTCTCAAGTGCGGCTGGGCTCTGTGTGATGCCGATGATTCCACCCTTTGATTTGGAATCCGCGTTGATGGACTGTTCAAGAGCCATGTCAGTCCACACTTGAAAAAATGGCTGGTTGGAACGGCTTACGGCATGGTTTCCGTTGACAAATTGCGGATGAACTTGTGGATGTTTAACTTCCAGCTGATTCATGTCTGAGAGATAGACTGGCAACCAACGGGAGTAGTTTGGTCTATCCATTGCAAAGAAATATGGTACCATAGTCGCTGTAGCGGAAAGGTGCAGATGCCAGTTCCCGGTTCTTTCTGCCTTAATGAACTGCAGAAGCGCGTTCACCATAGAACCATATTCCTCCCAGAATGCGAACATCTTGGACTTGGTTCGAGCCTCTCTCTTGAACGTTTCGAACATCGATGCTAATTCCTGCATGTCAGAAGCCAATTCCTCTACTCTCTCTGGTACACTAGTTGTGTGTTTGACTGCAAATCTACATGCTTTGATCTTTTTTAGCAGGGCCTCCTCATCAACGCATCCCTTATCTTCTCGGCTGTCGCTAAACCACTGGGAAAATGCTTTCCATATGAGACGAAACAACGCTTCCATGGACAACTTATGCGCTCGGACTCCTCGATTGTAGGCTTTGCCTTTCATTAAAGCAGATGTTGATCCAGCACCATATATGCCTGACTCTATGAACAGATCATCAAGTCCTGAATTGATGTACTTCTTTCCAATCAGTGAAAGAAAGTTCAATGCAATGTGGAATCCCCCCATCCGTATCACTGTATCGGAGAATTCATCTGGATACCGCCATTGAATTTGTTTGGCCTTAACATAAATGGCGAGATCAAACGTAACTACGGAATCCACTTGACCAATGCTTGAACTGATCTTCTGGACGTGCTTCATCACTGTATACACAGTACTGAATTCGGTAGATGACCCATGTATCATTGGGCAGTAACCAATGGTAGTTGACAGTGGGATGTCTGGAAATAAAATGGAATTAAATCCACTCCAGCTTGGAACAAGTTGATTTTCTTGGACTTCTGCGAGCACCAGCTGGTTTAATCTAGAGGGATTCAGTCGCAATAATGCCCAAACTACGTCCATGTTGCTTGCTGATGTGTAGTTGTTGCTCTTTCCTTTATACCACTCATCACTTATTGCACCGAGAAATGTTGTAACGGCGGGCCGCCTCCCATGCGCATAACATTCTTGTACTTCGTAAACGTTTCCTCGTGTTTGCAGAGATCTTCTTCTCTCTGCATGATGTGCAAGCACAGTTGGTTGGGGCGCTGGGCCAAAAGGCTTTCGTTCGTAAATAACCATGGTAGTTGCATGGGTTGTGTTCTTGCCGTCTAAGGTTTCCTCGTTAATGTCGTTGTTATCAGCAGCAACCTGTACAAATGAACCTGGGGATATATTTGAGGGTATAACCGTGCCATATTCCTCAGATTTGGCAAGGACCTCCATTGCAAGGCTCGTGTCAACACCTTGTATTTCATCATACGAAGAGCAATGACCCATTCGATTCAACAGCGTAATCAGTAGTTTGGAGGCTGTTAGATGATGGACAGACATTGCGAGGCTAACGTGGTTGGGCACTTTTACTCGGGCATTAGATGCAGAGTGAATAACGTCTTGAGCAATGCTTAGAACGCGTCTCTCATCGGCCATATTACTGCAATAGCTTGATGAGGCATCGTCATCACCAGTAATGATCCAGCGTAATAACCAGTACAAACTTCGAGGTACTATGCCTTTTGCAGACTCTAGATTGATGTCGTTGACATCAAGGGGCCGTATGGAGATACCATCGCATTTCCTGATTTCGTCCTTGATAATGTTGGCAGCATGGGCAATCTGCTGGGTTTGATCTACGCCCTTTATTTTCTCTGGCGATGTTGATGTCACCTTCGGTGGATGTAAGTTTACAGCTGCGTTAATGATATCTTGTACTGATATCTGACTGGAATAAACTAGTTCGGACTTGCTTTTGTCGAATGGCTGGTGAAAAACAATACTATCAGTGAAGTAATGTTGTAATTTTTGCTTTAGGCGCTGCTTGGTGTAGCTGTCCGCATGAATACCTTTCTTTTGTAATAATCCTCTGTACATCGACAGAAGTGACATCATATCATAAGCTTTACCCTCCTCTATGCCTCCTTTGATATGATCGGCCATTTCTTTAAACACCTGGTCGTACATTGACTCTCCTTCCTTTTCTCTAAGGCTCTTGTACTTTAGATTTGATTTGCTCACATATGAGGCAAAACAGTTCTTATGGTATTTCGCTTCTGCTGCCACGAGATCATTATTCACGCCTCGGAGTACATGGAGCATTACTTCATCACATTTAGCTTCTGCAGCCTGCTTTATCGTTTTACAAGCCTCAAACGTGCACACATTTTGCATTTCCTTGACCTTTTTATGAGTCTTATTGTTGCAAAATAAGCATTTCGCCCAATCAGTAGGTGTGAATATAGATCGACACACCCGGCTGATTGACGAACTCGTTTCCTCCCGGGTTTCCTCTACATTCTCGCCGCTTCTATCTGCAGCCACATAAGATTCAAACTCTTTAGAGCTTGTGGCATATCTAACATTTTGTTGGCTTGTGTATATCGAGTAGCAAGAAGAGTGCCAGAATATATCATTACTGCTCAGGTCTATTATATATGGAGATAGCCTACTGTAAACCTCATCCTGGCGTAATGTTAGGGCGGATATGAGATTTGCAACTGAAGACTCCTTTGCCTTTCGTAATGTTTCATTAATACGATCACACTGACAAATTATACATTTTGTGAATACCATTAACCTTTTTTTCTTAGCCTCTGGTGGAAGAGGGATGCTGATCCCTTGATTAGTGCTTTCGGTCCTCTCTTCGCTATCCATTGAAACTAATATAAAATAACTGATATTAGTAGTTAAAAGTATTTAATCGTATGTCACAAAATGTAGAAAGCGTAAACACCTGAGTAATGAAACAAAAACCATGTTCAAAAATAAATATTTCGTAATAGATAAAATATTTCTTTTTATTATATGGACGATAGTGTTTTACAGAGAAATAAACCACTCGTAGAACTCATACGAAACTACATCCGGGTACTGAGCAGCATATTTTCCATATCCTCACTAGTGAAAATATCGATGACGTCACGTTTGCCGCCTTCTGAACTACGAAGATGGCGGTAGGTTTGTGAAAATCACAGAGGAAGATGTAAACAGCTTAAATGAGCTGCATGACAATGAATATTCTGAGCACAAAAAGCCAAATACGATCTAAAACTCTCTAAAGATTTTCTCGAGTGCAACGAAGAGACAAGAAAATCCGATGAAACTCCCCAGAACAGCTTAGAAAGATCACGAAGAAGTTTGTACTGACAGTAAGTCAAATGAATAGATAAGGGTTCTTAGAGCAGTTTAATTGTCCATATAATAAAAAGAAAATTACACGGTGGTTTGAAGATATGAAGTTTATCCTCTCGAGTCGAAAGCATTTAATAATAGGCCATATTTATATAGCGCCATAACACCACAGTCTCATGGCGCTTTACATTTTACTGACATATCCTGTCAGTGAATTTTTCGGACTGCTATTTCACGAAATGTTTTCACGAAATGTTTTCGACTCTCGAGGATAAACTTCATATCTTCTCATCACCGTGTAATATCCTCTATATATATATACTGTAGTACAACATATCTATAATAAAGCCTCCCTGTATTAATAAGAAATCATTGGAAAGCGAACTTATCGAATTTGCCATACTTACAGACGACGTAGAGAAGTGACCATGGAGGCCGCCATGTTGGATATCTAGAGCCTCGATCTGGATCAACCCAATAACGAAGCTGGCGAATATCATATTAGGTTTTCTTTTGATGCTAGCAAATAGACATCTCTGGTGACGTGACTCCCTTAAAGTTCGCTGACACACTTTATCATTATAAATACAACAGGTACTCACTTTCTCAGTATTATTTTAGTTTCATACACATAGCCAACGCAATTTATAGCTGATTGAACATAGCCTCGTTTTCATGTTGACATGCATTTGCCTATAAAACCGTAATATAACCGTTTTAGGGTTTTAAAATACCTAATTAATACGTAGCAATATGTAGAAAGCAATGTTATTCCAAAATTCAAAGTATAAGCCGTTTCATTGGGCTGTTCTGTGACAGAATCTTTAATGTATCAATTATTTTCGATTTCTACCAGTTTCTGGCTTCCAGCAAATCACGTGACAAGTCACGTGACACCTTTTGATGTTTATCAATAGCGATAATCAAGCATTATTGACAAGTTACCTTTCTCGGTGTTTTTGCCTATTTCTACAAAGAATTAGCCAGGTTAAAGCGGATTATTTGATTAGCCTCGTTTCCATGCCAAAACGTAGATTAAGTAACAAAACATGGCCTTAACTCGAAACTGATACCACAATTCAACTCTACGAAGTACCTGGCATTGTTCAGTAGGTTCTATTCTACCATAATCCGGTGTCAAACCTTTACTGTGGTCTGGGTTGAACGAAACCTCTATTTTTCGACCTCAGCTCCCCGACTATCAGGGATAAGTGATTAACTATCCTGAAAAATATAGGGATAAGGGATAACAGCACCCCACCTCCCCCTAATAACCGGGCCTCTATAAACTTGATTTCGGTTACAGTGAACATATTTCAAGTTGCTCTAAATTTCTCTTAAAAGCAGTATTTTTCATCCACTCAAATCTTTGCCATCCTTTATCAAAATTGTCTCAAATTTTCTCGGCTAGTACACTGCATACTCTCATGCCTGGCAGAGAGATGAGAAACCTCTGCTTGCAGGGTAATATTTTTGTCTTTAGTCATGAGAATGTTTATCATTTTTGGGTTAATTGACAGTGTTCCTTTAATATTATTAAAATTTTATAGCGAGTGGTTAATAATGTATGCCTGTTACTGGCTAATAGCAAAATAAGAAACAAAATATATAACATTCTCTCCAATGACTAAGTAGGGATATATAAAACTTATCAAAGTCCTGATATTTTTCTTTGCTTCAAAACTGGACATGTAACACCCACAGATTCAGTATCAAACTAAAATAATATTCTAAGATAATTTCTGCATCTCCTCAAGTACATGTAGCTAGCCATAGCCTGTCCTTTTCTAAGTTAAGGCAAAGGAAACGAACATTTAATTTTAAATAATACAACATTTATGAATATTTTCGTAGCTTAAATATAGCCTTAATTAAAGTTAAACACAGGATTTTATTTAAGTACATGAACGAGCGCCTAGAGTAAACAGTATTTATCCCCATATTGGTTAGATTATAGAATACCCCGCAACTTCAAAAGATCACTTGAAAACTGTGCTAAACTATGCTATTATAGTGCAGGTGTATGTAGGGTCGTTCTATGAATGATTTGGAGTCGAAAATGGTTAGGTTTTTTTTTTATTTCAGGGTTGGGTTTTTAGAAGGTTTGTATGAAAATTTGAGAAAATGAATTATTAATGATCCAAGTTGCAGGGTATTCTATAATTGCTCCCCAATATTCTTTTGAGTCCTGAGCAAAAGCTTATTGTGTTTGACCGATTATTCACTAGCATTAAAACAAGCAATCGAAAGAGTTCACTAAGTTGTGTTTAGCGGCCGCCATGTTTGCCATGCCTGAGATTCGAGGAGAGTTCGTTTGAGCGTCCAAACTCTATTTTGCGCCGCATATTTGACAAAATACCGGATCAAAAGTAAAGAACAATCTTTACTTTTGTTCTGTATAAGACTTATTTCGAGATGAATTTAGTAAGTAAGACGAAAAAACGCTTCGAAGTCCAGCTATGATACCACGGCTCAGTCAATCTCTGTTGGTTGTCAAGGGAGAGCTGGTTAGCTTGCAACCCAGTATGGCGTTACTATGGGCCAACAAGTCACGTGACTGTCTATTGCAAAAGGCCTATTGTTAACTTATTGTTTCTACACCAAGTATTTATATCTACTAATATTCTATTTAAGGCGTCCACAACAGAGTCTACTGTTTTACCGATATAGAATAGGGTCGTGTCTTCTGCATACATAACTATTTCTCCTTCATTAATTGCATCTGATATATCATTTACATAGTATGAAAAGAATCTAGGACCGAGCAATGATCCTTGTGGTACTCCATAATTAACTGGTTTACATTGGGATTCACACCCATTTACTACTGCGTATTGCTTTCTGTCCTCAAGGTAATTAGTCATCCAGTTTAGGAGATTTCCAGTCAATCCCATTGCTTGTAATTTCCATTTTAATATGGGATGGGAGACTGTGTCAAAGGCCTTCCTGAAGTCTATGAAGATGACACCGACCACATTTCTGTTGTCGACTGCCATTTTCCAGGTTTCCGTAAGATATACAAGAAGCCCTTCAGTCGATCTTCCCCGCTTGAATCCCCATTGATTGTTGTCAGAGTGACCTATTGTTGTGGTAAATTGGTCTAAGTCCTTACATACTATACCCTCGAGGAGTTTGCTGGGGACACTCAGCATTTGTAGGGGTCTGTAGTTTCCCCGTTCAGAGGAGTCACCTTTTTTGTAGATGGTGTACATTCTGGATTTTTTCCACTGAATGGGTACTTCTGAATCTTCTAGGCTGCGTTTGTAGACTGTATAAAGGCCCTCCACTGCTGCTTCCCCTAATAACTTTAGGTCCCTTGGGGAAACCAGGTCAGGACCCATTGCCTTATTTGGATTTATTTGCGTAAGGAACTTTGATATTTGAGCTCTGTTTACTGTGGCTTGGCAAAGAGTTGGGGTGACTCTGTGCAGGTGGTGTATTTCTAGGTGGTCTGCCGTTGGTTCAATTTCCGAGGCGAGGTTCTCTCCAATTGCAATGAAAAAAATCATTCATTGCCTCAGCCTTTAAGTTGTTATTGAGAATGTTGTTATTCTGGTCATCTTTGATAGGGCCTATGATTGTTTGTTTTCTCTTTCTTGTTACTCTTGTGACTAGTTTCCAGAAGTCCTTACTACATTTGGAGTTCTTAAATTCTTGTTTCCAGTATGCGGCTTCTTCTTTCAGCATTCTAGTCACTGCATTTCTTAATTTCTTGTATTCTTCCCATGCCTGCTTGGACTTTGTGGCTTTAGCATGTTTCAGTAACTTGTATCGTTTGTTCATAGTTTTTCTGATATTTGCATTCATCCAAGGTAGCGAGTCGGAACGTACTTTCACTTTCCTTTGTGTTATGTGTACATTAATTATGCTCTTGTGCAGGGTTTCCCATGCCCAGACGACATCATCGATGTCATCAAATATTTCAATAATTGACCATGGGACACACTCCATGTCATGCTTCAGGGCTTCCCTATTGACGTGTTTGTAATCTTTGGCGGTGATTAGTTTTGGTGGGGTTCTATTCCTTTGCAGCTTTAGGACGCCGTAAATAAGGCAGTGGTAAGAAAGACCCGGATCAAATGTCCCTGCTTTGATCACTTTAGTTGTATCATTTGTTATTAGTAGATCAATGAGTGTCTGTGATGTTTCAGTCATTCTGGTAGGTTCCTTGATCATGTTATGTAAGTCAAAGCTGCCAAGAATTCTAATTAACCTCCTCCCAGCATAGCTCTCTTCACGATTACCTTTGGCGAGTAGATCACAGTTAAAGTCTCCCAATAGAAGTAGGTTTTTCCTTTTCTTCCATATTCCTTCTAGCTTATTATAGAACTTCTCATAGAAGTTATAGTCATCTGGTGGTCTGTATATGCAGCCTACTAGTAGCTTTTGTGAGTTTATTGTTACATCTATCCAGAGGGCCTCTATTTCAGATACAAGATCTTCTCTCTCATATATATCTAGGTGCTCTAGATAATATATTACACATCCGCCACCGTCCCTATGCTTTCTGTCCAATCTTGCTGTTTTGTATCCGTCTATTATTATGTCGCTTGTGGGGATATCTTCAGTTAGGTGTGTCTCAGTAACAGCTAATATGTCAAGCTTACTTTCTTGCAATAGCATATGTAGTTCGCTCAATTTATTGAGTTGACTCCTCACATTTAGGTGAGCCACCTTTAGCCCTTTTGTGTTAAGGTGAGCTCCAAGGACCTGGTACACATTTAGGCTATCTTCCATCGTAATATGGCTAATGGTGTCGGCTGGTAATTCATGATCAGTGGCAGTGGCGCTTGTCAGTACGGCTGTATCGTTTAGGGAACATGTTGGGCATAGCCACTGTAAATTGTGGATGGTTTTCATCTGATTGTATCCGCTTGCTGTGACGGAGCCACATTTTATGTGGCACCAGAGTTTGCATGAGTCGCACTCGACTGCTCTGTGGTTCTTTGCTACGGTTCTTTGACAAACTGGGCATTTATCAGGACCAGGATTGGTACTGATATCGCCGCTAATTCGTAGGCGTACCAGTTGAAAGGTGGAGTCAGAGTTCGAATAGCGACTGAGCCTTGAAGCGTAGAATCCCTTTATACGAGGACGTAAATTTCCAAGATGGCGGCTCGCCATGTCCATGGTGAATCCGTTTGTAGCTGTAGGTGCGGTAGTTCTAATTTGGAACCGCTAATCAACAGGCAGTTGGTTCGTGTGCCTAGAATTGACCTGCTCATGCATACCACCCACAAAGTCCGCCGTGCCGAAATTTCTGCTGCTTAACATTTGTAGCCTTGTTAAATCTAAAAACCGAGTACGAGCCCCTGTTGCCTTAGAAACTGACCTCAATGCACACGATATTGATATTTGCATAGTGTCGGAAACACATCTCAAGCCCAATATTCCCGATTCGGTCACCCATATACAGAAGTACTCTATCTATCGTAGGGACAGAAATTGGCCTGGCCTTGACTTGAGAAAAAAAGGAGGTGTTGCTGTTTATGTGAGGAATAACATTAAAGTTGTCGAAGTCTGCAGATCCAAGCTATACGAACTTATTACCCTTACGGTCCTACTCCCGTCTGGCCATCGAATGCTTGTGTGTGGAGCCTATCACCCCCCAGCGGCCAAATACCTGAGCAGAACTTTATAGACCATTTGATAGATAATATTGACCACTTATGCACTAGTCAATTGAAACTCCGGCCCCCCGACCCCCGGGACATAGCGGGGAATGTAACATTTATAGAGTGTTACATTTTGATATTTTCCCCGCCCATCGGGGACAGTTGGCTGTTACAATACCCGCCCCTATGGCCCCGGCATGTGCTTCAGAATTTTCAATTGGGAGGAGGCATTGATAAATTGAATATACATAAGCTTAAATCTGTTGTTCCATTATTTGAAAAAAATACATTTTCTGTAGCACATCACTAGAGGATCCAGGGGAGGGGTTTCGGGGGTTGCAATACCCACTTGATTCCTGTAAATCACTGTAAATTCATTTTTAAAATATCTAGATTTAAAAAAATCCTTTTGCAAACCCCCCTTTCACAAAATCCTGGATCCGCCCCTGTACATTTTCTATTACTATACATGCTTTCCGCACTTTTACAGTCTCCACCATTGTCTTGTTTATCAGAAACCGTTGTTTGTCCACAAAAAAAACCAATGCGACAAAGGAATATAAAGGCAATGTCATGCAGCTGCGTTTAAATTTATTAAATCTGATATTTTGCCGTGACGCGCAAATACATGTAACAAAGAGTGTGTAATAATAAACACTTCCTGATCTACTGCTCGTGACTTAACTCAGTATAAACACTGCCTCTGATGGAAACACCCAGGACTTGTTTAAATTAACTACGATTTATTGTGTGTCCCTAGCTACCGCCATGTTTGATACACGTTGTTGATGCTCGGGCCCAGTCCCGCTCTGTCGTGGCTGGCGTTACAACCACCGCTAAAATCCCCGCAAATTTTGCAAATCGTTACTTTCCCCGTTCCACCGGAAAAATGCAGCGTTAAATGTGCGTTATTCCACGGCTATGTCCCCGTTAATGCCCCGCTATGTCCCGGGGGTCGGGGGGCCGGGGTTTCAATTGACTTAGATGATAATCCTGATAGTGTTGTAATATTTGGTGGAGATCTAAATCGTCTTAATCTGGATCGTTTACAATCACTTACAGAACTAACTGCTCTTGTTGACTTCCCCACTAGAGGTGAGGCAATCCTGGATAATTGCCTTACGAATAGACCTGATATTTTCCGCAAATGTTATCCTATACAAGCGACGATGCGCATGCACGGATCACAAAGGAGTTGTGGTACCAGCCGGAACTAAGCTCAAACCCATACGGATTAAATAACAACTAATAGACTGTAGAGAACATCGTAAAACTGCTTTCCAGATTAATATCAAGAATGAAAACTGGAATGAGCTATTGTCAGCCAGTATTGTTGATGATGCTGTTTCAAAACTTGAATCCAAAATACTTGGACACCTGGATGCATGCCTGCCACGTAGAACTGTTTCCATGTCTACTCGAGACCCGGGGGGGGGGGAGTACTTACATGAAAAATGGGTATGTATGTGAGGCCAAGAGGCTGAAACCCTGACCCTGTTTGACCCAATCCGAGCTCCAAAACCCTGATTGCCCCCTTTTTGGGAAAAAAAACAACCTGAATGCCCCTTCTTTAAATTGTTTTCAAAACAAGGTCGGATATATATCCCGGCCGGTATACCGCCTACTGCGATTGCATGCAAAATACGGAACATTTCAAGACGGGACGTGGCATTGGGTAAACAAATCAGCAGATGAAGTACATAGATAAGTACTGAAGTACGGGAACCTCAGTGCTTGCATGTGAGCAGGCGATCAAAATGCGGCAACAGAATGTCTTTTTTTGACATAGTAGCTAAAAAATACTGAACCCTGACTGCACCCAAATTATACTCAAATCCTGACCCTGATCTGCCCAAATCAGGCCCAAACCCTGACCCTACCTGCCCAAACGGAGCTCAAAACCCTGACCCACCCGGGCGGCACATACATAATACGTCACAAACAGGAGTACCCCCCCCCCCCCCCCCGGGACTCGAGACCCTGTGTGGATCACTCCACTTGTTAAATCCCTGCTTAGAGACAGGTCCAAGCTATCAATCTCGAACACTGAGCGTCTAAAAACTATTAATAAGAGAATTTCCGAAATTATTTCTGACAATCGTAGTAACCTTGGAACTCCTGGTAATTTAGGCACTCGGACCTGGTGGAAAAGGGTAGACTCACTGTCAAATAGGAAGGCTAATAAAGCACTGTCATTTGATAAAGATGCATTGAATGAGCTTAACCAATACTTTGGCAGATTGTGCAACGACAATAACTATATTGAAACTGAGCTTGTTAGTACTGACAATGAGAACCATATCCCTGAGATTACTGAACTCCAGACCCCGGTTGGGGGGGGGGGGGGGGGGGGGGGGGACTCCCCATAAAAATAGACGGGGGTGCTCGACGTGAGAAATGAAATTCACCCCTAAAAGATAGCAATATGGGCGTGGCTCACAAAAATTTTACCCCTAAAAGATAGCACTCCAAAAAAAACAAGAAAATGGCATTAATTGGATTTATTAGAGACTATATAAAGACATTATCATCGAGCGCTTCCGTTTTCCGATGAATTTTGAGAGCACCGTCATTCAGTCTTCATTCTCTTCATAACGACGAAAGAAAAAATCCATCTCATTCCAATAAGCTAAGAACATATAGATTATTTAAATATAATTACACCCAAGAGGAATATCTCAAAAACGTAAGTGTAGTTAAGCACAGGATATCTCTAACCAAACTCCGAATCAGCAATCACTGCCTTCAAATTGAAGTAGGAAGGCATTTAAGGCCATATCAAAAGTTAGAAGAAAGAATTTGTACAAAATGCAATACAGAAGTTGAAGACGAAAGGCATTTTCTCGTCAAATGCAAATTTTATCATATGAAACGTATGGAGCTATTTAAAAAATTAGAAAGGCAGTTAAATAAGAAAATAAACCATTTAACGGAAAATGAGATATTCCTCCTCCTTATCAATCCGCCACATGAAATTCAAAACACTGTGGCTAAGTACGTCTATGAGTGTTTTAAGGAAAGAACGCCGTAAAGTAGTAAGAAGTCATTGTACACTTAAATAGACTTGTTGCAGTTCTGTCATTGCTGTTATATTATATTATTATTAGCGTAACCGATGTCCTGTATAGGATAAGGGCTGGTAATAAACTTATGTCTATGTCTATGTCTATGTCTTGTAAACATTGTCCTTTGGCATAACAGTAACATTGTTTTAACGTAGCAGATCTTTGGAAGACCCCTAAGAGATAGCACTGCTAACGATTTTAACCCCTAAAAGATAGGTCGAGCACCCCCGTCTATTTTTATGGGGAGTCCCCCCCCCCCCCCGGGCTCCAGACGTTGGACAATTTGAGTAAATTAAAGAAAACTGCAACTGGCCCTGATCTCATCCCTTATTGGGTTTGGAAGGACCATGCGGACCTTCTATCACATGTGGTTACAAAAGTCTGGAACATGTCTCTGCACACACAAACCTGGCCTATTTTCTGGAAGGAAGCAAATATAAACCCTGTATCTAAGATTGACATACCTCTTGTAAACTCTGATTATAGAGGGATAAATGTAACCTCGGTGATTGCAAGAGCCTTTGAGACTGAGAGTGGTCTATAGAGCTTATCTGAGTGACACCCTGGAAGACAACCTCAGTCTATCACAGTTTGCTTACAGAATCGGTGGAAACTGTACTGATGCCTTGTTGTGTATACAGCACAAATTGCTTGGAGACTTAGATGATCCGAAAAGTAATGCGGTTAGACTGTTTGCCATGGACTTTAGCAAGGCCTTTGATTTTGTTAACCATAGTATACTTTCCCACTGAACTCTTATATAATTAATTGGTACATAAGCTTTCTTAGTGGCAGAAAGCAGAGGGTGGTCTCTAACGGTATTTCTTGTGATTGGATACATGTCAACAAGGGCACAGTTCAATGGAGTGTAAGCGGGCCCTATCTTTTTAATATTTTCCTAAACGATCTCAATGTTAAACCTAACACCGACGCAGCATTAGTCAAATATGCTGATGATTCCTCAATTATTGTTCCAGTATGGAAGGACACGGCTGATGTAGCTGAAGACTGCGTTAGATATTTTAGAGACTGGTCCTATACGAATCAAATATCATGTAACCCATCAAAATGCAATGAGCTTATTTTTCGTAAAAAAGGTAACACTGAACACTATACCGGCATTGAAGGCATTCCTCAACAAAAAGAGTTAAATATCTTAGGTATCACTTTCCAACAAGATTGCAAGTTCTCTAGTCACGTTAAAAATAAGCTTAGTGAAGCAAACAAATGCCTTTATATCACACTTGACACGGTTTTCTTTGTTCTTCATAGGGGTGAAACTCTGGTATAAAACCCGTTGAACAATAGACTAATTAAATGACAAATCTGAGGTTTATAACTGTTGCAGGGAGGTTTATAACTCAGTTTTAAACCTCCTTCTATTTGAGAAAACCTCGCCAAATGTGATATAAATCACTTTCATACCGAGGTATGAAACTCTTACTTTCGTCTTAAAACTCTTAGAAAGGAAGGTTTTAATCAGTCGGAAATTGACCTGTTCTTTAGCAGTATAATTATTCCTAAGATTACGTATGGACTATCCATGTATGGCTCCTCTGAGGCTGACTTGTCCACTGTCCAATGTTTCCTTGACAGATGCTATAAGAGACGCTACACTTCCAAGAATATCCTCATTAGAGAACTACTTGAACTATATGATAAGAAACTTTTTCACAAACTACGTAACAACAGCAACCATCCTCTTAAGCTACTTTTGCCCAAAATCAAGCCCTCGTCTAGAACCTTAAGATGCCAGTCTTTCCAGTGGCCGAAAATTAATACTGTTCGTTTTAAAAATTATTTTGTAAATAGATTAATCTTTTAGGTATAACCTAGCTATTTAATAGTCTTCGTTCCCACATACATACATACATACATACATACATACATACATAAACTTTATTTCAACTCGAATTTTCAGAGTAGCAAATACATGCTAATATCTTCGAGAAAACTACTGTTACTAATACTAATACTATTGTT